>QEPC01012365.1:201789-254009 GCA_003113815.1 Sphenodon punctatus
CAGCCTGGGAGGGGGAGGGGGAAGGAATTCATTTATTTCATTGAGTTCAATGGGGACACAGCGCCCCATTGAACTCAATGAAATAAATCCGGTACCGGTATACCGGATTTAATCCGGGAATCTGGTTTTTGCAGAACCGGTAACCGGTAAATCCGGTAGCCGGTAATGGGCCCGGGGTCCCACCTCTACTATTTATACCTGCCCTGTTTTTGGTGAGGTGACCATTCCCCTTAACTGTAAATATTGGAAGGTATTAACTTTTTCATGCATCAGCTCTTGCAGCTTTTGTGGTGATATGAATTCCCCTCTCCTGTACAGTTGCTGCATATTAACTATTCCCCTTTTCTTTAGAGAGGCTCTAATATCCAGGGCTATGCTCCTTTCCATTATTTGTATGGGGTCAATTGGTGTAAAAGCGGATAGCTCCTCTGTCAAGCCCATTTTTTTCCTTATTTTTTCCCAGTTTTTGATTGTGTTTCCTATAAAAGTATGGTCCAATTTTATCTGTCTGTGCACCTTACCCTGATCTACAATCAAGTCTTTTAACGACTGCACCCCCAAGATTTCCTTTTCTAAGATTGCCCATTCAGGAGCCTTTTCTTCGTGGTACCAATCACATATTCCCATCAAGGCCGCAGCCATGTAGTACAGTTTTATGTCCGGGACATTCAATCCCCCTTTCTCTCTAAGTTGTACTAGAACCTGTTTCTTGATCCTTGGCTTCTTACCGTTCCAGACTATATCCTTCAGAAGCTCATCACTTAATTTAAAGAAGGAGGTTGGAAGCTGGATCGGGATGGCCATCAGCTTATACAACAGTTTGGGGAGCACAATCATTTTATATAAGTTAATTTTCCCTAGCCAGGATACCATCAGTTTCCTCCATGGGCGTACTTCTTCTTTCAATTTATTAAATAAAGGCAGAAAGTTAGCAGAATATAATTTTTTTGTATTTTTGGTTACTGTTACCCCCAAATATTTCAATCCTGTCTTACTAATTGGAAATGGTGATATTTTACCTAGTTGTTCCTCCTGTTCCTTCCCTTTTCCAAAAACTAGCGCAAAGGATTTTTCTTTGTTTATTGAATACCCCGAGATCTTTCCAAATTTTTCCATCACTGTCAACAATTCTGGCAGTGTCTCCTTGGGGTTTGTAATGTATACCAATAAATCATACCTTTCTATTTTACCATTTTGTCTAATTCCTGCCGCCAGTACTTCCAGGACCATATTAAACAGTAAAGGTGACAGAGGGCAACCTTGTCTGGTCCCTCTCTGCAGCTGAAAGGACTCCCTATCTTTGAATTCCTGAATCTAGGGACATCCTTGTCGAGTAAGTGTGTTTCCTGTATTAAGAAAATATCTGCCCCCTGTTCTTCCAACAAGTCCCTCACTCTTTTTCTTTTCTGCAGTGAGTTTAAGCCTCTAACATTTATTGTTACTGTTTTAATACTAGCCATTCTTTTTTTGGTTCATTCTGGGTTTTTGCCTCTCCCTTATCTGATGAAATTTCTGGCAACTCCTTTCCCTTTTGATTTTGTCCATCAAGCTTGTAGCATCATACTTCAAGTCATCTGCATGATACCATCCTTTTAGAGATACTCCCTTTGCAATAACCATACTCTGTAATGGGAACCCCTGCTTTCTCCATTTTCTTCCCTTTTAACTTGAACTCCCTTCCTCCTTCTATGTTTTCCCTCCCTCCTCCCCCCCATTCCCTGCTCAGAATCCCAATCTCTCATCCTCCTTCCCCTTTTTGGGATTAGGGATCTGCTGAACAACCACACCTGCCCTTCTTCCCCCCCCCAGCTCCTTTTATCATACATTATTTTATGCATTCAACTTATATCTGCAAGTCAATCCCCCTCTTATACCAGTTTCCCCTTTCCTTAAAACTTCTATCAAGGTTCTGAGCAGTGCTGATTCACTGATTGATCATTTTTCTTTGTCTTTTGTTCTGCTCTGCTCAGCTTTATCTTCTTTCTCTTTAAGTTGTAACTTCTGGCAGGCTTCACCTCAGTTTATAC
The DNA here is from genome assembly GCA_003113815.1 of Sphenodon punctatus. Taxonomy (NCBI): domain Eukaryota; kingdom Metazoa; phylum Chordata; class Lepidosauria; order Sphenodontia; family Sphenodontidae; genus Sphenodon; species Sphenodon punctatus. Next base: position 203,817 of record QEPC01012365.1, read on the forward strand.
GCTGGCACTAGGAACTGCCTGTTGTGAAGCCAAAAAAACCTCTAGATCCTCCGTACTGTCAAAAAATCTCTTTCTCCCATTTTCAGTGATCAGCATCTTTGCAGGAAAAATCAGCTTTGGTTTTAGATTCCTCTCTATGAGTAGCCCAATGTACTTGTTCCACTTCATTCTTTTCCTTATTGTTTCTGCAGTGTAATCTGGAAATACTTTCACTGTCTGCTGTTGGAATGTCAGTTTCTTTTTGCTTCTAGCATTTTTCAAGACCTCCTCTTTTATCTGGTAGTCTGCGAATTTTACAATAATAGGTCTGGGGGGATCCATATCTTTCCTGCCAGGTCTCCCTGTTCTGTGGACCCTCTCTATTACTGCATCATGAAGGTGCCCCTCCTCTGGAAAATTTTCTTTTAGCAGGGCCCAGGGTTATTTCACTCACCCTCTCGAAGCCAGCAGCCTCTATGACTCCATTAAATCTAAGATTCCCTCTGCGGGAGCAATTCTCAAGATCCTCGCACTTGAGCATAAGGAAGGCAGCCTCACCCTTGACTTTGTTTAGCTGCTCCTGAGTGCTCAGTGACTGATCCTCCATTGTTGAAATTCGCTCTTCTGCAGCCTCAATCCTGCCCGCCATCCCCTCTAACCTTTTGTTTCCTGCATTCACTGCCTGCTTGATCTGCTTCATGTCAGCTTTTAGTTCTGTTTTCATTTGGGCTAGCAGGGACTTCAGCGATCTTGCTTCTCCACCTTCTGCCTCTGATTCTGACAAGGCCTGGTCAGTTTCAGCTTTGCGCACTTCGGGTGCCATTGCCATTCTGAGGTTTCCCTCTTCTCCTCTTGCTCTGTTGCCTGGTTTCTGTGGCAAAAACGCTCCAGCGCATTTGCCTGTGAAATTTTTTGACAGGGATTACCTTTGCCTGCCATACCTGCTTGCTTTGGGGGCTTATTTCAGCTTAAATCTATTTTTTTAACTTGTTTAAATAGCTGGGGGGAGCGGAGCTCAGGCGTCTGTCAGCTTCTAGCTCTGACACATGTGCAGATCCCCCATATGGGCACATTTTAAGTTGGTGCGGGTGGATGATCCCAGGGAGCTACAGTGAAGTTTGTGCCAGAAGGTAGGCAGGTGCTCACCAACCTTCGCACAACTGCCATAGCAAGGCATCTAATGGCATGCCACAGCACTGTGATGCTAAGCGGGAGGCAGGAGCAGTGGACGCCAGCAGGTTCCCAACTGCAGCGGCCAGTCATCCGCCTCCATCAGCAGGCAAGTGTCCCCGAGAAACTACCTCTAGCAGCAGGAGCAGTATTGCTGATAGGGGGGAATATCAGCAGCAGTGTCAGTGCACCATGGAGGAGCTGGGGTGGGGGCAGCTACCAAGTCCATCGGCAGCTGCAGGATGTGGAGAGTGGCGTGGCTTTCAACTGAAAGCTACGCACATGTTAGGGGAAATGGTAGCACTTGATGGGCAGCCCTTCTTGGTGGTCGGGGACATAGAATTTAGGTGACTGATTGGCTTCCTGGCCCCCCAGTTTAAGCTGCCCTCGCACACCGCCCTGAGTTGGCAGGTGGTGCCAGCCTTGTACCAGGCTTTAAAGGAGTGGGTGAGGGAGCAGCTGGCAGGGGCTGGGGGTGCCACCGTCCACTTCATCACTGACCTGTGGTCGAATAGGAGTGTGCAGCACACCTACCTGGCAGTGATGGCACACTGGTGTCAAGACTCGGAGGCAGCATTTGGGAGTGGCAGGAGGGGTCCTGAAGCAGGGTATAGGTGGGCCCTGCTTCAGGCGGAAGTAATGAATGGCTCCCACACATCTCAGAATATTGAGGCAGCCCTGACCACCATGGTGAGGGAGTGGCTTATGCCAGGTGCGCCCTTCACCAAAAGGTGTTTGGTGATGGACAACGTGGCCAATATACTGAAGGCAGTCAGCTAGGGGGGCTTCACCAGCATCCCTTGTGCCACACACATCTTTCAGCTGGTGGTCAGGGATGCTTTGGGCTTGGGGGAGAAGAGATTGGGGCAGGCACCCTTAGCTCCCTGATCGAGCAGGGGAGGAAGCTAGCCAAGGGATCGCTGATGGGATCAATGCATGGTTGCTCCTCCAGGTACCTCTCCACTGCTGCTGAGATGCTGTCGTACTCCCTTACGTAACTGTCCTTTGGCACCACCTCCACCACTGCCCTCAACTACGCTGCTTGCCCTGCTATGCATGGACCCATGCTTGCCAGAGTGGCCTGCACATATGAGCTGCTGGTGCTGGCAATAGGAGTGCTGCTGCTGCTGCTGCTCAGCCTGCTTCTGGTGTTGCTACTTCTAGGATTGGGGGCAGGGATAGACCCCGCTGGTTGAAAGTGGCGGCTGCTCCCACTCCCACCATCCCCAGAGGCGTCCTGCTGTTGCTGCTGCCACGCACTCTGACAGGCACACCTGGAATGCCTCAAGACTCCGGGTAGACAAACTTTCCGAATGTTAGGGGGGGTCCTAACTCCACAAGACCAAACCCACGAACCCAAACCAAGTTTTTTGGACTGAACGGCCGAACATCCGAATCCCATTCTGTTCAATCATTCCTATGGGGTAACAGATTGTACTGGATGGAAGGTATCAGTAGGAGTTAGGTGAGGGGAGTGAGGAGTCAGGGAGGGCAGAGTGGAAGAGGTTGGTCTTGAGGAGGGATTTGAAGGTATGAAAGGAGGAGGTGAGGCAGATGTGGGCAGGGAGGGAGTTCCAGGTGTGTGTGGGGCAGCTAGGGAGAATGGACAAAGGTGTTTAGGGGAGCAGGGGTTGCATCGTACGGACAGAGAGAGGACAGAGGAGGAGCAGAGTTCATGGACTGGAGTACAGAGGGAAATTAGTGCAGAGAGGTAGGGGGAAGCAAGGTTATGAAGAGCTTTATAGGTGAAGACTAGGAGCTTGTGCAGGATTCATTCAGGAAGGGGGAGCTAGTGAAGAGAGGAGAGGAGGGGCTGCATGTGGTCAAAGCGACGGGCGAGGTGGATGACCCTGGCAACAGAGTTTTGGCTGGAGATAAGGGGAGAAAGGTGAGAGCCAGGGGGCGGGGGAGAGACCTGTGAGAAGGAGGTTACAATAATCAAGGCAAGAGATGACCAGGGCATGAACAAGGGTTTGGGCAGAGGAGACAGAGAGAAAAGGGCAAATCTTAGCAATGTTATGGAGGGTGAAGCAACAGAATTTGGCAACAGAGTTGATGTAGGCTTTAAAAGGAAGGGGTAAGTGAAAGGTGAAGTCTAAGCTATGGGCTTGGGGGACAGGAAGGATTGTGACCCTGTCAATAAGGATCAGCAGGGAAGAGGGACAGGAAGGATGAGGGGGGAAGATAAGGAGTTCAGTTTTAGCCATGTTGAGTTTGAGTTGATGTTGAGACATCCAGGTAGATATATCAGAGAGACAGCTGGTGAGGTGACCTTGAATAGATGGAGAGAGAGAGGGAGTAGAGAGAGAGAGTTGAGTGTCATCAGCGTAGAGGTGATATTGGATGCCATTGAAGGCAATGTTTGCCTAGGGACAGTGTGTAGATAGAGAAGAGGGGCAAGGACAGAGCCTTGGGGAACACAACCAAGAGGGGAAGGGAGGAGGGGGTTGAGTTGGCAAGAGACACATTGAAGGAGCAGTCAGAGGGAATAGAGGAAAACCAAGCTAGGACTGAGTCACAGAAACAAAGGGAGTGAAGCGAGTTCAGCAAGAAACAATGGCTCCAAAAGGTGTGACCTCCACTGACCTGTCTTTATCTCACTGAATTATTAACACAAAATTATGTATCTTTAGTTTCACATTAGAAATTGCACTATGGCACCTCTCTCCATTAATTATTCTTTAAGATGCCACTCTGCTTCTTCTTCAAGCCCATGAGGGAGAATATCAGGGCTCAGAGAAAGGCACAAAATCAAGGAAAACAAGGAAATGAGGAGAAATAGAGAGGAGAAAATGAAGAAGGAGGAAGAGACTCGGGGGACAGTCCTATGGCCTATGTGTGCAACCCACATGTGCAGTGCATGGGCAGAACGTGTGTGCTGCAGGCGTGCACATGTAACACAGATACCTGCAGCAAAGGCGCAACCCAGGCTGACCCGACCCTCCAGGCCCACACACCTAACAGGCCATGGGATGGAAAAAGAACCATGTCTGCTCCATCTCCAGGACTTTGAGGTGTGTGGACTCAGGGGGTCGGGTCAGCCCAGGTTGTGCCTTTGCTGCATGTGGCTATGCTGTGCACGCTGCACGCATGTACACCTGCAGGACCCGCAATATCCCCATGTAGGTGTGTAGTGGGCAGTGCACACAGGCCACTGGATTGCCCCGAAAGTGTAGAAGTAGCAACTGTGCTTAGGGCAGGGAACCAGGGGATAACTTATTTTTCCACTAAATGATAGTGAATGATACATTTCTTAATAAATATAGTAATAATAATAATAATTTTTATTCCTGCGTGAAAATAGTCATTGCAGAGCACCATAGTCGTTAAGCACAAAACAATATAAAAAAACTTATTTACAATTTATAATTAACAATACTATTTAATAATTTAGCAACAATAACATATTACAATTTAAATGATAATCAGGCGTAACCTCCCTCGTTTTAAAGTTTACTTACTTCCTAAAACGATCTTATCCCATCCCACTTCCAAAAGCAGGCTCCACCCCCCTTGATGATTTTTTATAGTGGCAAACCGTTTTCAAAAACTGGACCACCGCAGTGGTCACCTCAGGAGAGCTATCTTCCAACAGAAGTCTAACATAAAAGAGCGAATTTCAACCTGCATAAGGGACAATCGCCGGCGTAATTATTCTCCTTCAGGCAGCCTCATAGAATGGACACTCTAATAATATGTGTATCAATGACTCCACCCAATGCAAGAAACATTTACACAATCTATGAGCAAGTGGAGTGCCATGGTAGCGCCCCTCTGCCATGGCCGAGGGGAAATAGTTTGTCCTTGCTAACAAAAACAATCTCTTTTCCTGGAGAGAGAACCCCTGGTCCAAATACAGAGATAGAATCAGGGCAACATTTGCCCATACTAAATAGGAGGTCTGGGAACTCTGCTTCATAATATTTGACCTCAAATCCTGTAAGGCTATATCGGCCAATCTTCTCACAACCAACCTTTTAGCAACCTTATAACCCAGAGAGGCAAGAGACATTGGGCAAAAGCCCAGTTCTTTTATCTTTAAATTGGCAGTCATGATCCAACTATTTTGATGTCCCTCTCTGACTGTCAAGAGAGCTAGAGGAGCTGATAGCCCAAATAACAGTCTGAGCCAATAATTGAGTGCTACAGCTCAAATTCTCTCTGAGACAGACTGAAGACCACACTCCGCAGAGAACTCACTCCCGGGGGTGCAGTCTGCAAGGTGCGGATAAATCCTGCTTGTACTCTTTCCAAGCCTTCTTCCCTTCCCAAGGCCCAGAAAAATGTCCCATACAATAGGGAAGGAAGACATTTTTGGGAAAAAATCCTAATCAATGGGCAGACTAAATGGCCACCCCTAGATCTGCAAAAGGAGAGCAGAACCTTTTTTTTTATAAACTCTGGCCTTATTTAAAATATAGTAACGAATAATTTAGTCTCTATTTATTTTCAGACCATATTTTCCAACTAAACCTTGTTCATTGACACTTAATAGGAAGTCTGCTGTGCATTTAGAAACGTATGATTACTAGGGATGGAATTTCAGTTTTGGTTTTAAACTGAAACAGTTTGAAAATAGCTGTTTTATTTTAAATTCAAAGCATCTGAAAATGGGGCCCGTTCAGATTCTAATTTTCGGTTTTGTTTCTTTTCCCATTGAATGGGAAATCTTTCAATTGACTTCAATGGGAAGGGAACTGGATCAGGGACCAAAAAACCCCCATCCCTAACCCGTCCTTCCGCCTCGTGTTGCACGTGGGGTTCCTGTGACCCATGCCCTTCAAGGTACATCCGTAGGTGTCCCGTGTCCAGGACTTGGAGGGTGGGGGTGAAGATCTGTGTTCCCACCCACACACCTCGAGGACCATATTTGTCTCCCCTCCCACTCCTCCCTAGGGCCCTGACAACTGTCCTTACCATACCAGCCTTGGAGAATGTGTGTGAAGATTTGTCATCACTGATGGAAGCCTCCCAGCAATGGCAAGCTCCCTTGCAGTGGTGCACTGCTAGTTTGCCACAGCTGTCTGAGGTTTCCTGGTAGGACTGCTAACTGTGGCATGTTGCCTGCCTGACACTGCTGAGGGAGGCATCCCAGTACTGGCAGGCCCTCTTGCAGTGGTGCATTGTTGGCCCACCTGAACTGCCGGGGGCCTCCCAGCAGACCTAGGCCTCCTTGCTAGGGGGCGCTGCCAAAATGAGTACTTTTTTGGCAGCGCACATGTGCACAATGGCCGCTGGGACCATTCTGTGTATGCACAGCCCTTTTTCCAAAATTGTGCCAGCAGCCATTTAGCATATCCCTGCTGCTGAGCCAGAACCCACCTCAGCAGCATGCCCTGGCAAGGAGGTCTATAACTGCCGGGAGGTCTCCAAAAGCCCTGGAGGGCCAGCATCAGGCCTCTATGAGGGGCCCTGCTGGTGTTGGGAGGCTTCCATTTTCAGATGCGGATCCTTACCCCAGCCTCCAAGCATGGTACAGTAATTACAGCCACCAGGACCCCGGGGAATGGGGGAAGACAAATATGGGCTTTGGTGAGAGTGTTAGCAATTCAGATTCTCACTCCCACCCTCCGAGGCCTGGACCCAAGGAATGAGGGTGGTGCAGGTTGGACCCCCTGTCCCAGGGGATGTAGGTGGTGGGGGTTAGGGATTTTTTTCCCCTGTCCCTGTCAGTTCACTTCAGTCTCTGTTTGGTATGGTTTCCCTTTCCTTTAAATTTTCCATTGAAGGGAATACATTTGCATTGACATCAATGGGGCAAGAACTGAAACCAAAATACAAAATAGAAAAATAAGTAAATAAATTAATAAATTAAATTTTAAAAAACCCTGAAAAAACAAAATTAAAAACATGAAACTCGGGGAAAAAATGTCCTGTGTCCCAAGGGATCCAGCTTACCCATGTCTCATTTATTTTCACCCATTGTGTTGCCTTCAATATAACACTGAGTTCAGACAATGTTTGACACATGGGCATTTATAGGGCTCCTCTGGGCTAATCCACTTAGGTTAGTGGATGAGTGCTGTCCAACCAAGGAGCTAATTTTGTAAGGACTCACCCAAGATGATCACCCTGCCACAGAGGTGTAAACTTCTGCATTAGTATAATGTAGCTGAGTAACATCAAAAGGGTGTTCTTCCTTTTGAATAATGAAGAAAGTCTGATTTTTATGTTTGTGACCATTTACAATTAGCATTTTTTCTGATTTCTTTTGACTTTGTAGTCAGACTTCTTTGTGTAATAATATATTACACATTTGGAAACTATTTTGTGGTGCCCCATTATAGTATTTGTTTTTGAAAGGCAATAAATGGCAATTATCTTTCTAAGTAATATGTGGTTGAGTTTGATCCTTTTTACAGAGGCACCAAACACCCAGAAACACCCAGAAATCCAGGTGTTTGTGGGTGTTTCCTGTCTGTGCAAACCACGCTGCGGCTGGGTGGGGGTGCATACGTGCAGGCTCCCAGTGTACACCCATCCACACCCATCACCCACCCACTGAGTCATCCGGAAGAACAGAGGAGGCTGGGTGGGTGGCAGTGGGGAGAGGTTGGTGTAGGTCTGTCAGAAGTTCCCGCCCACCTAGCGTACACCGACCGCAGCGCATACTTCCACACAGCCTCCACGCTGCAGCTCGTGTAAAAAGGGCCTGTATTGGGGAAGTTTTCAAAACTCATTCAAAGAGGTTAAAACAGTCAACTACTTTTAAGAGAATGAGAACTTAAGTGATTGCCAGGACATGGGTGTAGGAAGAATGGATTTTGTCTGAGGCGACAAATCTGATGGAGTTACTTGAAAGGTTGACAAAAAATTGATGACAAATGGGTGAATGCCATCTATCTGGATTTTTTAGAAAAGGCAATGGGCATTTCTTAAAGTGTCACACAAAAGGCTAATCTAAAATGGAAACAAATATGATCACTAGCATTAGAATGAAATCTACCTAGGATGGAAGAATCCATCATGCCATAATTGTGACAACTGTGGAAAGAGTCGTAAAGCTAAATTATAATCTGGTGGTAATTCTATTAAAAACTTATTTAAGTGATGTCTGTATCTGATACAAATTGTTGGGACTGTTTCACAATGTCAAGATGAACAGAGAAATGTAATGATCTTAGAAAAGAGAGGCATATTTGAGGATCCCCTATATAAATTGGGACAGTAAAACAAAGGAAAATGTTGGCATGTGGAATCAGACTCAAAGTGAAAATTAATTTACTTGGCCATGATTTTAATTAATTCATTTATATTTCTATCTCACCCATTCCCTTGGGACTCGGGGTGTGTTACAGTGCATACATTAAAAAAAAAAACCACGCCATAAAATAAACCCAATATTAAAATACCCACATAAAAGCAAATAAAACAGATAAAAATTGCCTAACCAACAACATTCCAAATTCCAACCCTACCTCTGCCTGCCAAATGTCTGGCTAAACAAAAATACATTACTTTGACTCTAGAAGATGAGTAGGGTCAGGCCTAGATGAACCCAAAGGGACGGAATTCCATAATTGTGGGACAGCCACTTCTGTGCACCTGTGTGAAGAAACATCTACAAAAAGGACATATTAAAAGGACAAAAGAAGCTAGAGGTAATGTTCCAAGCTATACGACCAGAATGGAAGCAAAATGTAAATTAACATGAAGGAAAGCAGGGCGAATCTAGTGTATACTATTAAGCTCATTATGATTTGTTTGGCAGATTGTGGGATCTAGTAGAGTATTACAGAAAAAAGACTTAGGGAAGCCAAAGCTGTAAGACTTAATTTGGAGAAGAAAACTGAATTTCCATAAAGAAGACCCAAGGATAAATGGGAAACTATGACTTCATTGTTTTACATATGTGTGCAGAAGAGATAGCTGTGGGCCCATGTCTATCTTAAAGGTAAAAATGAAAAGAAAACAAAAAGAGAGAGATAGTAAGGAGGATTCTGCTTTCTCTCGGAGGTTGGAAACAATTTCTCTCCCTGTAGGACAGCCAGAGACTTGCACCCTAATTGGTTCATTCATAGTAGCTGAAAAGTCTGGGATGGGGAAATTAGTGGTTGGTTTATAATAAATATGCCATGCAAATATGGGTGTTAACAAGACATTAGCCCGCATAGCCCCCACCAGAGGGTCCACCTGCCCAATTAGGTTGCAAGAAGCGCATCCACAAGTCAAGGTCCTCCAGCCCCATAGAGTCGTGAGTGTAAATCCTAGAGCATCGAAGAAGTGACCGTTGCCTGTCCCTGTCTCATTCTCACTAGCGCACTGCCCATGGGGGAGGGGAGGGAGGCCTGCCTGCAAGCACATGAAAGATATGCACACAAAACTCATGAGTGGGGCCTGCATTTAGACTGCACAGACTGAACCCGGACTGCAGCAGACTAATGTCTCATTTGTTTTACCCAATATTGTCTGTCTAATTTCTCCACTTCAAATTGAATCTGACAGAGCACATTTTTATACCTGTTCTCTAGGATACCGTCTTTGGATATTTTAATTTCGGGTGTTGGTTTATTTGGATGTTTGCTTCATTTCTTCATATTTTTGATTTGAGTATTCATTTATTTAGTTTGGCATTTGCTTCATTTTAACTATTGCACAGTAGCACTAAATATCACCAAAAACGAATGAACAAATATCATCATCATCATCTATTTATAGCATGCTTTTGCCATTTCAGTAGTACCATGTACACCAAATTTAAATTTAAACTTCTAAAATTAAAATTCATTTTAACTATTGCACAGTAGCACTAAATATCACCAAAAGTGAGGTTGCAGCTCGTCTGCATACGCTCCCAGCATCCTCGGCTGTCATCGCTTGAGGACACCACGACTCTCCTGGGGCTGGCCTTCCTGCAACCCCAAGCTCCACCGACCAGCGCGCCAAAAGCTCCACCCCAAGCTCCATCCCAAGCTCTTACAGGTACTTTTCTCCATTTCTTTTCTACTGTATTTTCTCCTCCTATCTTACTCACTAACATGTCTGCCCTATTTTCTCGCCTTTTGTTTCCCTCCTCTTCTTCTCCTCTTCCTGTCCATCTTTTTCTCCCTCTACTTTTCTCCTCCCAGCTTCTTCCTCCCCCCAACCGATCACCACTCTCTAACCTCCCCCATACATCCTTTGCTCCCTTGGCTACTTTCTCTCATTGCTCCCCTTCCACTCCTGTCTCTAGCCTTCCTCGATGCTCCCCTTCTCCCAATCTTATCCCTATTCCTCCTGTCTCTAGCCTACCACGACGCTCCCCTTCTCCCAATCTTATCCCTATTCCTTGCCTCCCCCCTCATCAACTACCATTTTTCTGCTCCCTCTGGAACTGTCGCTCATCTATCAGTAAAGCTCCCTATATCCATGATCTTTTCCTCTCTCGCTCCCTCCAGCTCCTTGCCCTTACTGAAACTTGGATCACTCCCTCGGACTCTGTCACGCCTGCTACCCTCTCCTGTGGGGGTCTCTCCTTCTCTCACCAACCCCGCCCTGAAGGACGGGGTGGTGGGGTGGGCCTCCTTCTTGCTAAATCCTGTCAGTTCCAACCAATTTCTCCTCCCCCCTCTCTCTCCTTCCATACCTTTGAGGCTCACTCCGTGCGCCTCTACTCCCCCCTCCATCTACGTGTTGCTGTCATCTACCGTCCCCCTGGTCCTCTCTCTTCCTTTCTTTCTGACTTTGAGTCCTGGCTCACTTTCTTCCTCTCTGTTGATATCCCCACTCTCATCCTTGGTGACTTCAACATTCATGTTGATGACCCATCTCAGCCCTCAGTCTCTCGCTTCCTCTCCCTAGCCTCCTCCTTCAACCTCCACCTTTGGACCAACTCCCCCACCCATACTAATGGCCATTCTCTTGATCTTGTCCTCTCTAGAAACTGCTCTGTCGCTGATCTCTCCTTCGATCCTCATCCTATATCAGACCACTTCCTTGCCTCTTTCAACATTTCCCACTGTCCCCCCTCCTCTTCCCCTTCTCTACGCCCCTTCCGTGACCTTCAAGCTATTGATCCCCTGGACTTTGCCTCCTCTCTCTCTCCCCTTCTTCCTACAGTCTTCTCTTCCTCCTCCCCTGACTCCGCTGTCTCTGCTCTCAACGCCTCTCTCTCCTCCACACTTGACTCCCATGCCCCTCTCTCTTCCCGCCCTGCCTTCTCCCACAACCCCCGTCCTTGGCTCACCCCTAGTATCCGCCACCTCCGTTCTTGCACTCGTGCTGCTGAACGACTCTGGCGCAAATCCCATTCTCACGCTGACTTCCTTCACTTCAAATTCTGTCTCTCCACCCTTACTTCTGCTATCTCCCTTGCTAGACAACACTACTATGCCTCCCGCATTGAGTCCTGTTCTCGGGACCCTCGCCGCCTGTTCTCTACCTTTGACTCCCTCCTCAAGCCTCCCTGTCCTCCCCCTCCTTCTTCCCTTTCTGCTCAGGATCTTGCCTCCTTCTTCACCTCCAAGATAGACAAGATCCGCCTCGACATCGCTTCCCACTCCTCTCTTCCCACTCCCACCCCTCTCCCTCCTCCCCCTCCTTCTCTCATGTCCTCCTTCTCCCCTGCCTCCCTTAAGGAAATCTCCTCTCTGCTCTCCTCCTCCAACCCTTCCACTTGCCCCCTTGATCCCATTCCTTCCCGCCTCCTCACCTCCATTACTCCCACTGTCGCCCCTTCCTTCCTGCACATCATCAACCTCTCCCTCTCTACTGGCTCTTTCCCTTCTGCCTTCAAACATGCCACAGTCTCTCCTATTCTCAAAAAGTCCACTCTTGACCCCTCTGACCCTTCTAGCTATCGTCCTGTCTCACTCCTTCCTTTTGCTTCCAAGCTGCTTGAACGTGTTGTCTACTCCCGCTGCCTTGACTTCCTATCCTCCAACTCCTCCCTTGACCCCCTCCAATCTGGCTTCCGCCCCCTTCATTCTACTGAAACTGCTCTCGCTAAGATCACCAACGATCTTCTGGTGGCTAAATCTAAACGTCTCTATTCCATTCTTGTCCTCCTTGATCTCTCTGCTGCCTTCGATACTGTTGACCACTCACTCTTGCTGGATTCCCTTCACTCCCTTGGCTTTTGTGGCTCTGTCCATAACTGGTTCTCCTCCTACCTCTCTGACCGCTCCTTTAATGTGTCTCTCTCCAACTCCGCCTCCTCCTCCTTCCCCCTCTCAGTTGGTGTTCCTCAAGGCTCTGTTCTTGGCCCTCTCCTCTTCTCGATCTATACCTCATCCTTAGGCAAACTCATTGCCTCCCATGGCTTCCAATACCACCTCTATGCTGATGACACTCAACTCTATCTCTCTACTCCCTCTCTCTCTCCCTCTGTTCAAGCTCGTCTCATCAACTGTCTCTCTGACATCTCTACCTGGATGTCTCAACGTCAACTCAAACTCAACATGGCTAAAACTGAACTCCTTATCTTCCCCCCTCATCCTTCCTCTCCTTCCTCACTGTCAATAACTATTGATGGAGTCACCATCCTGCCTGTCCCCCAAGCCCGTAGCCTAGGCTTCATCTTTGACTCACCCCTTTCTTTTAAACCCTACATTGACTCTGTTGCTAAATCCTGTCGCTTCTCCCTCCATAACATTGCTAAGATTCGCCCTTTTCTCTCTGTCTCGTCTGCCAAAACTCTTGTTCATGCTCTGGTCATCTCTCGCCTCGATTACTGTAACCTCCTTCTCACTGGCCTTCCCCGGTCTCACCTTTCTCCCCTCATCTCTGTCCAAAACTCTGCTGCCAGGGTCATCTACCTCGCCAGTCGCTTCGACCATGTGCAGCCCCTCCTCTCTTCGCTTCACTGGCTTCCCCTTCCTGAACGAATCCTGCACAAGCTCCTAGTCTTCACCTATAAAGCTCTTCACAACCTTGCTCCCCCCTACCTCTCTGCACTTATCGCCCTCCATACTCCAGCCCGTGCACTTCGCTCCTCCTCTGTCCCTTCTCTCACCCTTCCACGCCTTCCCTGCTCCCCTAAGCGCCTTCGTCCCTTCTCACTTGCTGCCCCCCATGCCTGGAACTCCCTCCCTGTCCACATCCGCCTTGCCCCCTCCCTTCATACCTTCAAATCTCTCCTTAAAACTCACCTCTTTCGCTCTGCTCTGTCTGACTCTTTATCCTGCTGAGCCACTATTCCTATACCTACGATCGGTTTACCCTTATCCTTGCAACATGGACCTGCCTGCTGTCATTCTCATCGTAACCAAGCCAAGTACGTGCACTTGAGACCTCGCATCTTCATGAATGTTAGACCCCTTGTCTCTCCCTCTGTTCCCCTTCCTAAGTCTCTCCCCCAGCTCCTGTCTCTCAGATTGTAAGCCCTAGGGGCAGGGACCGTGTCTATTTTATTACTTTGTAAAGTGCCAAGTACACTGCTGGCGCTATATAAATGTTTGTTAATAATAATAATAATAATAATAATAATAATAATAAAAACAAAAAGAAAAAAAGCATTCCAATTTATCAGCTTTGAACAAATTCCTCTTCCTGGCAGCCAGCAAGAAAAAGAGAGCACCTGCCTTCATGGCTTATAATAAATCTGTTGTTCTAAATACTTGGATAATCTTTTCACGTTCAGTAAGAGGAGCTCCAGTTTGCAACAGAGGAATGAGAAAAGTTAGGTGCAACTCCTCATAATAAGGGCATTTAAATAAAACATGTGAAAGAGATTCTACCTCAGTTAGATAACAAGTACCACAATCTGTCCTTATAATTAATTCCCTTGGTTCTGCACAAAGTGACCACAGACTTAAAAAGTTCAAAACAAGCCAGAGTCATTGACCTACGAAAATTGAAATCACTAAAATTAGATAAGGTTTAACAAGAATTTGAGTTTTAAATACTGAATACCATGGAGCACCTTTGGCAGCATAAACTTTGGCCAATATCTCCTGGATAGAGGTATTGTTTTTTTTAACTTCTTTAACTCTTGTTTAACTTGTTTAACTCTTTGTATAACTTCCAACAGAAGGGATCTAGACTCTAGACTATAGCTATAATCAAGGGAAAAGCCACATCTAGACAGAAGTTTTGTGAGTTCTCCCTTCTACCAGTATTGATTGGGCCCATCAAAACAAATTTGTTCTGTCCAGCATTTACTGGGTAATTTGGAAGATTCCATTACACGAACTTTAGTCCAGTAGGTCAATGCTCAAACCTTGGCGATGAGAGCCAGTGGATGAAATGCAGTCTCAGCATAGAGAAAAGAGAGGGGGGTAGCAGTTGGAACCCCCTAATAAATCTCTTAGAATCTGGCTTCGCAGGACTTCTATTTCCCTAGTAAGAAAAGGGAAACAGATCTCTGAACCATACAAATGTTCGAGTAAGACTGTAATTGCTGACTGGATGCATGAACTATTGGACGACCTATATAATTTCAGTATCCCCATCACTGAGCTCCTACCTCTATTAATTAACCTAGACCTATGGGCACTCCGAGAACCTGATGCTATGAAACAAACACCCAAATATATATATATATATATATATATATATATATATATATATATATATATATATATATACTTGATAACTTGTGAGAGCTGAGAATCACCAATGTGCCAATGGTAACTGGCCTGGTTCTTTCCAAAACAATTAACCTGGGATTTTCTGGGATTAACCTTCAAGCTATTAATTGAGCAAAAGCATTGCAGCTGGTCCAGACAGTTTTGCAAATCCTTACTAGTTTAAGATATTAGGATGACACAATCTGCATATAAAAGGATGGGGGTAGGAGGCGCAGCAATTTTTAGTGGGGTACTACTAACTGAACCTACTGAGGAGACCAAATCGTTGATGAATAAATTAAAGAGGAGAGGAGCCAAAAGGCACCCCTGTCTAACCCCTGTATAAGTATTAAAGAGCTTAGAGAGATTGCCAGTTCTATCAAGCTGTACCACTGCCTTAGAGTCACGATGCAGTTCTATAATTAGGTCTAGTAAATGACAATTTATACCCATCCCTACCAGTTTCTGCCATAATTTGCACCGATGCACTGTATCAAAAGGTTTGTTAAAGTCAATAAAGACTACACATAGTTTTCCTCTTCAAAGATTAACATATTTGCCTACTAAATGCATCAGCACAAAGCAGTTATCTGTAACTGACCTTCCTCGCCGGAACCCCAACTTTTCTTCAGCCAAAAGGTTGTTAGTATCTACCCATAGTTCTAATTCCTCCAGTAAATATCTGGAGTAGATTTTACAGACTATGGGCAGAAGGCTAATGGGTCTATAACAAGCAGGGTCAGATTTACTACCTTTTTGAAAATAGGTATTATGATGGCCATGTTCCATGAAGGGGGTAACTTTTTGTTGATATTAAAAAGCATTAAAAGCTTCATTAGAAGTGCAACCCACCAATCCATATTATCTTTAAATAATTCTGGAGTCAAAAAATCTATGCCAGGTGCCTTCCCTGGCTTTAATGTCTGAATATACTGCAATTCCTGCTCTTCTGTAATTACTGGGGAGAAAAGAGTGCCATCAATTACCCCATCTTCCAGCATGCACTCGGAGGGTAAGGAATCTGAAGGCAATGGCAGTACCTCGAAACAGCCCTTGATAAAAGGCTACCCATTGTCCTACCTCAATTGGGATAAAATCTTGTTGCCCTCTGGTATTTAAAGTCCTCCAAAATGTTGTTGAATTCCCGAGGAAGGATGCAACCTTCAAATGGGCCCAGTTTTGCTCAGATTTGGCACATTTCTTTATTTTAATAGATTCTTATAATCCTTCCTTGCTGAGTTATAGGCTTCCCAATAGGGAGGTAACTTTTGATGATGCCAGTTCTCCCACAACTTCAAAACCTCCTTTTTAGCCCAATGACATTCAGAATCATGCCAGTCTCTGGAAGATCACGTACCAAGACACTTGGTAGATGGGCTTGATGTCATTACTTTGTCCTCTAACTCAATTGACAGCATTTCAAGCAGAATTTCAGCTTCTACTGGGGGAAGTAGTTTCCAAAACTTCTGATCTAAGCTGGAGCAAAGGGACAGAATGTAACAAGGATGACACTTTAAAGTATAAGGAAGGAGACCAAGTGGGTCTAATTTTCCCAGGGCGCTTGGAATTGAAAAGATTTCCAACCATCTCCAACCGCTGTAAGTAAATATTGAACTCTAGAGTAAGTGGGAGATGAGAACTTTCAGCTATAACTAATACTGAGAAATTTGAAAAATATTCACAAGTGAAAGAAAAAGGAGAGACTATAATATAGTCTACTATACTACAACCAAGTGGAGATTTATAAGTAAATTCACCCTGAGAATCTGAATACGATCTCCCATTGAGAATTATAAGATTATGTGCACACAAAATCGTTAACAAGTTTTCCCCAGCTGTATTCATACTCGGATCCCTAGAGACTCTGTGTGACATGTCAAGGGCACTTAAAAGTTCCAAGTCAGAATGGTCCAGCTGTTGCTGTCCTGTTCTGGCATTGAAATCACCAGCTATCAAAAGGATTGTCTCAGGGTAAGCAAATTGTAAGGTGCCCAGGAGATCATCCAAAAATGTCCAAATGTTGACATAACATAAAGGTGAGCTATCAGGTAAAATATAGATCTTAATAAACAGAACATCCGGGAATGTACTTCTAGTCCACTTAATAACAAGACAATTCATTACTTCATTGGTGACTATAGTACAAGTGCCGGGTAGCTGCAAGGAATAAAGGTGGCCAATCCACGCGGATAATGGCCCCTCCTCACCAGTCTGCATCCAGGAATTGAGAAAACTTGGTACCCTGAAAAATTCAACGAGGAGGAATCTTCACTGGATAACTGAGTTTCTTGAAGGCATATAACATTATAATTTAGGATAAAATCTATCCAATCCAGATAAATGAGCTTACTCTTTAAACCTTCGATATTCCAGGAGACAAACTGCAGGGGACAAACCTCTCTATGTCACAGCAGTATGTTGGGGTCACTAGCTGTAATAGGGCATGGCCCAAGAGCATAATCTGGTGGAGGATAGGAAAGGTTATCTAGGGGGTTCATTGCTTGAGGAACCCCCCTTCCCTGAACTCATTAGTATCATCATCAGGAGAACAAAGAGTAGTCTCACTGATCACTTCCACAGTGAATGGATCCTGAAATAATTCCTGAATGTGATTTCCGGGGAGATTATACCCCTCCCCTGCTGGTTCCAACTCACTGGAATCAGGAGAGCCTGTTTTATATGTGGTAAACTAGCTTCTAAGGGAGTACACATCATAAGTGAGATCATCAGGGGTATCCTCACTGACTAAATATTTGTTCATTATCACTGACTGGATCCAGTCAGAAATGGTTGCACTGGAGTCTTTATTAGATAGAATAACTCTAGCTAAGGTGTTTTCAACTCTGGCTAAGAAGGTACCTGTTTCTTTCAGAGCTTTTCATGCATTCCAAACTAATTGGGCTGTCTGCCTATCTACAAAATTCAATTCTAACCTCAGGAAGTGTTCCTTATCATATAAGGGACACATGGAAAGCAGGTCCAGTATCCTTAAGACTAATATTGTATAGAATCAAAGAAAATCAAGAACATTAAATACTTCAGGGGTGCCCTTTCTTGGTAGAAATCTATGAAATCTATTCTTACTAAAGTGAAAAACCAGCCTTGGGGGCCATCTGTTATCAGTATCCCAAGGCCACACCAACACGTTAACTTCCGAGTTGATAGAGGTACGAGTCCTTTCATCCCTCTTCCTAATAATAGGCTTAATAAGACAGCCTAATGGGGATTGATGACTGGGAGGAACATAGTTATAAAACTGACCTCTGGGGGCTTCAACCCTTTCTGTATAATAAAAATGCCCAGGAGTGTCAATTTTATCTAGCAAGGCAAAACTATGAGAGTAGGTAATATCAACATTCTCTGTCTGAGTAGATGCATCTATAGAGGAGAAATTTGTTTGGGTGGACATATCTGCATATTTGACCTTGGGATCAATCAGGGTACCAGAAGGATAGACTACCTTTGAAAATCCCAACCATAAGCCACACACAAGTACCTTCATGTGAAAAAGAGTCTCACTAAGCCTTTCCAGGACATCTTCTGTATTCTTAACATGGGAGACAAAAAAGGACTCGCTTTGCATAAAATGCACTGTTAAATCTCCTTTGAGGGATAATAGAGAGCTGA
Organism: Sphenodon punctatus; assembly: GCA_003113815.1. NCBI lineage: Eukaryota > Metazoa > Chordata > Lepidosauria > Sphenodontia > Sphenodontidae > Sphenodon > Sphenodon punctatus. The sequence goes on from QEPC01012365.1 coordinate 222,080, forward strand.
CCACAGCTGTGGGGCAATTCTCTCCACATGTCTGTTGAGCATTTTCAGACTCTGCTGGCTGAGTCCCCTGTGTTATAAACTCCTTGTATAGAGAATAAAATTGGATCAGTTTGGATTGAGCCAGCATAGGGTGCTTTTCTGTTGCCAGAATAGAGTCATCTATTAGCCCTATTTCTTCTACCAACTTTAAAGGTCTGAGGTGAGCTGTACAGCGAAACCCCATTCTACTATCAGAACTACTATGAAGGAGTCAAAGGCAAAATCAACTGAACAAGGGCAATCCTTCAATGTAATTGCTCTCAGCAAGAATAAATTCCTGAAGCAGGTTGCCCTCAAGCAAGATAATCCTCAGCAGTAATCTACCAGAAATACAACACCTGTATTAGGTCAGTCATCAATAGGGTTTTCACAGTGTTGGAACTGCAGCCCATCAAGTGACTATTTTAAGCGTCTAAACAGATAATAGAATGTTCTTACATAAAAAGCAGAAGAATCCCAACTTATAAATCAGGGACCAAGGTTGTTTTGGAACAAAGAAATTCTTCCAGCAGTGCAGCAAACATTTCTTCTGGCGAAACAGGTAAGGTCAGAGCACAATTCAGGTTGCTGGGAAAAATTCTGATGTCACTGCCGCTACTGTCCCAGCAAATGGCCCCACAGTCGGCACCCTTTTTGTGCCGCCCTTCAGGCTGGTGCCCCTGTGGCCCACTGTTGGTAATATACCTGCAGGAGGAGAATAGAGGGCCAGGTGAAAGGGAATGTCTCCTCCCTACTCAGAGGATGCTTCAACCAGTGCAGCTCCCCTCCATGCAGCAAGCAAACATGCCTAGGTCTTGGAACAAATATCCATTTTGGATGCAGATGCTATTCAGATGTCTATTCACATATGTGAATAATATCACAAATAACACTATATACTATTTGTTTCACTTTGAGTTCGGAGGTCTGCCTCTAACTGACATTTATTAGTGCAGTGGTTCTAAAACTTTTATAGGTGAAGAGTACCTCAGTGGCCCTTTCCCCAGCAAGTGAGCACCATGTTGGCTCCGCCCTGTCCCTAACCCCAGTGTGTAGGCAACACCCCCACCCCTGGAGTGGGCTCCGTTCTCTGCACTGGCTGGCAGTAGTCTATCAGGCCCAATTCAAGGTGTTGGTTTTGAGCTTTAAAGCCATAAACGGCCTGGGCCCGACCTATCTGCAAGATCACCTCATCCCCTCAGTCCTGGATCGACCTCTGCGATCAGCAGGGAGTGCCCTCTTTGAGGTCCTCTGGGTTTCCCAGGTGTCGACTATGAGGAAGGTGTTCTCGGTGGCCGCACTGTGGCTGAGGAACTCCCTCCCACAAGAGGTCCGCCTGTCCATAGAGCTCCCCTCCTCATAGACAGTGTAAGAGCTGGGTATTCCCAGCTTTGGTGAGGGAGACAGGAGATGGGGAGGGTGGGGGTTGGTGGGGGGGGTTCTTGGTCTCTTTGCCAGGTATTAATGATTTGTTTTATATTGAATTTTATATTACTTGTTATTTTTATTGTTATAAGCCACCCCAAGCTGTGGAAGCAGGAGGGAGTGGCATAAAAATGTAATACACTAAACTAACCCCCAGCAAGTTGCTCCCACCCCCAGCAAGTGGAATCCAGTCCAACAAGCCTGACTTACTCTCCCCCTCCCCACTCTCATGGGTTTCAGAGACACATAGAAACATCACAGAGAAATCATGCTTTTCGATGCTTTTTACAAATACCACTCTAAACAGTCACCCCTTCTCCCCACCCCAACCCCCACACCCACTCACACCACCCCCAGTGGGGACTTGTATGGGAAGTCTTCAGTGGGAGAAGATTGTTTGGAAGGTCTGTTGGGTTGAGGTGGAGAGGCTGTTTGCTTGGGGCTGTGGGCTGGAGGGTGAGGGCTGTGCTGGGGCAATGGAGTGGGGGAGCAGACTGAGGTGCTGTGGGAACTGCTCTGCTCTTGCTATGCTGGGGGGAAGTGGTGTGGGGTAGGCATAGGCGAACAGATCGCGGTTCGTGTTCGGCCGTTCGGTTCGGCCGTGTTCGGTTCATGTGTTCGTGTTCGTGTTCGGTCGTTCGGTCGTATCGCACGTTCGTGTTCGCCCGTTCGGTTCGGTAGCATTCGTGTTCGGACGTTTGTGTTCGGTTGTTCGGGCAGGTCGTGCGTTCGTGGTCGGATGTTCGGTTCGTTCGCGATCGGGTTGTGCGTTCGCGTTCGGACGTTCGGTTCGTTCACCATTGGGTTGTGCGTTCGTGTTCAGTCGTTCGGTGTTCGGGTGGTTCGCGCATTCAAATATTTATATCTCTATATCTACACTAATAACTAACTAACTACCTAACTAATAAATGTATTCTAAATGCTATGAATAACTCCAACAAACCCTAAAGCTGAATCACAGTAAACTCACTCTATCAGTAAACCTTAAACTAAACTACTCAAACAAAAATGTATCGACCTAATCCTATCTATCTCTACCTATGAATTGAATATATGGGATGGGGGTTAGGGGGGCAATCACAAACAAGACAAGGAGGGGTACAAAACTGAAATGAAACCTAAATCAATCTATAAATTAATAATATATACTACTACTCTAATGAATCAAAAAAACAGGGGAAGGGAATGGGGAGGGAATATTCAATGGAGGGGGGAGGGAAGGAGGAAGATTGAAGATTGAACACAGGGAGGGATAAAAACAAAAAATAACAACTAAATCTATCAAAGCTAATGTAAATAAATGAGAATATGGGGGTAGATGGGTTGGATGGGTGAAATAGGAGGAGGATGGCAATGGATTGGGGAGCTGGAAAATGCTGGGTGAGGGAGCCTTCTGAAACGCCTGCTGCTCAAAAACAGTGACTAGCTCAGAAGGTATTGGGAAGGGGGGAGGCAGACAGTTTTGTTTCTTGCTGCGCCCGCCTCAAATCAGCCCCATTGGCTCCGTGCAGCCTAGCCCGTGGCCAATCATAGACTGCCAAGCCAGTGGTCTGAGGCGAAAAGAGATGGTGATTCATCAGGCTGGCTGCTACTCCAAGCCACTCTCCACCCTCCACCCCTGGTGCCTGGAAGTCTGCTCCTAGCTGAGTCAAATGACTTCCCCCTCCCTGCTACATTTGGCCTTCCAGTGACCTGACAGAAGACCATGTTTTAGCCACCCGAACACAACTGAATGCGATTCGAATTGAATGAACTGTTCGGCCATTTCGTCGTTCGGTGTTCGGTTCCGTTCGGCGTGTTCGCCATTTTTGTAGTTCGGTGTTCGGTTCCGTTCGGTGTGTTCGCCATTTCGGTGTTCGGTGTTCGGTTCCGTTCGGTGTGTTCATGTTCGTGTTCGTGTTCGTGTTCGGTTGTCCGAACAGGCCGAGTTCGGGCCGAACACCGAACTACTGAACCGCGTTCACCCATCCCTAGTGTGGGGGCTTGGTGGGATTGAGCTGTGCTCTATTGGGTCAGTGGAGGCTGCTTTGCCCTTGCCATGCTAAGGAAGGCTGAGAGGAGAGCCAGTATTCCCATTCTGAACGGAAATACCAACCTTGAAGGAGTGCTTGTGAGTGTCGGTCAGTATTGCATCAGTTTCCAGCAATTCTGTGTCACTTTCCTGGACTTTTCGTCACTTTCTCGGACTGTTATGACAGTTTTACAGCACTTTGGGGGCAATTTTCAGCACTTCCTCAGTGCTTAGCCAGCAAATTTATGTCTACGCAGCCCCTGGGGTTGTGCATGGTGCACACATGAGGCTTGAGACTAGGCCGTGGCAGATCCATTTAACTTTTGAAAAATAACAGAAAATGACAACAGCGACAACAAAGCAGGAAAGCCAGTCAATTGCCATGTTGTGTGAATCTTGACAAATGCCCTGCTTCTGATGAAAGCAGCACTTGCCAAGATTTTTCATTTCATGTCTAACACAGAGGAGGGCCTGGTGGAGACTTCTCTTCCTTGTGTTGGGTTCTCATCTATATTGGGGGCTGGTGGGGGCCTCTGTGCCCATGACACATTAAGGGGAGGCTGGTGGGTGACTGGTCTGTACTAAGGGGAGACAGTGGGGTGGGAATGGAGGCCAGTGGAGTCTGTCGTGCCCAAGTCACATGTGCAGAGCATGCAGGGGGAATGCCCTAACTCCTCACCCCCACAAACCCAGGCTTCTAGAGCCCATGACAAACCCACCCCCAGTATACTATTTGTTTCATCTCCAATTCATAGGTCTGTCTCCAGCTGAAATTTGATAGTACACTTGTTCTCATCCTTTTATGCATGAAGAGCAACTCAGCAGCTCTTCCCCCAGCAATCGTGTACCATGTCAGCTCCACCCTGTCCTTGCACAGTGCACAGTAGACACCTCTCCCCATGCACACACACCCCGGGCTGCTTGCACATGTGCATAGCACATGGCACATTCCCCCACCCTCCGGACTGCTCGGGCCCGTGTCAAACCCTCGCACCTCCATTCACAAACACATGTGTAGAGCAGGCAGGGGACACCTTCCAACTCCGTAGCCCCACCACCATTCTGGGCAACTTGGACCCAGGGTCCATGCCTCACCCCTTACCGTCCCACTCCAGCCCCTCCCCCAACACTCTACTTACCTGAAGACAGTGGGAAAGCAACAAGTGGATAGCAGCACAAATGGTGGTGGCAGCAGCAGCAGGAACTCTGGAGGCATGGAAGAGCCAACTCCCCATGGAATTTTCTTCTGATTGGCTCACACTCACTGGAAAGGAAGGTGCGCGTGAGCCAATCAAAGGGGAATTCCGCATGGAATCTCCTTCTGATTGTCTTGCATGCTGAAGCCATGTTTTACTCTGGCCCTTGCATGTGACTTGGGGGGATGATGCACATGAAACTCTCTCCACAACTTTCTCTACCCAGGACAGCACCTGAGTGCATAGGGTCATCCTCCGGACCCTGCCCCCATGCAAAAATGGCCATGGTGCTAGTGAGGACCAAAACTTGCTTTGCTCTTTCCACAGTAATTTCCTCAGATCATCTATGGATTGGCTTCATGTTCTTGAAGGTTATTGGTGCTCCAGGGACCATGGTTTGGGCAAAATTACACTGCAGAGTTCTAGTTGGTGTTGCCAATTCAAAGGTGAAATTTCCCATAGAAACCACTCTGAGATAGCGAGGCTCTACACTCTCCAATGCAGTTGTTGTATCCTTAAGGCACAATCTTGCCCTAAAATGCATGCACACTGGGTAATCACAGCAGAACTTGTAGTAATAATCATTATCTGGAAGAAAGAGCAATTTACTACAAGACATTTGGGATATAAATATTCTAAGGCTATTTGCTGGCTGAATCCTTTCTGGATACACTTATTTAAAATTAATTGATCTTTCTGAATATGAGCAGAAAGAATGGGTTCTCTCTTGGTTCTTTGCATTCGGATTTCTGATTTCCCATGCCACAAGGAAAGCTTATTGAGTTGTGCAATAGCTTTTATTTTGCCTAGCCTTGATATTTGATTGTGAGATTATGGAAGTCCTGGGAACAGGAACACTGAACATTTTCATTAGAAGGGGTTTATTAATCTGTTGACAAAAGAAAAGGCAAGCATTTACAATATCTAAGCTGAGTTAACATTACAAACAATTAATTAAAAGCAACACTTCAGCAGCCATATGTCATGGCTTTTACTAAAATATATGCTTAAATCAATTACACCAAGGTTTACTTAATTTTTTAATCTATTCATGTTATCAGCCTTCAGTCCAGTTATATAAAGGATAAAACCATTATTTTTAATTTTTCTGGCATCCTTAACTGCTACTGCCACTGTAACAGTTAGAAATTCAAAACAAGTGAAAACTGTTTCGATTAAACATTAGGAAGACATTCATAATGGCAAAAGCTCTTTGAAAGTGGAACAAATTACCTAGGATGGTGGTTGGCTCTCCTTAACTGGAGGTTTTCAAGCAAAGACTGGATGGCCATATGTCAGGGATGTTGTAGCTGTGGATTTCCTGCACTGAGTAAGGGGTTAGACTAGATGACCTCAGAGTTCCCTTCCAACTATATGATTCTATGTTTTACCTGTAGCCACTAATTCATTCTGAGCTACCACCTTATACTAAAAACAGTGTTGCAGAATTGCATGACAGACTAAGGTCTTTTTACATGGACACCCCTGCAGGCCTGGTGGGTGGAGATGGGTGGGCGAGCACACCTGGCAAACACCTGGTGGTGCCGAACCAGGTGGCATTTACATGGATGGCACCATGGGGGTTGTGGGACAGAAGGGGAGGAGCTGGCACACACCCAGCGGCCAAACACCCACACTGGGAAATACCAAGCAAACACCCATGACAGTTACACGGACACCCAAGACACCGAACGGTGGAGAAGCCCCACCCAGCACAGCAACAGCACAACATGACAGACTGAGGACAAATGAAGCCGTGGCATACAGCTGCACCCATGAAGCACCAGACCCTATGCGGGTGGTGTAGGAGGGAGCAGGGATGACAGGAGACACACAGTAGCAGACCCCAGCCAGCCCCGTGACAGGGCCAGACAGTCGGGCACCACGGACACACACCCCCAAACCAGAAACTGCCACACACAACCATGAACATGACCACACAGGGAAGGGATGCATGGCCAAGGAGGCAGGTGGCCGCCAGCATGGTGGCAGGGTGGGAAGGGGCACAGGGGAGGGAGGCAGAGGCCCGATGCAGCAGCTCACCCCAACACACACACACACACACACATACACACACCGGCAGAGGCCCTGCACACACAATTTCAAGGCCCTCGGACAAGGAGCCGGGAACCGGACACATGCAGGCACGCTGGCAGGACTGGAAGCCCACAGCACAGCCGGGCTGGCAGGGAATTATGGGATGGGAGAGACCCAGACCACACCAACCAGCAGCAAATCCACTCAGGGCATCCCCACACCAACAACGGATCTGTGCAGCGGGGGGGGCATTGTAAATGCAGGGAGGGGTCAGGGCACCAGGACAGCAGCCAAAGGGATGGACCCCTGGCACAAGGGACCAGGAGAGAAAGGGTGGAATGATACTGGGCTGGTGGGGGACAGAAGGGAACCATGACACACAGCCAACTGACCACAAACACCCCAGGCCAGGAAAACTAGGGGGACACACAAAGGATACAGCATAGAAGCTGCACATACACCAGGAGGGGGGCGTGCAGAATACCCAGTCCCTGCCATCCAACAGTGCCACAATCACCAAGAGGTGCCCACACAAGAGACCAGGCCACACAGAGGAACAGAGAAGGAGGCAAAGCAACTTTATTACAAGGGGGAAGGGCATGTAATATGGGAAAGGTCAAAGGGAATTGTGGAGGCAGCATGAAGGTCCATGGGGTGGGGCCGTGGCCTCAATAGGGACGCCAGCCCTGTACCTGGCTCCAACGATCTGCCTGGGCGCAATCCAGCTGATGCACCAATTCCAGGAGGTGCAGGAGCAATTACACAACCTCCTCCTGCTCCCTGGTCCACTCTGCAATCATTGCCTGCACTAAGGGATAGAGGGAAGGGGCCATCAGGATGGGACAGTGGGCCCCAACAATGTGGAACCCTGAACCGACACCCGGGGAGAGGGCCCCGCACACACACAGTGCACTCACTGATCTCATCATACAGGCGGGCCCCAGCACAGAGATCCAAAGCCACATGCTGCAGCTGCCCGGCAATCTGGGCCAGGAAGAGAACAGCCAGGAAGACAGCCAAAGTAGCTAGAAGGGAAATGGAAGATGGAGAAGAGGAGAGGGTTCAGTGAAAGAGTGTGGGTCAGTAGGGGTCAATAACCACACAGCAAGCACAACCCATGCAGTGGCCAGGGACACCCAAGCCAGCACGTCACCCGCTCACACCAAGGAGGACCACGGGTGGCCAGCACCACACCAATACACTGCCCACACTCATGGTCAGCTGCCCGTCTCAACTGCTGCCCATCCATCGCTTAGAGTGCAAATGGTGGGAACCAACAGGGGGTGCCAGAGCAGTGGAAGGCGAGGCAGCCCAGGCAGGGTGGCCATCCAATGGGTATACCCCATCAGACAGTCCAGTACATGAGTGCAAAGGCCCCCAGGGTAACTCTAGTTGCTAGGGAGGGGTTGGGGCCCACAGCCTTGTCCCCGCCCCCATGCTGGAGGTACAACAGAGAGCACCACCATGGGACATCACCAGCACACATGTTGCACATGCAGACCATGACGGCCCAGCCAATCCAGCCAGGCGGTATACTACACTTCTACAGGGAGAATCAGGGGGTAGATCAGAGGAAAGGTGCCCGTACATGGAAGGACACCAGGTAGCTACCAGAAAATGAAGGACAGGGTTCACAACGGGAGACGGTGGGCCCACAACAGACACAGGGGCAAACCCATGATCCATCCTAGAGCCCACCGGGGAATACAGCATGAACCACTGTATGCCACCCAAAATCCCCAGTCATCCCAAGCAGGAACACCAGTGACCCCCATCACAGTAACCAACACACAAGGACAGGGCAGCAGCCAGGGGAGGGGTGACCGGCGTCGCACATGGACACGAATGCACCCAAGGTGGTACAGGCAAAGGCACAGACTTTATTCATGATGCAGTGAAAGGAAGGGAAAGGACAAACAGAGGCCGGTGACGGGGTGATTGGGGGCTCCTGTCCATTCCACGCAAGCAGCACACAGGTGCACCATTGCAGTCACTCCCAAGAGGGAAGGAGGCACTAAGTAATGCTATAGGGCGATGGGGGTCATAGTGAAGAGAAGCAGAAATGGGGTCCAGTTGACAGGCCAGCCTACCACTGGGTTACACAGTACCATGGGCCAGAGCAGGGGCCGAAAGGTTGAGGCGGCCCAGAGCACAGGCACGGCAACAGCAATGCGATGGAGGGGCGGTTCAGGATGCCCTGCACATGGAGAGGCTGGAGGATGTCCCTGGAACCACTGCCCCAGGACAAATCCTTCCCAGGTGAAGAGGCCCCTGTGGAATCCCCAGGAATGCATATGTGCATCCACCATGAAACGGGGCAGGAGGTGGTTTCCTGTGGCAGCAGCAGCCTTCACAGCCTGTAGGCTCATCACTGATTGGAGAGTGCCAAGTTCACATGTCGTAGGGGTCCCGGTCATCAGGGGTCCTCCAACATCGGTGGGTAGCAGGCCCAGCTCCCCAAGAAGCACCTGGCAGTCCAATCATGGATGGGAGACACAACGGGCATGTAGTAGGATGCCGGTGTAGTCGGTAACAACATGGGGACCACCGGCCTGGAGGTCCAGTCCATATTCCGAATGTGCCATGACCAGGTGAACAACCGTGATCTCCTATGTGGTCCAGGGCACTGTAACAGCAGTTGGTTGGCCCCACAAAGGTTGTTGAAGGAGGGTAAAGCTGAACTCTCCGGCATGTCTCCAGCAATAGATGGCCAATGGATGGCCCATCACCCACATGTACCGCAACAGGAGATCAAAGCCATCTGCCACTGACAGGGGGTCACTCATCAGCAGCTGGACATCGCACCTCTGCCACAGCATTACCAACAGCATGTTGTCACATGGCTAACATTCCTCCCATGCACCACCAGTGGTTGCGGGGCCTGTTCTGCACCCTGCCATGGCCATTCCAAGGGCTGCACAGCAGCTAGCACTGGGATCCTATGGAGAGCGGCTGTGACTGAGTGCTGTGCGAGACACTGTGCAGCGCTAGCCGAGCTGCGGCTGTACACAGCTGATAGTGAGACATCTGCAAGGTTCAATGAATCCCTGCCCCACACACCTGGTGGGTGCATTCTAGCATTAGCAATGACAGATCCGCAAGGCCACATCTGCCTCTAGCAGGGAGCTAATGAGCCACTCCAAGCAGTGTATCTTGATGGAACACAGCTGTACAGTGCCGTGGCCTTCAAACAATGTGACCAAAGCAAGGCCAGGGCAAATGCGCCCTGGCCAGGGATCACACGCGGTCATGGCAGGAGCACAGGGGGTGGGGTGGCCCCAGGGCCACAGAGGAGCCTCAGTGTGCCCCCAGCCCCATGGCTGTCAGTTGCTCCATGAGGGGGATTGTGCTGGTGGGCCGGCGAGGGGGGATCCCCATCAGGTGCATGGAACACACCCACGGTGCCGCACCAATCGCTGGGTGCACAGCACGGGAAGCTATGCTATTTATGTGTGCCGGTTGCTGTGGCCGGGCGTGGGGTCTAGAGTGAGACATGGCGTAAGCATGTTGAATGTGAGGCAATAGTAAGGTAAATTAGTGATAGAACATTGGTGCTGGTGTCCAGAACAGGGTGAAGGTGCAGAGGCAGGGTAGGCAGCTGTACACAGTGGGTCGCCCCGTGCAGCCATTCCCGGTACCCTGTGACAGGCTTGGGGTTTCATGGGACAATTGAGGCACAGTGCGGGTGTGCAGGGCACACAGGGTTTGGGCCCTGGAGGAAGGGATCGCAGGGGGGTGATAGCTAGGTGCTGAGGCTGCTGACAGGCTGCTGACAGGCTGGGTGGTTAAAGGGTACACAGTCACAGCTGCCTGAGTCAGGTCCTCCAGCCACGTAACGCCTAGGCAGGTAGCTGCTCGGTTATCCAGCACTGGTACTGGTGGTGGGTTCCCCCTGAGTGTGCGTGTTGGTGGTGGTACCAGGTTGCCTGTTAATGAGCCCCCTGAGGAGTGAGCCATCCTGTTAACAGTCCTGTTTTCCTGCAGGCTGCTCAAGGGTCTTTGGTGCCTACTCATGAACATGAGTCAGTTCAATCTGCAGCATACCCCATCCTTGTACTCATGGCCTGCATCCTGCACAATATCTGCAAAACCGGGGAAGCTGCCCTTGACTATCCCCCACCGGTGCAGAGAGAGGGTCCCGTGCGCCTCTACCAACATGTCCAGGGAGGCGCATTCTGGCACATATCAGAGGAGAACCGGCACACTCTGTGTAGGCGCATTGCTCACCCAGATGGCAGACAACTGAGTAGTCATGTTGACAGCCCCCCACCCTTCACAGAACCGTGTAATGGGTAACAACAAAGTCTGCTATGTCTGTTCCCTAATCCGCTTCTGGCCTGGTGTTTGGGTTGTAGGGGTTCCCCGGTCCTGTGAGTCCTGTGCCCTGTGGCACTGGGTCACCCACTGCCTTCTAGCCATGGCAAGTAAGCCACACCAGGCCTCGGCCCTTCACCAACTGTCCGGTGGCATGGACGGTACTCTACTGGGGTAACTGCAGACCTGTACCCAGCCATGGGAGCAAGCACACCCAGAGAACACCTGGTGGTGCCGAGCTGGGTGACGTTTAAATGGATGGCACCATGGGGGGTTGTCGGATGGAAGGGGAGGGGCCATCACACACACAGTGGCCAAACACCCACCCCGGGAAACACCGAGCAAACACCCATGACAGTTACATGGACACTTGAGTTCTCTGTTGTCCACAGACCGCTCCACACCAAGCTTGGGTGCTTGACCCTGCGGTGATGGAATATAAGGTCAGTGTTATACCCTGCCTTGCACCGTTACCCCGGCGCCATGGCCCTTTCCATGGCCCTCAGGTGTTCCCATTGCTCCCCACACAGCATCCCCTCCACTCAACCCTCTGCTGTTAGAGATCCCTTCCCCCCTCCCCTCTTTTCCTGACAGCTCAGTGGTCTGGCTTACCAGAGCTGGTGGGGTGGCCGGCATGGGCAGTTGGTCACCTGGAGGTTCCAGGTTGAGCGGGGGAGACTGTGGTTTCCGGAGGGGGTGTGTGTCTTGGAGACCGCTGTGGAGGAACCGGGAGAGGTACGGACCAGAAGGGCAGCCCCACAGGCTGTTGTTGTGGGGCTATGTGGGCGAGAGGGACCTGGTCAATGAGACTGGCAAAGGGGTTCTGCTGGGGAAACCATGGCTGGCTGAAGGGCAGGTGGGGGGGCCACCTGCACCTGTGGGGGGGGGTGCTCCAATGGTACTCGGCTGTCATCCCTCCACCCAGGCCTGAAAGGGGCACATCCTGCTGTGGTTCCCTCCACAGGAGCCCCACTGCCTCCCCAATGAGATCAAGGGCCTGTGCGGAGGTCCTCTCCAGCGTGACACGTCCCCTCGCCCTCTCGGCTCTGTCAAGTCACATCTCACAGTGGAGGTTGGTAGTCTGGCACATGTCCCACAGGTCCTCAGTGCAGGACTGGGTTAGCATGACTGCCAATATGTTGTGGTCCCTCTTCCCCTTCCCTCTTTGGACCTCCCTTGTGAGGAAACCCAGAAGTTCCCTGGAAGGCCTAGTGAAGCGCTGAAGCCACTGCCAGCGCTGAATCCAGACCCACGTGCCGTGCTGCTGCTGCTGCCACCACCCGGAGGGCCCTGGGTGGGGGGGTAGGGCGATCCCTGGGGTGGGTACCAGTACCCCAGATTATCGGGTTAATCCGATACTGCGACTACAGCAAAATAGTGGCAGTGTCGGATATCAGGGTAACCAAAATTCCCACCTCTACCCCCAATTTTTGGGAACCCTCTTCATTTTATTAATAGCAGAAAAATATTTGGTGAGCAGAGGGGCCCACTAACTGGGACTAACTTGCAGGGCTTCAGATATTATACAATCATAGCCCGGAGCCTTGCTCCTTTCAATGTCATTATCTTATCTATGACCTCATTTTCCCTGACACATGGGTCGAATACATAGTTAGATTTTATTATTATTATATAGATTTTAATCTTGATAAAGTTGGGGGGGATTATACCATCCTCCTCCTCCTCCTTGTCTGCTTTGTTGAAAAGATTTTCAAAAAAAGTTACCCAAACTCCTTCATCTACTGACACTGTCGTCTTTCCAGATCTGGGGTTTGTCTCGCGATTGATGATATTCCAAAATTTCCTTGAGTCATTCATACGTGCGGCAATCTCAAGTTTGGCCCACACAGAACCAGTGTATTGCAGTCTTTTGCTTTTAATTAAAGACTTATACTTCCTTTTTTCGGCTAAATAGTCATTCCTACTTATGTCAGAATAATTTTTTCCCCACTTCAACTTGGCATGAGAAAGGCTGCGCTTGGCAGCCCTACATTCCCTGCCTGTCAAACTATAGAGGGAGTAGACTTCGCATCATGGGATAATTTTTGGGATCCTAGGACTGCAATTAGTGTGGAAAATTTGTTGTTCATACTATCCATTTCTTCTTCACCCTCTGCCAGTAGACCATCCCTTAAATCCAAAAATTCTTGCCCTCATAATAGATTTAATAGTTCAATAGAAAGGGTGAGATTCCATGTAGTACGGGTCCTATAACCACCTGCACTGCCCTGCTCCGTACTGGCATTAGAGGAGATCACAGGTTCGCTCAGAATATAGAAAACACACAAAGCCTAATTGTCACTCTTAGGTCGGGGGAGTATTCTAAATTTGTCAAAGAGGTTCCAGCTTGACACTGGGACAACTATGTAGTCCACCATGCTCCTCCCATTCATATTTACAAATGTATAATCCCCATCTAGATCCTCTGGGCTGCTCCCATTCAAAAAAGCTAGCCCACATGCTTTCAAAAACTTTTCCATAAGGATCCCAGAGCTGTTCCAGGTTAAATCCTTACTTTTCCTCTCTCTGAGCCAGCCGATGCTATCTAAACTTGAATTCAGATCACTGTCAGGCCTGGAACCAAGCCTGGTGTTCCAATTCCCAACCAGGACTAGAGTCGCCTTTGGATACGCCTCCCCCCATTCGTCAATAAGGTCTTCTAAAGATCCCCATATATCTGCATTATAGTATGGAGAGGTTTGGGGAGGAATAGAGATTGACCAACAAAATTTGGGGTCCACGCAGGGAATCCCATAGCACTGCCTGAACATCTTGCCTACTTGAAAAAACTGTCAAAAGGAAGTTTCAATATTTATTGGTAATCAAAATAGACAAACTGCCTGATAACCACCCTTTGGTCTTTAACTTGTAACCTGGTACAGAGAGAACTTGAAAGCCTTGCACTGTAAAAGAATCCCCCTCTCTGAGCCAAGTTTCCTGCAAAAAGATAATATCAAAATTCTCAATAAAGTTAACCCAGTCGGGATCATATATTTTTTATTTATAACCAGAAATATTCCATGAAACTAATTTTAGCAAGGTACCTGGTACCATGCCAACCCACTGAGTAGAGGGGAGGGTAGTACTCCCTCCCTGAGCTACCCTGTTTATATTCTTGCTCCCAAAAACCAAACTGGGATCGGAGGTCTGGGAATTCGCATTAACCTGTTCACAAATACATCCACCCAGAGGGGGTATTCCAGATTTTATTAAGTAGTCCTCAACTCTCCTTAGCTGTCATTGCTCAGAGGGTAAAGGACCGAAGGAAGTAGACCCCGAGCTCTGTTGAAGAAGAACTACAGATTTTGTTTCACTGATCCCTGACAGGCCAACCTCCACCAGATTCACAATGGGAATTGATATAGTATTATCTGTGTTCTGCTGTATTCCTTCCCCCCTGGGATTAGGCTGTACTGAACTTTTATGCCCTGCTGCCTCCATAGTATTGTCACTGAGAGTAGTCCCAGAGGAGGACTCCCCCAATTAACTTGGAGTCTGATAATGAGTAGCAACCCATGCCTCCGAATTATACTCAGGTTGGTAAGAATTGTCCTGAGCCCTCAGGTGCTGAGCCTAATAGTCCATCGAGGAACGGGAGAGCTTATTCCTGATATTATCCAATTTCTGGATAAAATATCTTGGTCCATTATAGTTAATCTATCAAAAGACATTAACGGAGGACCCTCACATAGTCCTTCTTGCCTGTTCTCCAAAAAGGGCTTGACAATATCTGCCATAACACTAAAACCCTAATAGTTGTTGTCCCCAGTCATCATAGGAAGGAAAGGGGTCAACAAGCCACCCCTACCCCTACTGCTGCTGGGAGTAACTTCATCTTAAACCATACCTAGAGGGGAAGGAATTCCGGGAGCTGACAAAAAATCCATCTCCCCCTCCGATGGATCACCCACACCCCTTACTGGTTAACTACTGAGTATTACTTCAGATTCAACCCTACCTAAAGGGGGCAGAATTGCAGGAGAAGATAAAAAAAATTAATATCCTCCTCCCTCTTTTGAGCTCCCTCAGCCTTCTTGCTAAAACCAGCATGAGGCAAAAGGGTGGATCCCGAAGGCACACTATTGGGAGAAGATAAGGAAATCATAGGCAAAAACTTCAAATCAAGGTTTCTTCTCCGATCTCCTGTGAAAAACTCTATCAATTGACATCCCCCTAGACAGCAAATATTTTCTAGCGAGAAACATTTTCTTGACTAAGTGGTTGCTTTAAAAAAAGAGTCTGATACACATATAATTAATTCCTTTTGCAACTCAAATGTTCTACCCTTAGAATGTCGAATTCAGAATTCCAGGAGATTGGACAAGTTTTATTAATTTATTTATTTATTTATTTAAAATGTATATCCCCCCCCTCCTGCTCACAATTTAAAAATACAATACAATGTGGGGAACCCCTACCCCCTACCTCTCGCCAAAAGCCTGACAGAACAGCCAGGTCTTACATACACACAGAAACAGCAGGAGAGTGGGAGCCAACTGACCCTCCTCCGGAAGCGAATTCCACAGCACAGGGGCGGCCACTTAAAAAGATCTAACATCGGTGGCCACCCGCCTCACCCGGGAAACCTCCAAAAAGGCTCCCACGGATGATCTCAAGGGTCGCATGGGCACATGGGAAGTGAGGTGGTCCTGCAGATAAGCAGGGCCCAGGCTGTGAAGGGCTTTAAAGGTTAAAACCAGCACATTAAACCTGGCCCGGTGCTTTATAGGCAGCCAGTGCAGAGCCCAGAGCACAGGTGTCATGTGCTCCCTGCGACCCATCCCCGTAAGGAGATGGGCTGCGGCATTCTGCACCAGCTTCAGTCTCCAGACCAGTTTCTCAGGCAGCCCGACGTAGAACGCATTGCAGTAATCCAGCCTCGAGGTGATAAAGGCATGGATGACAATGGCGAGTTCGGAGTCTGAGAGATACGGCCAAAGCTGCCAGACAAGATGTAACTTCCAAAACGCACTCCCCGCCATGGCCACAACCTGAGATTCCAGACTGAGCCATGAATCAAGGAGCACACCCAGACTCCGCACTTGAGACACCATGGGAGGGCGAACCCCACCACCACAAGAGGACATTCAACCACCCCCACATTCCCCCAAGTCCTCACCCACCAACATCACCTCCATCTTGTCAGGATTCAATTGCAGATGGCTCGACCTCATCCAAGCCCCCACAGCTGACAGACACTGGGAAAATAAGGAGACTGCATGGCCTGGGTCGATGGGAAAGGAGAGGTAGAGGTGAGTGTTATCAGCATACTGATGACACTGCATGCCCTGAAACTCTCTCACAATCTCCCCTAACAGTTGCATTTAAATGTTAAACAAGAGGGGAGAAAGAATGGCACCCTGAGGGACACCACATATGATGTCTCAAGGGGGAAGACGTACACTCCCCCAAGTCCACCTTGTGAGTTCTCCCAGCCAGGAATGAACAAAACCAGTCCAAGATCATTCCACCAATTCCGGCACGGTCCCACAGGTGAGTCACCAACAACTCATGATCGACTGTGTCGAATGCAGCTGAAAGGTCTAGCAGGACCAGTAAGTTCTGATGACCCTGGTCCAAGCCAGACGGAGATCGTCAACCAAGGCCACCAATGCCGTCTCCGTATCATACCCAGGCCAAAACCCAGACTGGGAGGGATCAAGGAAACCGGTGCGGTCCAGATGTTCCTGGAGCTGCCATGCCACGGCCCCATTCAATAACCTTCCCTAAAAAGGGAAGGTTAGAGACCGGCCGATAACTGGCAGGAGCATCTGTGTCAAGGGATGGTTTCTTGAGCAGGGGTCTAACCACAGCCTCCTTTAGACAGTCAGGTACCCTGCCCTCCCAAAGGGAGGCACTAACCACCCCAGCCAGCAGTGGCCGTAATGTCTCCTGGCTAGCTTTCACCAGCCAGGACAGGCATGGATCTTGCTCACAAGTAGTGGCATGAACAGATCCCAACAAGGAATCCACATTGGCAGGCACCACCATCTGAAACTGATCCCCCAAAACAGGACAGGATGGGGCATCCATAGCCCCAAGATGATTCTCTGCAATAACTATGGAACCGAAATCATGTCAGATGTGAGCGATCTTATCTACAAAGTACTCGATAAATCGGTCACAGCGGTCACTGGATTGCTCCAGGTCCAGGCGGAGACAGGCAGGAATGACCAAACCTTTCACCACCTGGAAAAGCTCAGCTGGACGTGACTTTGCAGATGCAATAAGGGCAGCAAAGTTAACAGATACTCTGCCAGGGTTGTCCCAGTTTGGGGTACTTCCGTTATTAAATGGTCTGATTTTGACCCATATGGCAGTATCATTAATAGCCAGAGGAGATTTGGAGATCCTATGGGTACCTCTCCCCCGAATCTTTTATTAGCACAGGACTTTCTTCTTTATCGGCCAAGTGCTCCCTGCTGACAGCCACTCTCCCAAAGTTCAGAGTCTCCAATTTGGTGGAAACTTTTTCCAGCTGTGCCTGGACCCAAAGCAATGATTCCCCCAGGTTGGAGACTCTTGTAAACAGGAGAGCAATCGTCTTAGCTATCAAGTGGCACTGCATTTTCAAGTCCTCCTCTAAACGGGAGTCATATTGAGTTTCTGCTGCTCTTGACTTCTTGGAAAGTTGGGCTGGGGTGCACTTTGTTCCATTCCACAGATCAAGTCGTCGATGTAAAGTGCGATCTGCTGGGAAGCTATCCAGGTCTTCTAATTCCCCCCAAAGCTGAATTCCATATAGTGGATCAGCTGGGGATATTCTGCTATCCATCTGGAGAGCTACTTTGGGATACTTGTGCTTAGTAGTATCCAAGGAATTAACAGGAGAGCCTGAACATCCACGACATTTTTCCCCCATGACTAACTCAAAAACCAAATCCAGCAGCTGCTGTTGACCCGCGCCTAAGGCCGCGCGCAGAAGGGCGTGCCCTTGCGCGTGAAGCCCTTAGGTGTGACACCCGTCGGTGCGTGCCTTTGGCACGGCCAAAGGCGTTATTTGCAAAAAAATAGCCCCAGCACCGGAAGCACACCGGACAGCTGTTCCAGGGCTCTGACAGCTCAGGTAGGGCAATCAGGTCTCTCCAGAACCAAGGGGGGAGGCACAAGGCAACCACATGTCACCAGGTCCTCCCTCAACAGCACTGTCCCAAATATTCACTTGCCCCTCAATAAACGTAAGCAGAATACTTGCTAGCAGCAGGCAGCGGCTTCCTCTGCATCCTATTGCCCAGCACCGCTCTTCTGTAATCTGTTGCCTGCTCAACACACCAGCTGTAGGGGAAGATCAGCTGGTATCTTTAGCTTTGAATGAGCCAGGTGCATGTTTAAGGGGGAAAATGTCATAACATTTCATGGATATACTTGGTGGCTTGCTAATATGAAAACCCCAAGCCTGTTTCAAATTACTGAAATCATTAAGACCTTTGCCATCTATTTCAGTGACAGGATTGGACCAAAGGTAAGATGCTTTATTTCCATAGGCATTCGCTGTCCACATTAGTTTCCCCAAGACACATAATGCTGCTCAACTCTTATTCCCATTTTCACAGGATGGCCTGTATAGTGAAGAATGAGGGCTGGACAAAGGAATTTAACATTCTGAGTGGGGTGCGGATCCTGAGAGAACTTACCACAGGACACAACCTTATTATGCTGGTGGAGAATGCAGGCAGTGACCATACCTTATGACAGGGGGGCATTGCCCTGTTGAAAGTAGGAGGATGGTGCCAGATCTCTCCCAGGGACAACTGCACAGCTGCAGAAACTCCCTAGAGTAGATGAAGCCAGGTGTTGGAAAAGGACTGTGCCCAGAAGCTCCCTAGGAAGGTAAAGCTGATTCAAAGGACTGTGCTCAACTCAATGATGAGCCCAGGGGACATAGGCTTATCACTGGAGTTCCAGACAGACTCGCTCATAACCTTGATGTTACAGAAAGTTGCCCTGCTAAAAATTGTGCAGGACCACCAAGAGGAGCTGACACAGTGTATACTGGTTCTATGCCTGCAGGAGAATCAGAACCTGGAGCTGGTGGGGTTGCACTGATCCTGGATCCTGCACACAGGTGGGACGCCCAGGAGAAGTGCACCTGGGCCATGGAGAAACTGGGGACTCTTCTAGAGCAGCACCACCGGCAAGAGATCCCAGCCCAGGAGTTGTGTGGAAGATCTATGGGAAAGTGGAGGTATCAGGGCCGCTGTGGAGGAATGGTACTTCAAACCTGCCACACCGATGGACATCTGGGATGCTTGTGGTGAGCCTCTCCTTCAAGAAGTTGTAGGGACACAAGGTCCTTGGGGAACTGAGGTGGGAACACTCCAAAATGTTGCTTTATGTGTGGATATTCAGGTCATTAAAGGAGAGTTTGTCACTCTCAAAGATTTTAGGAATTTAAAACTCTGGATGTTCAGAGTAGGGGGAGATAAGTGGGCAAGACTAAAGTTTTTGGTCCAGACTAAAAGGTACTGGTGATGTCAAGAGTTGGGGCATGTAAGATGGACTTTCCAAAAAGAAGGAAAAGGAGCACCCCGAGTCTTGGTGAAAGGGTGGGACTGGATTTAGGAAGCCAAAAAGGGGTAAGCAGTTTCAGTCTCCCCTAGTAGTAGGGACATAGAGAGAGGTGGAAAATTTACAGATGGGGTTGAGTCTTTACAGAACCTGGGCCCAGTAAAGCCTTGTTGGGGTTGTGGGCAACCAGGTCATCTAAAGGAGGGGTGTCTATAGAGATCAACCCAGAAGGAGTGTAGTGTTCCCATGTCGATAATCTGTACAAGTTCAGGTCATCTGGGTTTAGGCCAGCCTATCCCCAAGTTGGGAGGGTGAGGAGAAATTCCAGGGGAGTTAATGCAAGAAATACCTCTGCCCAATTTGGCTAGGGGCGGACGAGACAGCAGCCCTGCTCAGTAAAGCAGTCATGACAACAGCTATGGAGAATTCACCTAAGACATTAAGAAGATGTTTTTACCTCTCATGATAGAGGTGAGTGGAGATGGGTGTGTGCCTGTTGATGTCTCCCCCATGCATGGCCCTCGCAGTGGTATGAACACGGACTGCTCCATGCCAACCACAGTCCATGTAAAAATGACCAGTGCTTCAACCCCTTCCTGATTTATTGAGTTTATGGGATTTTAAGTCGCTGTAAGTCATACACTGAAGGATCGGGGGGAGGAGATCAGCAAGAAAAGCAACAGAGATTAGAACAGTACGAGAAGATGGAAAAGTATGTCAGCTGACTCAGACTCTCTTCTAACCTCAGCATGGAAATGCCTTAATTCAGATTCCTTTTTCTGCCTCTGTAACAAGGCAATGTGTTCAGGGATCATTGGCCCTTTAAGAGGTAGCTCTTAAAGGACCAGTGATGGGGCAGATGTTGACAGGTGCAGTGATGGTGCTATGCTGGATGGGAAAAGGCCCCAAGCAAGCATTAAAGGAGTGCAGGTGCTGATGCTGAAGGGGAACCGCTCCTAACACCTGTGAGGGTATGATTGCCTAGGCAGGCGAGTGCATAAGGGATGCCAGTTCAGTCGGTAGGGTTAAGCCAGTCCAAGATCTGTATTCCATAGTCAAAAAACCTCTGCTTTACAAGAAGAGTTAAGACTCTTGCAAATTCAATCATGCACTAATGGATAAGTTAAGGCTCCTGTCTTAATGTCTGTGCCATGTTAGCAGTAAAGACATTGTACAGTCTCACATATTGTGCTCGCTTATAACCAGGGAGGGACCCAAGTTCATTGCACCAAAAAGTTCTACAACCAGTGAAGCCAAATTCTGCAAATTCATTGCGAGCTTTAATATTTGCATAATTACATTGATTTGCATAATTATGCAACAATTTATACATGCAGATTTGCTTACCAGCATGCTTTTTCAACAGGTTTGATACAGAATCACAAGGTTGTTAATCAAACACCACTCAAATCCTGTGGAATTTCAGCACCCCAAAAGTCCCACCTCATTTTAAAGCCCCAGACCTCCTTCACCAAAACATAGGGCCGTAAGACACAAACCCCAGTTAATCTCCCAGGGGCCTATTCACCCTCAGGGTTGTGGCCACATCTCCCTGACAGATGGCAGCTGCAGCAGCAGCAGTTTTAGTTTCGGGTCAGGTGACAACTTTATGCCTGAGCCAGGATTTAAAGATCCTGCTGCAGACAGTTCACACTGCAGTTTCACTGCAATTTCAGCTTGTCACTGTGAGAATAGGCTGATTCTGCAAAAATCTGATTCACTGTAAGTTTCAGCAATGCAGTAAACACGGGTCCCTGCCATGCACTCACACTTTGCCTTTGTCTTTCAGCCCCAGTCCTATTCCTCTTTACAGATTAGGAGCAACACTGAAGCTGGGGACAGGAGGGCATGCACTGGCTCCTCACCGCCTCCTTTCCATCTATCCTTTCATTTCAGCTGGGGAAAATGGGACAGCTGAATAATGGCTCACAACCGCCCCTCTTACCCACTAGTCTCCACTGCCCTCTGAGAGCACAGTGAAGCTGGGTAGAGTCCTATACAAATGTTTAATTAAAACTAAGTTGGGTATGCATTGAAATGAATAAAATGGAATGGCCATTGGAAGGAATGGAGGCAACAGCAATGCCAATTTCTAAATAAATACTATTGTCATTCCAACATCCAAATAAATGATTGTGAAATTATACAACACAGGTGCATCTTTGGGAGTAAATAGGGAAGGCAAGAGAGTGTGAAATGATGAGGAAGTCACCAGATGCAGTAAGGAGAATGGTTGGAATGATAGGGAAAAATACGAGTGTGCAGGATTAAGTAAATTGGTGGAATCATAGGAGGATAGAAATAGTTACAATAACGAGGTTCTGAGTAAAATAACTTATTTGGAAGACTTATTGGGTTATCTGAGGAAGCAGTCCTATTGTTTTACCTACTTACCATACCTGACTCCCTATCCTTTGACTCCCAGTAGTCTCCCTCCCTGTTATTCCATTTCTTCTCTCTCTTTTTTTGTCATTCCACACGCACACGTCTGTTCCATATGACACATACAAACAAACCTTGTGTTTTCCAGGACTTTTGAGTTCTCTGTGAGGGGAGTGGGGGCTAGAGGGTTAGAAGGGTGACTTGGACCCAGGACTCCTGGGTTGTCTCTTACAAGGTTGAGAGCAGGGGAGAGGGGAATAGGCTCAGAACCAGGATTATTGATTTGTCTGTTAAGGGAGTGAGGCCTACTGGATTAGAGTGGGGTGGAGAGGCTGGAAGCCAGGAGTCCCAAGTTCTCTGTTACAGGGCTGGGACCAAGAAACTTGAGGGGGGGAGGGGCGGAGAAAGGGTTGGAAGCCAGAAGGCTTTAGTTCTCTCTTTCTTAAAGAGGAAACAGAGGGTGTGAGGGGCCAGTTCATGCCTTCCTCTCCCCAGCTTCAGTGTTGCCCCCAATGTGCAAAGAGGAAGAGGATTGGGGCTGAAAGACGGGAGGCAAAGTTTGAGTGCATGGAGCCTAAGTTGTAAGTGAGCATAATATGTGAGACTGTACAATGTAGTTACTGCTAACATAGCATGGAAGTTAAGGCAGGAGCAATTTCCATGCTTTTTAGTGCATGATTGAATTTACAATAGCCTTAACTCTTTTTGTAAACCAGAGGTTTTTTCACTATGGAATATCCAAATTTTTTTGTTAAATAAAATGCAATGGAGAAAATTTGTCGTGCTTCTGCAGCAGAATGATGAGCATCATAACCACTATGGGAGTAGGACTTAGGGGAGGCTAAGATGAAAAAGCTGCTCCCTTCAGTTTAGAAGGTTGTTACTTCCTTCAAACAGCAAGCACTGGAAAGCATTTTTGTTTGGGCAGGCATTTAGTAGGTGAAGGATGGGTAGGGGTGCGTATATTTTTAAATTGTATTTCTCTTTTCCTTTTAATGTCTTATGTATGCATCTGTTTTTATATTACTGTAACCCACCCTAAGCCTACATTATTTATTATTATTTTTATTATTATTATTTATTATTAGCAAGCATTTATATAGTGACAGCAATGTACCTGGTGCTTTGCAGAGTAATTGAATAGACATGGTTCCTGCCCTAAGGCTTAGAATTTGAGAGGCAGGGGTGGGGGTGGGGTGGAGATGAAGGAAGGGAAACAGAGTGAGAGACGAGGGGTGTAACATTCAAGAAGATGTGAGATCTCAGGTGCATGTGCTTGGCTTGGTTACATCGAGAATGAATCATTGAGAATGATTTTGTGGAATGGACAGGATATAAATACATAATTTGAATAAAATGAACAGATAAACCAGGCTATCTGGATGGACTGATTTGCAGTGGTACTGATTCGAGGGGGAACCCCATCAAGGTATTTGGGGACACCAACCTGCAAGTTTGCACAGAGCCTTGCAGTTCCTCAGGACCCCCCTGCCCTTTTCTATACTTGTATCAGCTTCTCCTTCCTGCAGAGCCCAAAAGAACTCTCACACCTCTCAAGCATGTCTGTCTTAGCTTGACAAGTGCATATGAGCACTGCATGCTCATGGGAGACTAGAGATGACCCCTCCTCCCCAGCACACACTGTAGCACAACAAAGCCCTGTTCCACCTTCACTAAAACAATTACTAAAATAATCTGCCATTCAAAGACATCTTCTCTGGTTAACAAGCGAGTCAATTAACCTCAGCTATGGGTAATTAAAGACGTTACGTGCTCCTTGGTCACCACAGTGGATTCCCAACTGTGGCAAGCCAGCTAACCCACTCCCATAGTCCAGGAAGGCCCCGAACAGATGTGACAGGAGTGGGAGCGGGACCATGGCAAGCAAACAGACAGCTGTATCACAGCCCGGGGCAGCGCAACAGACGTTACGCCAATTCCGGACCGTGGTCAAAACGCCCAGAAGACACCGGGGTGGAGCAGGAGGCATACATGGCTGACTGAGGGCAAATGAACCCTGGTGCTGTGTGCCCTTTAAATCTCTCTCCCTGGTCTGTGTGTTGCTTGTTGCCTGGCAGAGATACTGCGTGCTTTCGCCATGGCTGGGGAATGTTTTGTATGATTCTGCCTGGTGGTTGCTGTTCAGTTGTTACTTTTTGCGGTTTCCCGGTGGGAGTCGCTTTGACCACCATTCCGGGGATGGTCCTGTCCCGACCTCCAGAACCGTGGTTGGGTTTGACCCCTCTGGGTGATTGACTGTGGTGAACATCTGGCGAATGCCAATCAGACGTTCAGGGCTCTTTGGCCCCGCCACGGGATTTACTGTGGTTCACTGTGGTTGACTGTGATCTCGTAACATCTGAAATTACCCTATGTCAGCTTGTCATGTCAGTAGACACTGTACCTGAAGCTGTCATTCAAGTCCCTAGAACCATAATTGAAGTACTAGGGATGTCGTTCAACTCCTATGGGCTGTCATTCCACTTCACCTGAAGCTGTCATTCCAGTCCCTAGAACCAATATAAAAAATATGGTGACGTCAATCAACTCCCAGGGGCCTGTCAAGCCACTGTACCTGAAGCTGTCATTCCAGTCCCAAGAACCATAATTAAAGCACTAAAGACATCATTAAACTCCCATAAGTTGTCATTCCTCTGTACCTGCAGCTGTCATTCCGGTCCCTAGAATCATCATTAAAGCACTAGGGACATCATTCTAATCCCAGGGGCTGTCATTTCACTGTACCTGAAGCTATCATTCCATTTCCTAGAACCATCATTAAAAATATGGGGCTGTCATTCAACTCCCAGGGGCCTGTCTATCTACTGTACCTGAATCTGTCATGCCACTCCTAAGAACAATTGTTAAAGTACTAGGGACATCATTCAACTCCCATTGTTTGTCATTCCACTGTACCAGTGGTGAGAATGGTTAGAGCTATCCCGAAGAACAGAAAGCTGCAATCTTCATCCTTATAAGTGGATCAGAAGGTTACTACCTTGTACACAAGGTTCTTTGGGATGACTCGGACCATTCTCACATTCAGACTATACACACACTGCACACACAGACAGATACTACACACACACACAAAGACACACCACACACAGACTACACACACACACACACACTTGCACAAAGACTCACCAGCTGTTCACCAAAATGCCATCCCACCCCTTAACTGAAATCTCGGTGTCCTGGGTCCCCTGGAGCTGCAAGAGCCAGCAGCAAAGCTTCTGGAACTACTGCTGTTGTCATTGCCACATGGAGCAGAGTGTAGCATGTCCTGAGTAGCAGTGGCAGCAGCAGCAGCAGCGGATGGTGTTGCAGTGCGGTGGGAGCTCCAGCTCCGGAGTGGTGGTGGCGACAGCTCCAGGAGCCCCAGAATACTTTCTTGTTGGGTGGCTTCATGAGACTCATGCCCTGGATCCTCTCTCTCTCTCTCTCTCTCTCTTTCCTGTACCAAACCCCGGATCCTCAGCCTGCTGCCTCCACTGAGACCTCACTACATGCCAGGACCACCCCAGCTGCATCAGCAGCAGGTCCAGGAGTGGCAGGGGACAATAACCAGGTAGGTAGTGTAAAGGGTGTGGGGAGATGGTAAAGCTTCCTGCCCCCCCACATTCTCTCTCTCTCTCTCTCTCTCTCTTTCCCTCTCTCTCCCTCCCTCCCCACAAAATTCTCTCACACTCTCTCCTCCCACATTAACTCACCATCCCACATTCATTCTCTCTCTCTCACACCTCCACCCCCACCCCATTCTCACAACCCTCATTCACACACACACACACACCCCTCCCCCACATTCACACATACCTCCCCCCACATTCACTCACACATACACCTGCTCCCACACTGTCTCACACCCCCACCACATTTTATTACACCCCACCACATTCTATCACACAAACTCTCTCCTCCCCAACATTCTCTCTCTCTCCCCCACATTTTCTTACACATGGCCCACATTCTCTCACGCACACACCCACACCAACATTCTCTCTCATGCACATACACCCCATTCTCTCACACATACACTCTCACCCCCCTTCTCACACTCACCCCCCCTCACAGTCTCACTCCCCCATTCGCACTCTCTCAAACTCCCCCCACCATTTGCATTCTCTGCTGCTGCGCTTCCTGCTTCTGCTCCCATCATTGCCACCGAAGCTGGAGCTGCTGGAACCGCCACCACTGCGTACTGCTCATAGCTTCGCCATGCTGTTGCTGGTTCCACAGTCACTGCCATCTTGAAAAGGCAGGGTCCTGTGCAGGCACTCAGCAGCCATATTTCCTTTCTGGGATGCTGAGAAATGTAGTTCCAGCATTAAGAACATAAGAAGTGACATACTGAGTCAGACCAATGATTCATCTAGACCAGTATCCTGTCTCCGACAGTGGCCAATCATGATGGCTTGGGAGAAGCATCCAACAGGTAACACTGGGGATCCATTCCACATAGTTTTCCCCCAGCTCCCGTCATGTTCCCTGATTCTGTCTGGCTGTTGCATTGTGCCTCAGTTTCCTCAAAGGGAAAATGTGCTTAATGGTCCATGCCTGACATTATCTGGTCTGTACATAGGGCGCTCTTTTCCAATATGTGGAAACTCAGTTTACACTATGCTAATAAGCCAGCTGCACAGCAAAGTATTGTAAAGACAATTTATTTATAAATGAAGCTATGAGACTTAAGAATATTATAAATATATGAAGCAATAATTTACTTAAGTTCAAATAAAGACATAGTACAAGAGAAACAGTGTCAGGTAAAATGCATGGCTTAAGAGGACATTTCTGTTCAAAGAACAGCTCTGTTACAAGTTCAAAATCTTAACATCTATAAGTTATAACATATGCTCTTAACATCTTAACATCTATAAGATATAATATTATTGCTATGGTTGACTCAATGCATCATATTAATATACATTCATATTACCCAGTCCTTTGTCCCATACTGCCATATGGATATGAGAAAAGCTCCAAGGAAGGAACTGTTTCTGAAAAATCCATTTCTCCTCTCCCTTCTTATGGAGAGAAATGCTTGGAAGTCAGCTAAAAATGACATCAGGTCAAAACTGCTGACAGGGAGGGCTTTCTCAAAGTACATAGTAAAAAGCCTGTTGATACATACTAAAACAAAAACAGGTGTCTATCATCTAAGATAGGATTAACAATGAGTAAACTCCAAACAAACAAGGCCTCTTCCTACCCTGCTTGGGAATCGCATATTTTGAGACTGGTCAACAGAAAATGTTGATTTCTTTAAGAGACAGATTTGATTGTATCTTTCTCCAAGATTACAGCTAAAAGGACATTCTAAAGATAGTTCATTAGAAATTAACCATTCAAAGGCCTAGTCTAATGTTCAACATAATTAAACACAGATGGTCAAAAATATATGCCTATATACAGGATACATGGCATGGCTAATAGCTGTGAATGGACCTATCTTCCAGAAACTTGTCCAAACCTCATGTAAACTCAGCTATAGTACTGGCCCTTACCACAACCTCTAACAGTAGATTCCACAACCTAATTATACGCTGAGTGAAAAAATATTTTCTTTTATTTGTTTTAAACTTCCCACCCATGAGTGTCATGGAGTGTCCCCTAGTTCTAGTACTAGCTGAGAGGGTAAATAACTGCTTCTTGTTTATTAGTTCCACCCCACTCATGATTTTATAGACCTCTTTCATATCTCCGCTCAGTGGTTTCTTCTCCAAGCTGAAGAGCCCAAACCTACCAAGCCTCTCCTCATACAGGAGCCCTTCCATGCCATTGATCATTTTTGTTGCCCTTCTCTGTACCTTTTCTAGTTCAGCTACATCTTTTTGAGATGAGGTGACCAGAACTGCACACAATATTCAAGGTGTGGTCACACCATTGATTTGTATACAGGCATTATGACACTCTCCGTTTTATTCTCTATTCCCTTCCAAAAAGTTCCCAACATTCTATTTTCTTTTTGACTGCTGCTGCGCACTGCACTGTGGATTTCATTGTATTTTCCACAACCACCCCCAGATCCTTTTCCTGAGTGGTAACTCCTAGCTTAGTACCCAGCATTGTGTATGCATAGTTTGGATTATTTTCTTATTCATTCATCACTTTGCACTTGTACAAATCTCATTTGCCATTTAGATGCCCAGACACCCAGTGTCATAAGATTCCTTTGCAGTTCCTCACAGTCTGCTCGTGTTTTAACTACCTTGAATAACTTGGTGTCATCTGCAAATTTGATCACCTCACTCTTAACACCCTTTTCCAAATCATTAATGAATACATTAAACAGCACTGGTCCCAATACAGATTCCTGAGGCACACCGCTTTTTACATCTCTCCATTGTGAAAACTGACCATTTAGTCCTACCCTTTGCTTTCTATCTTTTAACCAGTTTCTGATCCATAGTAAGACACTATCTCCTATCCCATGACTTTTTAATTTTCTCAAGAGTCTCTCATGAGGGACCTTATCAAATGCTTTCTGGAAATCCAGGTACACTATATCTACTGGGTCTCCCTTGTCCACATGCTTATTTACACCCTCAAAGAATTCCAACAGGTTATTGAGGCATGACTTACCTTTACTAAATCCATGTTGACTCTTCCCCATTAAGCCATGCTTGTCAACATGCCCTGTAATTCTGTCCATAATGATGGTTTCCACCATTTTGCCTGGCACAAACGTCAAGCTTACTGGTCTGTAGTTTCCAGGATCACCTCTGGATACCTTTTTAAATATTGGGGTTACATTTGCCACCCTCCAGTCCTTGGCTACAGTGGCAGATTTTAGTGACAGATTACAAATTACTAAAAGTAGCTCTGCGATTTCATATTTGAGTTCCTTCAGACAGGGCTATGGCCCCATCACCTGAAGAGTGCTTCAGGCCTCATCTAAGCCTTCTTGGAATTAAAGGAGGGCTTCCTGAAGTGCTCAAGAGAACAGTCAGAGCCAGACCTACCGCCACTGCCGCCACCAGACCCAAAGTCAGATCCCCAGCACCACCAGGTTGGTCGATACCTGGGATGGGGTGGGGGTTGTGGGTTTTTTAAATTTGTTTTTACCAGGCTGGGTGGGGGGGAGGTGAGCCCCGGAATCTCTTCCACCCACGCAGCCTGGATGGGAGAGGGAAAACTGGGTTCCCTCCACCCTCCAAATGGGTTCGGTGAAACAAACAGGTCCGGGACAAACAGCCCAAACCCACACAGTTTTGCGGGGGCCGAACCCTGAACGGGCCGAACACCAACATCCCTAGTGTGTATATATAGAGATGGACTGAATTACTCCACTGTGAATAAAAGAAAACATATGGGAAAGATCCTGGTTGGCTTGGCTTCTTGGGGCTGAACCCTGAAGAGATTTACCCCCCTCTGGTGCCATGCTATTACGACTCCCTTACCACTGTAGGTAGGGAAATTACATTTAACTTGAATTTGTCCTCATGTAAGATCATATTGTATATACTACCTTAAAAATAGGGCCAATCTTCCATCCACTAAAATCCATTAATGCTGAAACCAATATTTACTGTGAATACTGTAATCAATGCATTTGCCCACCTTAGGTCTGACAGAGCGAGTATAAAACAGTATTGAGACCTGTTTCATTCAGACTCTTTATTTTTTATTTTGTTTAGTTTGGATATTTGATATTACTCAACTGAGTGTCTTATTGAATAACTGTTTAACCAAACAAAAATGACCAAATACCCTTTTGGAAAAATAGGTGTTTTAATGAATATGCCAATATTATTTTTGGTGTGAACATTCACTCATATATTTGAAGTGCTATCAAAATGTGACTACTAGTTGTGAATTGGATATCAACTATTCATAGAATTGGAGACCTGTACCTGACTGTCTGGCGGAGAACTGCACCTATTTCTGAAAAGACTCATGAGAGAATGAGACAATCAGCAGGCCCTTCCCTAGTGCCTACATCTGTAAGAAAGACATGATCAAAAGTTATTGTTCCAAGACTGACAGCTCAAGAGAGAGTAGCTAAGCAATGCATCCAAAACAACAAAGGCACAGTAGATTTACAGATGAAAAGAAAAAAAGTATGATGATGAAGAACATGCCAAGGAATGGCACCAAGTGGAGGTATAAAAAATAATAGCTGCTCTTTTCAGCATTTGTGAACAAGATAGATTGCATCCAGCACAACAATAACTGTGTCTTGTATTAAACAATGGCTTCAGTCTGCACACACCTCACAACAACTTTCCCTCCTTTGTCTATCCCCTCCTTTAAACAATTCCCTCGGTCCCTTACTTCCTCCTAACTAGGACTAGCTGTATTGAAAAGACACATTTAAAAAAAAATAATATTGATTAGTATTTATATTATTACAATAAAATACATATTATTTTTCATTCATTGTGTGCTCTATTCCACTGGCCATGTAAGTGTAAAATGTTAATGCTGGCTGACCTCCTTCTGTCCCTGCCCACCTCCCCACCAACCTAAGAGTCCACCATCCACCACTGTTATAAGCAGAAGTTAAAAGCCAGATCAGCATAACTATGCTGCTGATACCCATTTTTAAAAGGTGCAGCACCGCAGACAAAACATCTGCCCCGTGTGTGTGCAGTTTGCTTTGTTCATTTGCTTAAGGTACTCAAGACGTAACTCAGTTAGTTCAGTTTCAAACATCAGTCAAAGAAGCTGAACAAAATGGATTTTGATTAGTGCAATATAACAGAAATTGCATTAAAGTTTCAATTTAATTGCATTAAAGTTGAATTCTGACTTTCTGAAGCAAACATTCACAAGTGTGTACATTTAAATTCAACTATTCAAAGGAAAATATATCAAATTACATGTAATTAAAAATAATAATTAAAAACTGGAGAGCCCTGGTTAGCCCTACTTTTAACCTGACTATTTTTGCTTTCCAGGTGACATCTTTGGTTCGTTTCATTCCCTGGGTCACTGTTGTCAATCATTTTAATATCAAAATATTTCTCCATTCCTTCCATTTTTATTATCCTTGGCTATACATCCATGTTGCTTTTATTTTATAATCAAGAAATATGTAACTGGTAGTTATTTATTGTTTGACCATGGGTCGTAACAAATATCAATATAGAATAAGAACAAATAAAAAGCAATACATAACAAAATGCCGTATAATGCTTACAAAAAAATAAAAATAAATTAATACACATCAATTCCTATGGATTAAGAGTGGGTTAAGACCTACTATAACCTGAGTGGGAAGGGAAGCTTGCTCAGGTATAATTCCTAGGGTTTGGCACCCGGCCCATAATGGGGACCACTCAGCTGTGGGCTCATTTCCCATAGATTATAACACTCAACCCCTAGGGGTAATCTACTTTAAATGTCAGTGTAACTGCCTTACCCTTCTCGGGGCTTATGTTGGCGATACTTGACCCCTGTGTATAGCAAGGAAGAGGAGGAGCAAGCCTTCCCCTACTTGGGGCTTAATAGTCTCCCAAATAGCGTTACCCATCACAGGGGCTATGGAGATCGACACTTGACCCAAGGGTAACCTTTAAATAGACTGCCTTTCCCTTCTCGGGGCTTTAGTTGGCGACACTTGACCCCTGTATAGCAAGGAAAAGGAACGGGCCTTGCCCTTCTCAGGACTTGAGGTGGCAGATCATGGCCCCATATGGTATGAGTAAAATTAGCCTTTCCCTTCTCGGGGCTTGTGTTGGCAGCACTTCACCCCTGCAGGTAAATGAATATCAATTTTAGGGAGGAAGTACCCAAGGGTTACCTTTTAAATGTATGGATACATACAATGCTGATTTGGTCGAGGCATCAAAACAAGCACAAAACAATACAAACAACCAATAGGGATTATTCACAGCGTTACCACTCAGTCACTAGAGTACACTGTAACTGATAAGTATATACAAGTAAACATAACTAATAAACTTGATAAAAAAGCTAATCTGTCCCCTTCGATTAGCAATACTATGAGGAGGCTTCAAGGTCCAGGGAGACTAGTAATAAGGAAGTTCAAGGAGATAAACAAAAGCTACCAGCAGTGTCCTTGAAGTCCAAA
>QEPC01012365.1:261259-320598 GCA_003113815.1 Sphenodon punctatus
CTGCTGGGGCTTCTGGGGGTGGAGCCCTGCTCACCGGGGGGGATGCACGCTGCAAAGGCTGCTGGGGGCTTCTGGGGGCGGGTTTGCACCTTTGGCTTGTGGCTGTGGGGTGGAGCCCTGCTCACCAGGGGGGGATGATTTTGATTTTAGATTTTGAATAATTTATTGTTAATTTATTGGATTTACAGTAGTTTCTAAAGGCCCGCATCTGTCTCATAAGTCCTATGCGGATTTGGGAAAGAAGGGCAACATAGTCGACGTACAAGAGACACCCCACAGACCTGGTTGCAACGTTGGGGGGGTAATGTGCCGAGTTGGACGTCTCAGGAATACTATCATTTATATAGAGATTGAAAAGAGTCGGCGCGAGGACGCAACCCTGTCTAACGCCTCGCTGGATGGAAACTGAGTTTGTCACATGGCCATCTGGGTCTACCCTTACCACTAGGGAAGAGCCAGATTACAGAGCCTAGATCAACCAAAGAAGCCTTCCGTCCATCGTAGACCTTTGAAGCTTGTCCCAGAGTATATTCCTATCTTGGGAATCAAACACAGCCTTCAGATCTAAGAAGGCCACAAAAAAAGAGTGATTCTGGGCCCGGTACTTGCTGACTATGTAATCCAACAGGCAACATTACTCTAAAGTAGAGTGACCTGCTTGGAAGCCAGCTTGCTCTGGATGAATGATCTTTTCCTGTCTCATCCAGGATGTAAGTCTTGCAAGAAGGACTTTTGCATAAACCTTCCTAACCACACAAAGGAGACTGATCGGGTGATAATTAGCCGGATCCGACCGCTGTCCTTTTTTGTAGATGGGAACCACTATTGCCTTTGACCACTGAATGGGAATCCTTCCCAAATGATTAATTGCAGTGAAGAGCTTAGCTAACAGAGGAACCCACCACGACTTATAGGCTTTCAGAAATTCTATGTGCACTTGGTCCGGGCCTGGGGCCTTCTGGTTACGGAAGGAATTTATCAACTCCTTTATCTCTGACTGTGGTACAGGTGGTAATCCAAACCCCTGTCATGCTGGTACGGCAGGGAGTCATCGGCCTGCCTACCAAATAGATTACGGAAATACTCGACCCAGGAGGATGGCTGGATAGTACTGACTACTGATCTCCCCATCTTGCAAGTTGTGGAGTTTACTAGATGCCAAAATTGGATAGAATCTTTTAATTCAACTGTCTGAATGAGGGCTGACCACTGCCCTTCCCATAATAACCTCTTTTTCTCCCTTAGCAGTTGTCTATAAGATCTTTTGGCATCCAAATACTCTATAGGGGGACTATGAGATAGTTTCCTTCTGTACCTACGATAAAGTTGGTTTACTTTGGCACGTGACCACTTACATTCATTGTCAAACCACTGACTCCCCCTGCCGGAGCCAGAGAACCGGGGGGTTACCACCTGTGGTTGAAGGAATTCAGACCAATTCGCATTGAGCTGATCGTATAGCTCCAAGGTCTCCTCCGGATTAGTAGAGCAGAGCAAACTGTCTCTAAGTTGCTGCATGGAGGGCTGGTTAATGTACCCAGCATTCTTTGCCTCCAAGGAGTCACCCCAAAGGGGAGCTCTCAGTATAGCGAGTTGAGAAACTTCAGAGTTCAAGGACTGCACATCACCTGGACTGGAATACTCCAAAGCTAGGGAAAGGGATAGTGGGAGGTGATCACCAACTAATGCTTGACCTAATGTGAAGTTCTGAAGATAGGGTAACACTGCTGGGGTCACCAGAGCAAGAGCCACAACACTGGAGTCCAAAGGGCCCAGACACATGATTTCCCCCTCTGGGTAATTAAACCTGGATCCGTTTAAGGTATATAGATTAAGGGAGGCTGCTACATTAGCAAGTTTGATCCCTGAGGAATTGATCTGGAAATCCTTGGACTTCCTAGGGTTGAGAAGGCCAAATGGTTCATCTGGGACCAAGCTGGTGTAAGGACTCATGGTGGAATGGTTTGCCCCCAGCCTTGCGTTAAAATCCCCAGTCAAAATCAAAAGAGCCTGAGAGCTTTTAAGGCTAAGCTGTTCCAGGAAAGATTCCAATTTATCCCAAGAGGCCCTCCTAAATGAGCCTGCATGGGATATAAATGGTCAAAATGACCACAGTCAGAGATCTAATTCTGGCAACAAAGCCCAGGGCTATCTAAGAATCTCTAATGGGATGTAAATCTACCAAGGGTAGGTCCTCAGCAATGAAGCACCCCAACCCGCCACAAGCGCGGCCTCTAGAGTTGTATTTAACTGCTGACAGATCGTATGCCCTAGGCATGCTATAGGCATAATGGCGTGGTGGCCCAAGTCTCCTGAAGTAAGACAATCTGATAGTCATTAATGAAGGCCAAAAAATCAGGGTCACTCTTATGCCTGTCCCAACCAGCTATGTTCCATGAACATATATGCAGTTGTTTGACTGGCTCTCTATCCAGTAGTCATAAGGAGCTGACTGAGGACTGGACTAGGGCCCGCAGCCACTAGGTCTGTTGACTGAACAACCGACACTGCTAAGGGATCCAAAGAGAGCCCCCAGGAGCAGCTCCCTTCCCTCACCGCCCTAAGGCCTTGGGAGGAAGCAGCAGCAGTAAGGTCCCCCACAAGGGAGGTTCCTGCCACCAAAGGAACTGGGGCTGATGACAAACTTATATCCGCCTGAGCATGACCTGAAAATGTGCAGGTGGTTGAGTGTTGCATTCGGGCCGGACCCTGCTTGGAATTAGAGGATCTAGCTACAGCTTTCCTGCATATGGGATCTACCGCCCTAAGTTCCTCCAGCAACGAAGTTCCACGGGAGGGAAATCCAGATTGCAGCATAGGCATCTGCTGCGGCAGGTGTAGGCTCAATACATAGGGCAGCACCGGGACTCGTGGAAGCTTGTGGGCATATTATGTCCCCTATCAGAGAATCTATGAACTGAGTCTTTTAGACTCGCACCCTGCAAATCCTCATTGTGGACAGTCTGCTGAGACCCCGAGGGATTTTTGGGGTCCCTTGCAAAGGAACGCCGAGGTTTTACTTGGTTGGTTATTGGAAGGCCTACCTTGCAATGGTCAGCTAGGGGTAGAAATATGTTGATTGTTACTGTTAATGATCCCTAATAAATAGTCTAATATCATAAGCAGATTCATCTTAAATAGAGTAAGTCAGAAAGAATTCTGCATATCAAGTTGCCGTGTAATTAGTAAACTAGAGTAGACAGAAAAAGAATGATGAGTTTAATCTATCCTCCAGTCCTTCTCCCTCCTCCCACATGACCCAAGTAGCTGAGTGGACATGAAAGCCTTTAACTACCATTTTTATATCTTGAACCTTTCTTTGTCATGATAATCCATACAGTTATGGAGTTCATTGGCCTATCTGGCAGAGGATAACTTCCTTGGACTTTTTCTGAGGAAACATCATCTGAAAATAGATAGCCATAGAAAGGATATGCCTTTCAATGAATAACTTTCTGTAAAAACTAAAAGTATTGCTGGGGTGAGGCACTAGGAGGAGTAATGATTTCAGTTTTAGGTTGAACTCAAAGCCTCTCACCATATTGGAAATGTGGTTGGTTTGTGATCACAACATGAACATTCTGGTTAAGCCTGTGTCTCCAAAATGAACAGATGGGAGTACACTGTGTATAGGAGTAAACACAGTGGGTGAAATCCTTTGGTCTCCATAAGATGCCCACAGGTGCAGTGCTTAGCCAGACAGCATGTGCTCAGGCATGGATTCGTGCTGAGCATTCAGTAAGTCGTGACCCATGCTGATGCAATCCCCCAAGCTCACACACCCTACAGTCTGGGGAATGGAGCAGGCATGGCTCCTGCTCAGTTCCCCCAGGCCATGGTGTGTGGGGGCTTGTGGGGGGGTCACATTGGCACAGGACATGCCTTTGCCGTGTGCAGCTTGCTGTGCAGGCGGCACACATGAATGCCTGAGCGCAGGCATTCTGGCCGTGTGCCTCGTATAGGCAATTTATGCCGGCCAGAGGATTGCACCCATTATTTTTGCATGAACAACTGACCCATTCCAACTTCTTGTTTTTGCTGGAGGGGCATATTTTATACTTCATTTTTAAGTGGAGCTGCCCTAATCTGGTTCTTTGCTCATGTCTCTTGATTATGAACTTACTGTTTTCTAGGGGTGGACGAACAGAACCAAGTTTGGATATTTGGTTTGGTTCAGTTCAGTTTGGAAATTCGGTTCGGTTCGCAAGTTCAGTTTGGTCGACCGAACTATTAGAGTTCGGTCCAAACTCCGAACTTCCGAACAAAGTTTGGAAATTCAAACCCCATTGAACTAAATGAAATATTATCTTTTAGGGATCGGCGAACAGAGCCAAGTTCCAAAATTCGGTTCCGTTCGGTTCGAAAATCGAGTTCAGTTCAGAAGTTTGGTTTGCTCGACTGAACTGGTCGAGTTCAGTCCAAACTCCAAACTTCTGAACCGCGTTCGCCCATCCCTACTGTTTTCATAAAATTCTCTGGCAACCACCACAACTGCACCCTTTTGGTTTAATAAACATGTGGAAGAGATTAGTTCTTTGTGTTTGGAGTCCCTAAAGGTGTTGGTTCATGTCCTAGTTCTTTACATCTTTTCACTTCAGTATTCAGTATTTTTTTCAGTTCATTTTGTTCTTCAGAACTTTTTGTGACTTTCCTAACATTACGTCAATATATATGGATGATATATTGGATATAAAGCTATCAGATTCATTTGTGCAAAGCAAAAGAGGAAGGTTTACACGGACAAGTACCTGTTAAGTGTTTCTTTGTTTGAAGCCATGCAAGAAGGCAAGGCGTGGACAGGAGAGTTCTCCTGAAACAGCTTTGCCTCCCAAAGCCAGCACCTTCTGTATCCAAGAGGCCTGGTGACTGAATGCTCCAGGTGAGAGAGAGGGGAGAGAGGGAGGAGGACTCTGGTGCTGATGAAAATTACAAATAAATTTCCAGGGAATTGTGCTTCCCCAAAGCACCGGTCAGTTCCCTTCTGAGTACAAACTTCCCCCAGATACTGTAAGGCTTGAGAGATCTAATGAATTAACAATGAGCAGCATCTGTAGGATTTCTATTGTCTGAGGGAAGTTTTTAATGAGAAGCTTTCCAAACACTCCCAACCTGGTAATTTCCATGAATTCTGGGACACCTGGCAACCTTATGCATAGCTCATAGCATCCAATATTTTAATTACCAAACAAGTCTACTCTATTTCCATGCAGGATCCAAACAGGAACTTTCTATATGAATGTATTTTCATGAGGAATACCAGAGAGCAGCATCTGCTTCCCTCAATGGTTACCGAACAATTTATCTCTAGGAGTTAAGGGCATTTTGAATTTTAAAACTGCAATACTCAACAAACAAAAAAAATAAAGTAATAAAAGTTGCATAACTATAGACAACAGAATGCCAAATACAACAGAATTTGCAATGTGTGTCTTTTATTGAGTAGCGTTTTTGACATTTGAAAGAATTGTGTCTCAGAAATATCTGAAATAGCCTGCCTTTCTAAAGCAAAGCCATTATACACTGACTGAAATCTCTCCATTGGTAAGCATTTTATTTTTATTGAGCTTGATTAGCATCTGTTAAAATTCAGAGTACAACTGCTTCATAAGAACATTTGAAATCTCAAAGCTAGGTCCTCCCTTCAACCTCCCACCCCTACATTAAAGCATTTTAAGTTAAAGTGAAACTGTTTGTTCTCATTAGCTTATAGCAGAGGAAGCAGGCCATAGTGATTTCAGAAAGATTAAAGCTTCTGAGATTTTGTTTCCCAAAGCTCATACAAAGAAAAAATCCTATTAACTTCTTGTATTATTAATATCATGTGACGTATTTGATTTTGCAGATCAGTATTCATTTTCTGCTCTGTTGATACTTTTTCAGAAACACACACATTGTAAATGCTAATAAGATATATTTTTTTCTCTTTTTAATTACATGATTTTCAATGTATGGGAAATAATAATAATTGCCAAAAGATTTTTGGTTCATGCATTTTAATCATGTAAATTTCAGTGTCCCATTTTCAAGTATTCTGCATAGGAATTATTTTAAAATTGAATTCCAGATGGGATTGTTTTATATTATACAACAAATTGTTCTAGAAGAAAGATAATGGGCATAAAAAGTTAGCAGTGAAGCAAGGTTAGTGCTGGCAGCAGTTAAAATAGATGATTATTTGCATGAACACTTACTCTGAAGTAAATAGTACTTAACTCTCGATAACTGTTTTTTCTTCAGGTAGTGTTTGTTTAAAGCAAAATAGGGGGGGGGGGGTTCCTCCCTGGGGTGGTGGTATAGGCTCTTTTCACACAGACACTCGAACACTGATAAAATGGGTGTTACATTTTATTATACATGATGCAGGGCACCCACAGAGCGCTCTTGAAGCCCTGAAACATGTATAATAAAATGTAATTCCCATTTGATCAGTTTTTGAGTGTCTGAGTGAAAAGGTCCATAGAGAAAATGCATTCAGCTGAGTGGTTTAACCGTAACAACAAATGGTCATGAGAACAAAGAAACAATGCTAATTAAAGTAGGTCAAGACACTTAACACCTCTAATTAAGTCACTGTTTACCCTCTCTGAGGTAATGAAAATAATAATTTCTTGGATCAAGAACAGTTTAAGTTTTACAGTTTTAAGAGAGGTGTTAAGGCTCATACACTCATGCTCCAAAAAGCATGGAAATTGTAAGTTCAGGCTCTCACCTTAATTTGTGCACCATGAAAAAGACATTGTACAGTCTTGCATATTGTACTCATTTACCACTTAAGCTCCACGCACTCACACTTTGTCTTGGTCTTTCAGTCCCAATCCTTTTCCTCTGCAAGTTCAGGAAACTGAAGCTGGGGACAGCAAGCTCCTCCCCACTACAATACTAAGAACTTGATTCCTATTTCTAGTGTAGCAAAAAAACTGATCTTTTCCATGGTAATCTTTTGGGAATCATGATATATAAAAACGCTATGCAAAATATCAATGTTATCTCTGGTCAATCCATAGTCCTAATGGTAGTCTCCAGAAGCCTCAAAATATCTTTCAATCTGCCACCTCTGTTCTCATAAGTCTTGAGAAGTCTTTAAAGTAGCCTTTAAGAGATCAAGATTCCTAAAACATTTCCCTGAAGAATAGCGGTTTTGCTCAAAACACGTTGGATTGTTTTTTATTATACACTTGTTCATATTGCTTGGGATTATATTGTTCTTTATATATATTAGATTTTATATTTATTTAGTAAAAAAAAATTGTATTCCCAGAAACAATTTTGTGTTGTCCCACTAACACTCCCCCAACACCTGACTGCTCCGACTCTAGACAGACACACACCCCACTGCCTGACTATCCACAGTCTTGCTTCCCTGTACACATTCCACATCCATCAATCTTATTCCCCTCTCATCCATCAACCTTCTCTCCCCACTCCACCCCCATATGCAGACCCCTAGTTCTCAGCTATCTTCAGTGTTGTTCCCCAAGCTGCAGAAGTAGAGGATTGGGGCTGAAAGTATGAGGCAAAGTATGGGAGCACATGATGTGAGACTGTAAAATGTGTCTGTACTGCTTACATGAGGCACATGTTAAGGAAGGAGCCTTACATTATAATTTTGATGCTTTCTGGAACACAAGTAAATTTGTAAGAGTTTTAACTTACTACTTAAACTATAGGTTTTTCAATCCAAGAATTTTCCTGTTTTTTGAAAGGGAAATACAATGAATTCCTCCTTATAGAACACTTTGAGCTCCCTACTTCACCTGCTCAACCCAGTAGCTTCCACTCCCCCCTGAATGAATCAAGGAGGTCTGTGCTGCCAGGCATCTGACTCTGATGTAAGCTACTAGATCCTTATTAGGGTTGTTCTGAGCAGACAATAAAACAACAAGAAGTATTCTCCTAGGGTCCAAGGAGCAGTTCTGAGTGTTTGGGATGCTCCTTGGACCCTGGAGAGTACTTGGCCAATTTTCTGAGTCAGTGAGATAGGTATGGGGGTGATGGGTGAGGTATTTAATTTGAGGAGAAGGGGCGGAGCTAGCAGGGCTTCAGGGTGACTTACGTACCTTCTGG
The DNA here is from genome assembly GCA_003113815.1 of Sphenodon punctatus. NCBI lineage: Eukaryota > Metazoa > Chordata > Lepidosauria > Sphenodontia > Sphenodontidae > Sphenodon > Sphenodon punctatus. The sequence continues at coordinate 269,324 of QEPC01012365.1, forward strand.
AAAGATTCCGTGCGATGTGAGGCGTTTCCTGACTTTTGAGTTTGAAAGTAAAGAAACCAACAACTAAGCATGCTCAGAAAAGGCCTGAATAACCCTTTCTCAGCATGCTCAGCCCTTTTCAAAGATGGTTCTGGCATGCTAATGCTGCAAGTACTACCTTTGAAAAGGGTGGTACATATTCAGAAAGAGACACTCAGTTGGGTTTTTTTAACAAACGTACAAGCTGGGAAGAGGACATTAATCACATGGGACCCTCTGGAAGGTAAGTAACCTACTCCTGATCCCCTTCTGCTAGACCCCTACCTCCCTAAGAATCTCACCCCTGGCCCTGTGATAAGACAACCACTCGGCCACAACCCACACTTCCCTGGTCCCTGCTGTCACTCTTCCCTGGCACTCAGCCAGTGGGGGGGCAGGGAAGGAGGAGCAGAGTCCCACTTACTTGCCTCTGACTCCCTTCCCTGCACTTGACCAAGGTTTGGACAAGTTCCAAAGTTCTAGGACCCTTCATCAAAACTTCAAAACTCATAAAATTGAGGCCAAATGCACGAGTCCTTGGTGTTTCCCAAGGGGAACTGAGGATCGAGTTTCAGGACTACATGAGTCCTAACTCCAAGCCCCCCACCCTTTTCTCTAACCCACTAAACCTAAAACCCCTCCCAGGGAACCCAGACCCATGGACTGCAGCTCTTTGCCCAGAAAGGTGGATCCCCAGGTGGGTCCCCTTCCCTATGGCCTCTGCTCCATGGAGTGTGGAGGTTGCTAGTCCCAGCCACTGTGTGTGTGTCTGTGTGTGTGTGTGCACGTGTGCATGTGCATACGCATGCGCAACGGAGACTCCAGCCCAGTGAGAATCTCCTCTCCGAGTATGGCACACTGGTGTAGTGTGATAAACTGGTATGCATGTGAACTTTTCTACTACTGAACATATGCAGATGAATGGAACATGCTGCTCAGTAGAAGCTACTGAAGTCACCTTCTCTTATCTTTCCGTCAGCTGCTGTGATTGATTAATACACTCATTCAAATTGTGGGCAGGGATAGTGTATTTCAGGAAAAGAGAAGTTGGGATTATACAGGGGACACATGACAACAAGATTAGCAACTACATGCTGTGCAGTTAGTAAGTTACTGCTACTAGGGATAACCTCCCCACTAACCAGCACATCATGTAAATGAACATGATAGCAGACTACCATGCCATAGTAATATGTGCAAAATGTAGACAGACTCATCAAGTATATCGTCAATGGTCATGAATTAAAGGGGGACATCAGGAGAGACAAAGCACGCTAAAACACAAAGCTGAGATAACGTTCAACAGTTGTGACAGAGTAGACATTGAAATAGAGGCACCATCTCCATCTGTTGAAGTCAACATTTTAGTACCCAGAGAGTCATTTTCTATTCCAGTGTCCCAAATACTAGGAAGTGTGACAGATATATTCTCAAAGCATCCGAGTTTGTGCAAAACTTTGCATAAAAAATTAACAAAGAGATGCTGTGTCTGATCCCGAGTAGAGCTGAAATTCGATCCTTGGAAAACTTTGGGATCCACCAGGGATTCTGGTCCTCGGTTCCGAATTCCTGAAGTCTGAAGTTCTGAGTACCAAGGCCAGTCCCCAGAAAACTTCAAAAGCCTCCATCAAGTGCTGGTGCCATTGCACGAGTGACTGGAGTGATCAAGACAGTTGACCCCCTAGCTTCTCTGAGCTAGGAAATGAAACTTAGTGCTATATTTGGTAGGAGGGGGGTACAGGAAGGGACACTTGAGTGATGGACAAGATAGATGGCAAGTTTTATTGGCTGGCAGGGACAAAATAAAAGTGGCTTTTCATCCATTTTCAAGTCTCTACTGAATTTGGTTGTGTGCGCTACCCTGCTGATCTCTAAGTGATTGGCTTGATGAGGGAGAGGGGGGCCTGGCCTGGAATGGCATGGCATGGCCTGTACATAGGGGCAATGTTGGGGGTCAGAGGTTAGTTGTTTCCACCATGCCATGTTTTTTATTTTAAAAAAATAAATAAAAATAAGCGGGTGCCCCTGCTACTTTCGCTGCTTGGCAAGATGGTGGCCAGAGTGATCTGCCTAGCTCCAGTTTCCCTGGTCTGGGATGTCCATATACTAGGGGCAATGCCAGGGTTTGCCTTGCCATACGTGCCAAATATATTGGGTGTTGCTGCTGCTTGCACTGCCTGTTGGCAAATTGGGAGCACCCTAAAGGCCAGAGAGGGATCACTTTTGCTGTGGTTTTTTTGGGAAGTGTGACTGTACTCTGTCTGTGGGTTCAACTTTGCCAAGGTGTGACTGATCACTGTTGCATGGAGGAGATATACTTGCACAGGGGAGATATACTTTCTTTCTGGTTAAAATAATTGGTGCCAGAGGAGAGGGCTTGTGTTGCAAAAGTGGGCACTGGGCAGACACAATGGAGGATGTGTGTGTGTGTGTGTGTGTGNGGTTTCTTCCTTGTGGGTGTTATGTCTACTGGGCTGGGTTTTTTTTGGATTTTTGCCAGCAGTTGTACTTTTGTGGTTTTGTCTTATTGAGTGATTGTCCCACTCTTGCTTTCCTGCTTTTATGGCCACTGCTTCGTTGGTATAACGATTTTATAGTGGGTGCACTGCTGATGATGGGCCATGCTGTGGATACTGCTGGCTTTTTTTGGCTTTCTGCATGCAGTAGCACTGTTTGCGTTTGTCTTCCTGAGTGATTGTCTAAGGGTATTTTCAGACGTTACGAGATCACGCTCAACCACAGTCAATTCCCTGTGGTGGGGAATGCCCTCGTAACATCTGTTGGGGAACCAGAAGTTCCCCCCCAGATGTTAACCATGCTCAATCCCCACCGGGAATCTCATTCACCACACGATTGGCTGGACCAGCGGGGCTGGCACCGATCGCATGGTGAATGAGATTCCCAGTGGGGCTGAAGGGGCCCTTCATGTCTGGATGGCGATCATGGCTCGAAATCCCTGACAGGATTCCGGGCTGTGGTCATTTCGGGCGGGCGCTGCAGCCGCATTGACCGCGGCGCCCACCCATCTCCCCAGAGGGCGGGTGGTGGGGGAGTGGGGCGGCGGGGGGGCGGCTGCATGTTGCACTGCGCAGTCCCTCCCCTTCCCCGATTCCCCAATTCCACATCCGTTGGCCGTGCTGGAGTGATCCCACTGGGGAATCATTTGGGCAATTCCGGGATGGGGTGAATGCCGCCCCATCTGAAATCACCCTCACTCTTGCTAACCTGATTTTCTGGGCACTACTTGGCATAATGATTTTAAAGTGGGTGCAATTTAAAATCATTAAAGGAAAGAGTTCCAAGTTCTGGGAATTTCTGAGTTCTGAATTCTGGGTCGTTGGCCAAGTTCCGAAGTTCGGCTGAGTACCTGGACTGGGTATTCAGCCGAATTTCAGAACTTGAACCAAGTACTCAGATGGCATATTCAGTGCATTCCTATTCCCTAATCCTGAAAGAAGAAAAAGAGAAAGCAGGGGCAGCATTTAAGATATAGAGAAGATAATCTTTTGCAGGCTTGTGGTCCAAACCAGCAGTTGGATATCCAGGTCTTTTATTGATGCGTGCCTCTGTGTATGATCATTGAATGTGGGAACGCAATATGCAGAAATAAAACCCAGGGGATTCTGATCCAGGTAAGATTTTTCTCACTGGTATTCTTTCACTGCTCTCTTCTGTTAAAATTCTTGCCTATGACATTTTACTACTCGTGAACCTCCCCATCCTTCTCTTTCCCTATTTTACAGACTGTCGCAACAGGGGAAAATGTGGCATTTCCAGCATCAGTCATTGTTTCATAAGTTGACCAAATGTGAACTCAAATGTTTTCAGGACAATTACATTTTTGTTTGTCTTTTCATTGAGAGAAACCTAGCTGTCCTAAGCCTCACTGCTCATGGGTGCCTTGAGGGAAAGGAACAGACACTCTTTATCATTAATCTTTTAGCAGGGGTGTGTAGTGGGCACATTGTTATTTTTCATATATTTTTCATCTTTTGTTTACAAAAAAAATGTTCCTTTTTTTAATTAAAAATGATGTAGTCGGTTTTGTTTTAGTAATTAAAATATGAAGTTGAAGTTTATTTTCAGGGGGTTTGTAAACAAAAACTTTTCTTTTCATTTTTGGGTTGTTGTTTTTTGTTACAAATAATTTTTTAAAATTAAAAATCACTGTGTATGCAAAAATGACTGCTGGACCATTCTGTCCATGCACAGCCCTTTTCCAAATTGCGCTGGCAGGGTGGCACCATTTTGGAAAAGGGCAGCTAGTCTATGCATGCACAGTATAGTTAAGTGCATGCACAGAATGGCCCTCACCCATTCTAACCCACTAACACTCAGTCCCCTCCCAGAGAACCCATGAGTCCTGGGTCTCCCCTCCCCCCCACAACCCAGCATGTAAAATGAATTTTTTTCCTGGGGAAATCATGGACTTAATATCAGGATGTTATTACTTTGGTTCTCTTGTACCCGACTACTTCACTTAGAAGAGAAGCCCTTTTCTTGCCAGATTGCCAAAAAAAAAGCCAAAGACTCAGGTCTTAGTCACTTAGCTTTACTTAATAGGAAGTAAAGGTATATTACACTAAAGTTTCAGAGTTTGAGGAGATACTAAGATAGTTCTTAGATCAAGATAGAAAAGTAGTTCTTTACAAAGAAGGAACAGCGGTTCCAATGTCCAAGAAACACTGAACAGCTGAAGAAAGGCTTACGTTTTTACCAGGATTTTTATGCTGTTTTTAGACGAGGTGCTGAAAAGCACCTCCTGAGTTGCACGTTAAGAGAGAAGCTGCACCACACTGCTGGAAATGGCAATCTCCATGTTGCCAGCAATGGCGGAGGCTGGATATGCAGCTCTTTGCAGAGGCACGTTCTAGAGACCTCAATTTTCAGGTCTCTAGAAATTTTCAAGTTTCTACAGGTGGATGCAGTCATTGTGTGGCTTGTGCGGAGTGAGCTTTGCCTTTTCTTTCACTGTGCTCAGATGGTACAGGTGCTCATCTGCAGTGTCTCTGGCCAGTACTTTTGTTCCACTTTCAATTGTGCATTCATCTCCCTAGAAATGGATGGTAAGCCCCCTGCCAGGTGCCTCATGGACAGGAGTCCCCCTTCTAGGTTGGGCACATATAGCACATCTTTCATGGGTATGGTCAGTGTGCCTCCCTGTGACTGGTGGCAGTACAGGAATCCTTGTCCAATTTCTTCCGCGTTGATGGTTTTCACATCTGCAAGGTAGATCCTTTCTTTACTGCTCAGATCCAGCCCTGTGAAGAATCCTTTATTGCTAGTCATGTGGCTTGCTGCCCCGGAGTCTACACACCAATTTGGGGATGAGCAGTCTTGCATTGCTCTGAAGCACCCACACCATTGTTGAGTGACTGTTTTGCTGTTTGTGATTTTAGCCCTCTGCTTAGTAGGGATGGGCGAACAGAACGCGGTTCAGATGTTCGGACGTTCGGTCGTTCGGTCATAAATCCGAGTTTGGGTTCGACTGTTCGGTTTGGCAGAGTTCGGTTTGGTCGAACTTGGCCGAACAACTGAAAATAGCGCTATCGATACTGAAACAAAAAACGAATTTGAAATATTTGTTTTTGTTTCACCCTGAAACCACCCCTGGTCTCCACCCCTAATGCCAGGAAGTCTGCTCCTCAGCTGCCTCCCACTTCCAGTCACGTTTCCCCCACCCCCGAACTCATCTGAACTCATCTGAACTTTTCCAAACTGCTCGGTTGTTCGAGCGTTTGGTTCGGATGTTCGGTTCGGTAGTCTGAACAGGCTGATTTTGACCCGAACTCAGAACTTCCAAACCGCATTCGCCCATTCCTACTGCTTAGGTGTTTGTGGAGACAGTTTCTGCTGTTCTGGTTTCCATATATAGCAGTCTTGCTTTAAATGTCCCTCCTTTTTGCAGCTGAAGCATACTCTGGTTTCCATCTTAGGAGCTTTGTCTGAGGTTTTCAGTGCAATCTCACTACCCTGCTTTAGATCATTCTGCAGGTTCTCCTTCTGTGCTGGAATTCATCCACAAGACTACCTTTAACAAATTCCAGCTTCAGTTCAGCCTCTGGTCTTGTCTCCAGACTGTAAGATTCAGACAGGCTGCAGAGGAGTAGGGCTACCACATGGCTGTCCTTTATATCTTCTCCAATGCAGTGCAGCTGTACCACTACTTTCAACATTGCATTTATATGCTCCAGCATTTCACTTTCTTTGCCAAATCTCATTTTGTATAGTTTCCTCAGTAGAAACAGTTTGCTATTCATTATTCAAGCTAGTTCTCTCATGCAAGTTTTGCAATGCAATTCACATACCTTTTGCTGTCGTCTAAATTCTTATATGGATTAGCTGGTCATCTTCTATCAATAAACTTATTGTAGCCTTTGCTAAGCTGTCCTTTTTATCCCATTCCTCGTGATTTGCTGCTCATCTGTTTGTGGTAATTATCACCTCCCATATATCATCTTTAGACAGCAGCATTTCCACTTTAAACTTTCACAATTGGTAGTTTACATTGTCCAGCTTTCCTACTGAAAGTCTGAGCTCTGAGCTGCTTACCATACTTGCTTCCCTCCCTTTCCCCTTCTGGGATTTAGGCCTTCTTACTCACAGTCATTAGGCCTCTCTGTTTGGGAGCTTTCTTTCACAGTCTGCAATCCTTCTGGGCTGCTTCTAGTCTTCAAAATTGCCTTGAAGATGTCCTGGGTCCATTACCTATTGTAGAGTTAGCTTTCTGTTGAATCACACACAGCAGAAGTTTCTTCAAAACAGAACTTTACTAAGAGCTCATAAGACATGCTTCCATATTGTACAGACTGCATGGGACAAGATGGAGGACAGAGAGAGAAGAAGAGAGGAGACAAGAAGAAGAAAAAATTGTTTCATCCCCTGACCCTCCCCCTACTGGACAAGCCCCATATTGAGCTTGCAGGGCTTGCAATGGGCTTTTACTTGTGACTGTTGCACATTCCAACAGATAGAAGGAGAGAAGGGGTGACTGCAGCAGCCCCAGAGTGACTAATAACAATAGAGATAGGGTGGGTGGCTGGAAGGGAAGAAGGGGAGGAAAACCCAGAAACAGCCCCAAGGCCTATCCCTGTCTTCATCCTAGACTCTCAAGAATTGACCCAATGGGAAAAAAGGGATTCTAAGTCACACCTTGAGGAGGAAAGGGGGTGAGGGTTCCACCCCTGAAAGCAGTCACCTGAGCTGCTGCCACCTCCTCAGTGCCTTCAGACAACTGGACAATTCAGAATAACCACCTTTACCCTTCTCCTGATCCTGAATGAGGGAAGCTACTGAATGAATTAGTGTGGGAAAGAGAGTAACTGACACAATGAAGCCCTGTGGGCATAAGAATGCTCAAACCTACCCCAGCCCTGCCCCCAACAGAAGGGGTCTGTATGCATGTTCCTGTCATTCCCCTCCAGAAGGGAAATGGAACAGTTAGGTTGGTCTGCCCTCAGAGGCTGATAGAACCGCAGTGGTTCCAGGAGGCTCTGAGGGAGTTATCCCTGGACCCTGATGGCCACTCTGTTGATGTGCTGGTACAGCATTGGAACATCTTGCTGGGGGTGGCCATCGATAGGGTGGCTCCGAGACATCCCCTGCCCCTGTCTTGTTGCCACAGGGCCCCTTGATTTACTGAGGGGCTGTGATGTATGAAGCGGGTAGGCAGGAGACCAGAGCAACACTGGCATTGGACTCACTCTGAATCTGATCGACTTCTCCATAGGACCCACTTGCAGTCCTATGTTGAGGCTGTGAGAACAGCAAGGAAGGAATTCCTTGCTGCCCTCATAGCGTCTGAAAAGTCACGTCCAGCGGAGCTATTCCGGGTGGTTTGGGGGCTGGTCAGTGTGGCCTCCCTCCGCCTGGATGGGGACTTGTCCCAGGCCTGCTGTGAGGAGTTTTCCACCTACTTTGCAGACAAGATCACTCAGATTCAGAGTAACTTTGACACCGGGTTGGATGCAGTAGGAGAGGAGCACGAGGTTATGGAGGCACCATCTGGTCGATCTTTCTGGGAGGAGTTTCAGGAAGTGATGCTGGCTGATGCGGTGGATATCTTGGGGTCTGTTTGAGCCACAAGTTGTGAACTAGATCCATGCCCATCCTGGTTGGTAAAAGCTTCCAGGGAGACATTGGAGTTGGTTCTGGTGAGGGTGGTTAGCGCGTCCCTTTGGCAGGGGAGGTTGTCGCCCAGTCTCAAGGAGGCTGAGTTGCGCCCCCTGCTGAAGAAGCCTTCGCTGGATGTGGACACACTCACCAGTTACCACCTCATCTCTAATCTCCCCTTTTTAGGGAAGGTTATTGAACGGGCGGTGGTTCTGCAGCTCCAAGTTCACCTGGACTGTATCAGTTTCCTTGACCCTTTTCAATCTGGGTTCCACCCTGGCTATGGCACTGAGACGGTGATGGACGATCTCCACCGGGAGATGGATGCAGGATGTCCTACGTTCTTGATCCTGCTAGATCTCTTGGATGCTTTTGATACCGTGGACCATGGGCTGCTGTTGAGATGACTGTGAGACCTGGGGGGTCTGGATGGAACCGTTCTTGGGTGGTTCCACTCATTCCTCTCAGGGAGAAGCCAGCGGGTGGTGCAGGAGGCTGAAACATCTAGCCCCTGGGCCTTGACCTGCGGCATTCCGCAGGGTTCGAAACTGTCTCCGCTTTTGTTTTATTTGTATATGCAGCCCTTGGGGAATATTGTGAGAGGGTTCGGGGTGCGTTGTCACCAATATGCTGAAGATACTCAGCTGTACCTCTCGTTTTTGACCAACCCAGGTCCCGCTGTTTCGTTGCTCTCCCAATGTTTGGAGGCTGTGGCGGATTGGATGCGGCAGAGCAGACTGAAGCTCAATCCTGATAAGATGGAGGTAATGGTGGTGGGTAGGGCAAGGGAGGTGCCGTCTCTTCTGGTGGGGGGGTCTGCCCTCCCATAGCCCAGCAGGTTCAGAAACTGGAGGTGATGTTGGATCCAGACCGCCATCTGGATCAGCAGGTGAAGGCGGTGGCTAAAGCCGCCTTTCGCCAGCTGTTTCTAGTCCGGAGGCTGAGCCCATACATCTCTGGGCCCAACTTGGCCACTCTTATTCACGCCTACATCACCTCGAGGTTAGACTACTGCAACACGCTCTACGTGGGGCTTCCCTTGGTTCTGGTTTGGAGGCCGAAGCTGCTGCAGAATGCAGCGGCCCATCTCCTTACGGGGATGAGGTGTTGGGAGCATATTACACCTGTGCTCCGCACTCTGCACTGGCTGCCTATAGCATACTGAGCCAGATTCAAGGTGCTGGTGTTGGTTTATAAAGCCCTATACGGTCTGGGTCCCTCATACCTTGGGGACTGCCTCGCCTTCTGCATCCCAGAGCAGCCCCTGAGATCTGCCGGGGGCGCCTTCCTGGAGGTCCCCCATGTTAAATGGGGGGCCACGATGGAGAGGGCGTTCTCAGTGGCTGGACCATGGCTTTGGAACTCCCTCCCAGAGAAAGCTCACCTGCCCCCGGGTCTGATGGCCTTTCATCAAGCCTGTAAGACCTGGCTGTTTGCCCAGGCCTTAGGAGGGGAAGGTGGGAGGGGAGGTGAGGTAGGAAGAATGTTTTTGGGGGGTAGTTTTTAGATTATTTATACTGTTGTTTTATGTATTTTATTGTTGGTTTAGTGTTGTGAGCCGCCCCGAGATGCCATGGACATGAGGAGGCAGCTAATAATAATAATAATAATAATAATAATAATAGTGTGGGGAGGACTGAAGCAAGGGAGGTGCTCTCTGACCATCTCTCCACCCCACCTATCTACTAGGGGTGTGTACCAGGGAACCTTTTCATTTTATTTTCCATTATTAAAATTCTCAATTTCTTGGGGTTTTTTTTGTTATCGAGACATTTCATTTTTGTTACTAAGATTTATTTTGGTTTTCCATTAGTTTCAATGGGAAATATATTTCTGACTGTACCTTCTTCAGTTTCCATGCAATTTTCATGACGTTTGTACAGATTGCACCCTTCATCCAAGGGATCATCACTGCCTGGAGAAAGAGTATTAATTTTATAAGCAATTTAATTTGTGAGGTTTGTACTCACATTTCCAGCTGGGATGCTTTTGGTTGTCTTTAGACATAACAAATATCAGGTATCAAAACCCCATATCCCATATTTGGCCATTGTGTTTAAGCACCATAAGAATCCCAGCACCAATTTGGCCACCCGTTGAACACACGATGTGAACACCATTGCATCACAAGGACAATTTACATGTTTCAGCTGTACACATGTGTGGACATGGCTGTGTCCCACAAATGGGAACCCCATAATTAGGGAATTAGCTCTAGGGTCCCATCCACATAAAATTCTATCTCAGTCCCCTCATCTGGGGTACGCTTCAAAACAGTCTTGCAATAATTTATCTCTTGGGGTCTATCACCCCAGATGAGGGCTTATTGTCCTCCAGCCTCCACATCTCCACTTACAGTTGGCCTGTTCCACTGGGCAGGGGCTTCTCCCAACAAGTGGGCCCCCAATATATCAGACTGAAAGACTTAACTTAGTTCTGTAACATAAAGTTCATTCCAAAGGTTAACACAAAGTCCAGGTACTTTGGAAATGAGTCTTTGGCCTTATGGCCATTTAAATAAAACAAGCACACCTGATCTCCCATTCTGTCTGCAAGGTTTCACGGTAGAGTCCTGGTAGAGATGGTTGCTGTCACAGGAGCTTCCTTGAGGCACATCTTTTCTCTTCAAGTTCCTGCTGGATACTGCCATTTCCTGGCTGGTTCACACCTTTTTTTTCAGAAAGCCATGCCTCGTAGTCTCCAAATTCCTGTTGGTGGCCATTTTGTGGACACTCGGCAGTCATTTTACATCTATATAGTCCTTTAAGGCTCTACTCTGTTACAACGTGGTTAGCATTGTGTCTAATGATATTGTGTGTCCTGTTAGCAGATATAACACGGGGAACAAAGCAACAGCACTTGAGTGCTGAGATCAGGTGGTGAACAAAACACCAATTTGCCCCAAGATGGGTGGTGTGTCTAAGCAGCACCACACGGTGAACACAGGGCCAAACCGGTGTTCATATCAAGGTCAAAACACAGATTCAGACACCTATTGATGTTATGTCTAAAGGCACCCTTTGTTTCCAAACAATTTGGATGAAATTTGGAATCTTAGTCACCCAGGGGCCAGGAAAGGGTCATTGTCTGGAGCTTTAAAAGGAGATTTATTTGTTCAAGAATGCAGGCTGGCAAAAAAAGAATTAAGAGCACTGGCACAGTGGACCAAAATGGAGAGGAGGTTGGAAACTAACCCTTCTTACTTGAGCTTTGTAGGAAGTATAAGAAGTACTGCATAGTAAGAAGATGAATTATTATAATGATGCTTGGAAGATCCTTCAGGCCTCTCTAATGAATAATGACTCCAGGAAATTTTGGGATACCTTGAATAGAATCAATGGTGTAAGGAAAATTTATATGGAACCATGGATAGCCTGGAGTACATGGGAAGAGCATGTTATGACTCTTTTTAATGCAACTAGATCTGCATCAGGTTTCCCTTCAAATAATCAGAAGGTCGATTTTCCATAGTGGGAGGCAGTGTCTAGTGTGACGATGTCATCTACTTGATTGCTGGATTAAAGACCTGAAAGTAGAGTTGTACCAAACAGTGCTTCTGAATATTCAGGCCGAATATCGAAGTTCCGAAGAATCAACCCAAATATTCAGTAGCCCTTTGGCGAATTTCTTGCAGCTTCCAAATTCTGAACGTCAGAAAAGTTTGGAAACGTCAGGAACATTTTACCCCACCAAAGACTGCTAAAAAGGTACAAGTCCTTTAAGAGTCAAGCAAGTTTGGGCTGAAAAGCCCGAGAGGCTTTGACTGGATTATCAACGCACCTGGCTACAAAAACCTGGTGAACCAGCCAAGCAGGGGGGAGAGAGTGTGAGTGAGTGAGTGAGAGAGAGAGAGAGAGAGAGAGAGAGAGAGAGAGAGAGAGAGAGAAAACCAGTAGCAGTCAGAGCACAGCAGGAGATGTTGCTGAGAGCAGCTGGGAAGAAACACCTTCTCTGTGGATCCCAGCTAGGCAGGACTAAGGAAGGAACTAGTGATGGGCAAACAGATCGCGGTTTGGGTTCGGCCGTTCGGTTCGGCCGCGTTCGGTTCGTGTGTTCATGTTTGGCCATTCGGGTGGATCACGCATTCGCATTCGGCTTTCAGTTCGTCTGCATTTGGGTTGTGTTTGTGTTCGGCCATTTGCTGTTCGGGTGGATTGCCGAGTTCGCGTTCGGCTGTTCAGCGTTCGACCGAAAATATCGCGAGAGCGTGGGAAGCCGGAAATTGTGGCAGAAACCGGAAATTCGTGTGCATGTGGAGCTGTGAGGCGAGCGGGTGTGTGTTTGATTCAGTGGCTGCTTGTTCGTGTGTTTTGGCTGTGATTGTGTTGGGTTTGGCTGTGCTGTGTGTTTGGGTGGGTTGGTGTGTGTTGTGGGTGACTGTTGGTGTGTGGGTTTTGTTAAAAAGAAATAATGAAGAAGAGTGTTGGTGCAGGTCGCATCCTCCGGCAAATTTGCCGGTGGAGGAGGAGGAGGAGGAGGAGGAACCGGTGGCGGCCACTGCCGCTGCCCCTGCCCCTGCACCTCCCGTGGCACCAGTGGTGGCACTGGCTTCCTCCTTGGATGAGGAGTTAGCGGTGGACTCTACTGCCATTCCTGCCAGGTTTATGTAAACCTTTTTTTTACTTTTACTTTTCTAGTTGTAATATCTAGCATCCCCTAGCACCCATGGGGAGGGCAGGATTTGCACGTGCCTTATGGGTTTTTTTAGTTGCCATCCCTAGCACCCACAAGGAGGGAGGATTAGAGGCATCATCATAAATGCATGATATTTACTTGGTGTTTAATGTGTTCCCATTTCAGAGAGGAATCGGATTCTTCTGGCCCTGGGCCCAGCCCTGCTTCCAGGCCCAGGACGACACCTCGTCACTGCCGGACCCCGAGGCAGAGCTCGCCATCATCACCCCCAGACACCCCCAGGCACCAGTCGTTGGATGTCTGGAGGTTTTACATCCAGGGCGACAGAACCGCCACGTGCAAGGTATGTCATGGGGACTGGAACAACAGGGAATGAATTACCCTCTGACCTCTTAGGAATGGAAGTCCCCTGCAGATAGAGATTGTATGGCCATCTAGTCCACCCACTCATGGAGACAGAATGCAGGCAGGGCTTGACAGACCATTGGTCTGACACAGTACGGCACTTCTAATGTTCCTTTCTTTTTCTGCTCTTTCTATATCTGCCAAAGAGTGATCCACCGGCAGAAGGAGGGCACAACATCGGGGTTGCTCAGCCACATTGAGCGGACCCACAAAATGCGGGTGAGGCGGGCAGGCGAGGAGGACTCCGTTGCATCTGCACCCATCAAGCCGCAGCGCCTGCAAAGGGGGGGAAGGCCTCCAAGAAAAGGAGGCATATAAGTCCTTCCCCTCCCTCCATCTCAAGCCTCACCGTGGAGACCCCCGAGATCCCAGAGGACACCGCGATCAAGGCGCTTCGGGACAGGCTGCGTCGGTCCACCCAGTGCCACATGGAGGAGGTCCAGAGCTCCACCGCCGACCTGGAGAAGTGCCTGGTGGTGGAGATGCGGGCGGTGCAGGCGAAGCGGCAGCAGGTGCTGGCATATGGCCAGTATCAGTCCGCCGAGCAGCGCCGCTTGCAGGTCTACCACCAGGCACTCTCCGGGTGGCATAAAGACCTAGCAGAGGTGGTGGAGAAAGTGGTGGACAACGGCCTGGTGGATCCCTCCACGGTGGCTGCTTGCCCTCTGGACTTTGGTTCTGGGGGACTTCAACATCCACGCCGATGCCGGCCTTGTCGAGGTGGAGCAAGAATTCATGGCCTCAATGGCAACCATTGATTTGCCTTAGAAGGTTATCTGCCCAACCCATGTGGGGGGGGCACACCCTCGACCTGATCTTCGGCTCTGGCCTTGGGGCGGGGGGTCCGATTGTGGGGGAGGTTACAGAAGTGCCCTTGTCATGGACGGACCATTATCTCCTTCAGGCCAGTCTTCTAGTGCACCCCCTCCAGAAGGGGAAAAGACCAGTTAGGATGGTCCACCCTCAGAGGCTGATGGTACCCCAGCGATTCCAAGAGGTCCTAAGGGAGTTAACCTTGGACTTGGATGGTCACTCTGTGGTTGAGCTAGTCCAGCACTGGAACAGCTTGCTGGAGGAGGCCATTGACAGGGTGGCTCCGAGACGCCCTCTGCCTCAGTCTCATCACTGCAGGGCCCCTTGGTTTACTGAGGGGCTGCGGTGTATGAAGAGTCTAGACAGGAGGCTAGAGCGATGCTGGAGTCAGACTCGATCTGACTCTGACCATCTTCTCCATAGGGCCCATTTGCAGTCTTATGTTGAGGCTGTGAGGACAGCAAGGAAGTAGTTCCTTGCTGTCCTCATAGCCTCTGTGAAGTCATGCCCGGCAGAACTTTTCCACGTGGTGCGGGGGCTGGTTAGTCCGGCCTCCCTCTGCCTGGATGGGTACTTGTCCCAAGCCCACTGTCAGGAGTTTGTCAACTACTTCGCAGACAAGGTTGCTTGGATTCAGACCGACTTTGACATTGGATTAGGGGCAATAGGGGAAGAGCACGAGGGGACGGAGGCCCCGTCTGGTCCAGCTTTGTGGGGGGAGTTTCAGGAAGTGACGCCAGCTGATGCGGCGGATGTTCTGGGATCTGTGAGGGCCACTTGTTGCGAACTTGATCCGTGCCCATCCTGGTTAGTGAAAGCTTCCAGGGAGACATTGGGGACGGTGCTGGCGAGGGTAGTGAACGCGTCCTTGCAGCAGGGGAGGCTGTCGCCCTGCCTCAAGGAGGCTGTGGTACTCCCCCTGCTGAAAAAGCCATCTTTGGATGTGGATGCGCTCGCCAGTTACCGACCTGTCTCTAACCTTCCCTTTTTAGGGAAGGTTATTGAGTGGGTGGTGGCACTCCAGCTCCAGGTGCATCTGGATAGCATCGGTTTCCTAGACCCTTTTCAATCTGGGTTCCGCCCCGGCTATGGCACTGAGACAGCGTTGGTGGCCTTGGTGGATGCCCTCCGCCGGGACATGGATGCAGGATGTTCAACATTTCTCATCCTGCTAGATCTCTCGGCCGCTTTTGACACTGTGGACCATGGACTGTTATTGAGACGGCTGCATGACCTGGGGGGTCTGGACAGGACTGTTTTTGAAAGGTTCCGCTCATTCCTCTCGGGGAGAAGCCAGCGGGTGGTGTTGGGGGATGAGACATCATGCCCCCGTGCCTAATCATGCAGCGTTCCGTAGGGTTCCATCCTGTCTCCGTTACTATTTAATGTGTATATGCAGCCCTTGGGGGAGGTCGTGAGAGGGTTCGGGGTGCGGTGTCACCAGTATGCTGATGATACTCAGCTGTACCTCTCTTTTTCATCTGACCCATACCCTGCTGTCTCGTTGCTATCCCAATGCTTGGAGGTCGTGGCTGAATGGATGCAGCAGAGCAGACTGAGGCTCAACCCCGACAAGACGGAGGTGATGTTGGTGGGGAGAGTGAGGGAGGTAGTGGCCCCCCTGATTGTGGGAGTTCGTCCTCCTATAGCTCAGCAGGAGTCTGGGGGTGATACTGGATGCAGATCTCTGCTTGGAGTGGCAGGTGGAGGCAGTCACTAAGGCTGTCTTCCGCCAGCTGTATCTGGTGCTTAGGCTGCGTCCGTTCGTCTTCGGCCCGGACCTGGCCTCCCTCATCCATGCTTTCGTCACCTCAAGGCTTGTTCCTGGTTCAGAGGCTGAAGCTAGTGCAGAATGCAGCAGCTCATCTCCTTACGGGGATGGGCCATCGGGAGCATATTACACCTGTGCTCTGAGCTCTGCACTGGTTGCCTATAGCATGCCAAGCCAGGTTCAAGGTTTTGGTGTTGATATATAAAGCCCTTTACGGTCTGGGCCCGTCATACCTCAGGGACCGCCTCGCTCTCCGTGCCCTGGAGCGGCACCTTCAGTCCTCTGGGGGTGCCTTCTTGGAGGTCCCCCGTGTTAAGCGGGGGCCCACAATGGAGAGGGCATTTTCAGTGGCCGCGCTGCGCCTTTGGAACTCCCTTCTGGAGGAAGCTCGCCTGGCCCCCAGCCTATTGATATTTTGGCGAAATTGCAAAATTGGTGAGGGGTTTTAGCTCCCCCACCTGATGTATTATTTATAATGTTTTAAGTCCTGTTTTAATAATTTATATTTATATTGCTATGATGATTTTAAAGTGTATTTTATTACAATGTTTTTATTGTTGGAAACCGCCACGGGCTGCTTTTGCAGGAGGGGCGGGGTATAAATCTATAAAATAAATTAATAAATAAAAATATATTACCCTCCCTCTTGTATTCCCTTCCTTGACTAAATAGATTGTAATCTAAGGATGGGCGAACGCGGTTTGGAAGTTCGGAGTTTGGAGCGAACTCGACCTGTTCGATCGACCGAACCAAACTTCCGAACCGAACTCGATTTACGAACCGAACTGAACTGAATTTCTGAACTCGGCTCTGTTCACCCATCCCTAAAAGATAATATTCCATTTAGTTCAATGGGGTTTGAATTTCAGAACTTTCTTTGGAAGTTCGGCGTTCGGACCGAACTTGAATAATTCGGTCGACCGAACCGAACTTCCGAACTGAATTTCTGAACTGAACTGAACCGAATTTCCAAACTTGGTTCTGTTTGCCTATCCCTACTGTAATCACCTCGAGGCAGGGACCTCTCTCTAAACATGACTCTTCAGTAGCAGGTATATTGCTGGGGCTACATAAATAGTAATAATAATTAGTTGGGACTTTTCTCATAGGTGACCCTCAATCCTGACTTATTTATAACCTGCTCTGTTCAATATTAGATATTATTCATACCTTACTTTTTTACTAACTTTTAAAGACCTTCTCATGGTTTTATACATGTACAGATGGCTTTTTGGGTACAAGGGGGTAGTAAACTTAAAGGGAAAGAAAAAACATCTGGAGGGCTTGCAATTTTAATAGCGGATAAACATTTTGGCAAGCTCTGCCCTCTCCCTGTAAGGGAGTATTGGTTGTTCTGGGGAGTTTAGCACCAGGGATGCAGTTTGTACTAGTGAATGTTTACATTCCTCCAACCTCTTCTCTGTTTTATGATCCTATTATCTGGATCGATCTAGAGATGCATCTTCAGAGGTTAGGAGAGGAGTTCCCTCGGGCCAAACTAATCATGATGCGAGATTGGAATACCAGGATAGGAGGTGATAGCGGTAAAATTGGTGGTGCCCTGGGGGAGATTTATGTTATACCCGACAGAATATCCTCTGATGTGTTTTATTCAAACTCCAGGGAGTTTTTCAAGATCCTCTACAGGGATCCATTGATTGATTAAATAGAAATTTGGATGCTTTTGGAAAGTTATACCCAGGAGAACAACAGCTTTGAAACTATGGTAGCAGAGCAAGAAGTGCTTATAGCCATTACTAAGTTAAAGTCCAACAAAGCCTCAGGAGAAGACTTTAACATTGCGAAGGTATTTAAATCTAACCCATATTGGCGAGCTGTTCTCTTAGCAAAATTCTTTTCAATTATTAATGTAACTAAGCAGATTCCACTGGAGTGGGGCAAGAGTATTATTATTCCGTTCTTCAAGAAAGGTAACCCCAGGGATCCTGCGTGTTACCGACCAATAAGCCTTCTCCTAGTATTGGGGAAACTGTATGCAATAATTTTGCTGGATCGGCTTCAACCCTGGTCCAATGAAAATAATTTAATCCCATCTGAACAGTCTGGGTTTAAAAACAAATGCTCTGTGATAGATAACTGTTTCCTTTTGGTGCATTTGGCTAATAAATATGTAAGCATTCGGGGTGCTAAGCTCCATCTTGCCTTTGTGGACTTGAAGAAAGCCTTCAACTCTATACCCAGAACCAAACTTTGGCTAAAGCTAATCACTATGGAAATAAACAAAGATCTATTGACCCTTATAATATATCTTCATACCGGCAATATGGCTAAAGTTAGAACTGACTGCAGTTGCAAATATACCCACCAGTTTCTTATCCAGAGGGGTGTTCACCAAGGATGCTTATTAGCCCCCTTGCTTTTCAATCTGTACCTGAGTGATCTGGTTGACTTCCTTAGACAATGTGTACATGATGTACCTAAGGTAGATAATTATCCCCTGATGACAATGATGTATGCAGAGGACTTAGTCTTGATCTCGCAAACAAGGAGAGGGTTAAGTAATCTTATGAATTCCTTGGAGGATTACTGTGACATCAATGGATTGGATATCAACTACTCTAAGTACCGGGTGCTTCTTTTGGGTAAGGGGGTAAAGCAGTATGCTTGGAAGACCCGGAAGGGTGAGTTTGACCAAGTTGTTTCATTAGTATATCTGGGAGGAATGGTTCTTACCAGGAAGCTCTCTTGGGACCCACACTCTCTCTATCAAAGGAAGAAGGCAGATCTGATAGGCAAACGTATTCTGAGTATGGCAAGGAGTTCAAAGATCATACGGACCTTCAAAATACTCAAAATATATAAGGCAAAACTACAATCAATTCTGCTGTATGGCATGGAATTATTGCCAGTGGATTGGAGAGAAAGGTTGGGGGTCTCACAGAACCAATTTCTAAAGGGTCTTCTAGGTACCTCCCAAGCAGTACCGGGAGCTGCTGTTAGAGCAGATCTGGGGATATTTTCGATCAAGTCCCTAGGTAAGTTAACTCATCTGAGATATTGACTAAAACTCATTAACCAAAGGGAAGGTACTTTATTGTATTATGCTCTGAAGGAGGAATTGGAGCATAGTGGTGTGCCCAGATACTCTTGGATAGCGCAGGATTTTACTAATCTGGCTGAATTAGAACTGTCCAGCCAGGCATTCAGTGGATTATCACCTACCCAACAGAAAGGCCTCTGCGATCTAGAGTGCTAGATATTGGCCAACAGGAAGATGTGGCAGAACTCCATAAGTGGAAGGCGGCTCCAAGGTTAATATCATTTAAAAATACATTCTGCCAGGAGCGTTACCTGGAAGTTATTCCTTCTCGGGAATTACGCAGAACCTTCACGAGGATGAGATTTCACTTATTAGAGTCAGTTGTGACTTATGGGAGATATAACTCCATACCAAAAGAATCGCGTCTCTGTTTTTGTGGATATGGTGTTCAAGAATCTTTGGATCATTTCCTACTTAATTGTTCTATGTATGATAATTTACGGGATGCATAGATTACCCCCATACCTGGGTGGAAGAGTTTTTTACCACCTGCCCAGAAAATGGCCATACTCTTGCACCCACAGGAAGATTAATCTTATACGCTTATAGCGACCTATGTCCAGTTAATTTCCAGGGAAAGGAAGCTGAGGTTGGCTACCCTGGGATCTGTGAAGAAATAGCTCTTCTTAGATTGTGGCAGTTTGGGAGATAGAACTAGAATTTGATACACAACTTTTTCCTTTGGAGTTGGGAATAGAATTAGCAAAGGTGAACATTTAAAAGCATCTAGGAAGGTAAAACACCTTTAAAGTATAATCTGTAAATACCTTAAAGTGTATAACATGGATTTACTGTTAAGATCTACTGATGCAGATATTGGCAATTAGGTTTACAGGTAAGAGAGAGGGTGTCTTGTATAATTTAGGATCTGAATGACAGTAGGTATTGGAGATTGGGCTAAAGGTCTATTATTAATGTAATGAAAAATGTACTTTGTTGCATATAATTCTTTTTTGATATGTTATTTTGATGATGGGCTAAGGCGAAAGCCAGTGCCAACTAATAAACTACTACTACATGTACAGATATCTCCATAAAAAGTATATCACATGAGTTATGTAGCCTACAATATACATTCTGAAACCCTATACTGTATTTCTATGTTATATTTTAGGAATACCTTTTTATCTGTGAAATATATTTTAAAAAAACAAATGGAACAAAGCTGATAATCCCAACCTTCTCCCCCCCCCCCCCCCCCATTTCTAAAACTTTGTATTTAACCTTGATGGGCAGCAATCTCCACAGTTTGCAGAGAAAGCCGGGGAGAGGCAAAGGAGTTTGGAAGCCGAAGCAGGATATGATGACAACAGGGAAGGAAAATTTAGTAGTAGAATGGCATTGAGGGAGGTAATTAGCAGGTGATAAACAAAGTGAACAAGAGAGTGTATCTAAGGCAGCTAAATAACTTAAACTTACCAAGTTTTCTATTTCCATGGAACATGACTATTGCAATTTCTCAATTGGCTGCAATGGCTTGGAGGTTCCAGGGGATCATGTGAGAGAGTGTATTCAAAGCACAATAAGCTATTTAGCAAGCAGCACTAATTAAATTGGTATAGTAAACTGTCTTAAAATTGGTTCATGTTTTCTCAAATTTCCAGGTCTGGGTTTACAACTCCTAAAACTAAAATTGATCTTTTTGTGAATAATCTCAGTCACTCCCCTTCTAATTGGGGAGGATCGCCCTTGACCTGCTCCCATAGAAGGAAGGAGTACAGACCAGCTGCAGAGGGTGCACAGCAGGCTGCAGCCTGCTCCCTGCTTGTGGCATGGAAGGAAACCTTGCCTCATGAGATTTTCTGGTGGCTATTTTAGGGGTCACGAACTTACACATCACCGCCACTTTTTAGGGCTTTCCTCATTCTGGGTGGTGACCCCGTCAGTGCTGGAGACGTGAGCACCCATTCAACTACCCAGGATTGGGTGTGTTGTCCTATGTGCCAATGGCAGGTCGCCAGTTTCATGGTGAACTTGCCAGTTCGGCAAGGAACATTTCAAGGAAGTCCCGATTAGCCGAGAGGCAACTGGGTTTTTTCACCACCCTCATGGTGTTTGCTATAAATAGCAAACATTAATACTTTTTTGAATTGTTGCACTCAATGTTCGAAGTAGAAGTTCAAAGTGGAAGTTTGAAGTTTTTAGAAGGAATGTTACAGCAAAATCGTGAGACATCTGCTTATGAGATGGGGAAGGGGGTAGCACAAGGGCATAGAGTGTGGCCCAGTGTTCAGTCCTTCCCAGTTGTCAAGGTGGTGCAGCCATTAATCTGCAGGACTGGTGCATTTCTTGATTTGGTGTGGCACATCACTTGTATCTGCTCCTGGGGTCTCACTAAGGGACCTCAGCGGGATCAATGTATACTCCCCCTTCCTTCAGTCCAATCTGGGTGTCTTGGAAATGGGACTGGGGCAGTTTGAGTTCATGCAAGAAGGTGGAACCAGCACTGTACCACAGGGTTTCCTGGGACTAACATTATGCACCACTGGACCATGTTTTAATATGGGTAGGGGGTCCGTCCAGTCCCCTTCCCAAATATTGGCATGTTAATATTAAAATGTAGCCTTTTATACTGAATTGTTTGTATCCTTGATTTCTTCTGTGGTGTTCCAACAAAGGGCATGGACTCTTCTACTAACTGTGAATGCTTTTCTCACCTCCTATACTAGGTGCTTGTAGGGGAAAAAAATGTTTTAAATGAAACATTCAGATCCAAATTTGAACCTGCATGCTCCTAATGATTTATTTTTTTGTTTATTTATTTTGTAGATTTTTATACCGCCCCATCCTGCAAAGCAGCTCGGGGCGGTTAACAACAATAAAAGTAGTTTAAAACATTTAAAATACAATATAAAATACATCAATAAAACAGGGCAGTGTGCATAAATAAATATATAAGTGGGGGATTAAAACTCACCCCCCCCTCCCTCCCAAAGGCCGGGGCAAACAGCCAGGTCTTACAGTTCCGCCGAAATGTCAAAAGGCTTGGGGCCAGGCATTATTAACTGTTCACATTATTAACTGAATCTGCTGGTCTAAGTTTTTTTTTTCTCTCTGCCTTTTCCATACTTATCTAATCTTGCATAAATTGATAGACAATATTTGAAACTTTTTATCCCAAATACTCTTCACAACTAAGATAGATTCAGATTGTTTTTAAATGTTAATTCAACCATTTAGAAGGTCAAAATTGTATATGTTATTTTATTGATATTACATATTCCCACCTCAGAAGATACCAGGACAATTAAACAAATCTGCCTGACATTTTAAAATGTTATCCAGTGTACTTTATTGTCTCATGTAATGAACAGACTTGCCAAGAAATATCAGTAAATTTTACTCGCTCGTGTGCAGAACTAGAGCTGCATGAATGATGATATTTTACTGAAATTTACAGTGTTCAAGACTATTAGGCAAAAAGATTGCCTAGTGGTAGAAATTAAAAATAGGAGGGTTGTTATTGTTATGAAGGGCCATAACTTTGCCTAAGGAGACACAAATAGCTGATTGAATTACAAGCTTTTGCAAAGTAAATAAATGTGGGGAAATACCTTATATATCTGAATCAGCCTGTTCTTCTGTTCTTCTGCACATTTTGTAATAACAAGTAAATGAGAATTAGAGAACATAACTCAACAGCAAAAACTTTATAGAACTTTCAGAAAATGCATAGTCTTGGAAAAATGGGTTAGACATGTGTCTGACTAAGGAAGAGGTTTCCATAGGTGGATTGAGACCCCAAGTGGGGTATGAGTGTACATATGAAGGAAATTATTCCAATTGTTAATGGTTATACTTTGCATGTCTTTATTTAAGTTTCAAATTGGGGTCACAGAGGCAAAAGGTATGAGAAGCACTGACCTAGGGCAAGCCAAGAGGAGCAATTGCCCCAGGTGGGAATCCAGTGGGTAGACTTGATGGGAGGGAGGAAATGATAGAATTGGACCAGTTTAACGACCTCAGCATCTGCCTCCTCCCACCAAAACAAGTGAACAACAAACTGAAAGGAACTTCTTAATATACTTTCAAACATGATGAATTCATGAATAATTGCAGATATCATACATGTATGCTCTCCAGTATGATCTCCAGAAACTAAATGATTGAAAGCAAAGCTTCTAATATACTGAATGATTGGGAGAGAGTAGCATCTTTATGAATAAAGTTCTGGTTTCTCCAGAAATTCATATGGCCAGCTTCTAGATGACGGGAGACAGAAGGTCCCTATCTCTCATGTTGTATTGGGGCACCAAATTTCTTTAACCAGCTCTTCCAATGGGAACACAAACAAAACCGTGGTCCACCCCAGTAGGAAAAGACCTAGAACTACTGGTCTTATCTGTGATATACACTAAGTGATGAGGACTGCCAGAATGAGCCAGCACAACAGCTGTGATGTCTTATGCTACTGGCTTGGGCAGCGTAGAAAACTTTGCACAGAAAACTTTGGAAAACTTCGGAAACCACTGCATGCATAGGGGGCTGGTGGAGACAGTTGAGCTTCTTCTGGAAATGAAACTTAGTGCCATATTTGGTAGGAGGGGGGTATGGGAGGGCACAATTGAGTGATGGTAAGCCAGATGGCAAATGGCCAAGTCAGATGATCAGCTGGCCAAGTCAGATGGTCAGCATTTGACAGGGCCGGCCTTAGTGGAAGCGGGGCCCTGGGTGGGGAAAGAATGTGCCCCCCCCACTAACTTAAGGCACCGGTGGTGGCTTTATTGCCGGTGGCTGTCAGGCCTAGGAGTGCTCCCCGGCTCAGGGGGGCACTCCCCGCCGAGCTCTGGGTGTTACCAGGCCTGGGCTCAGGGATGGGAGGAGGGGCATTCCCCTCCCCCCATCCCCAAGCCCAAGTGGCCATTCGGATCATGTACCTGATCCGCTGTTGCCGCTCTCATTTGGTCCGTCGCCAGTCCTCTTTTTGCCGGGCCCAGGCCACTACCGCCAACTCCAGCTTGATGCCAGAGGAGGCCTGGGCCCTGACCAGGCCATGGAGGGGGCCAGAGGCATGAGGGAGAGGCAGGGCCTCCCTTCTCTCTCTTCCAGAAGTGAGGGAGAAGGGAGAAGCCCTGCTTTCCCTCACGTTGCGATGCTGGAACTTGGCTGGAACCCCTTCGCTGCCTGGCTCAGTCTGTTACAGACTGAGCCAGGTAGCTGAGAGGGCAGTTTACTTTCAGCCAGGGGAAATGAGGGGGAGGCGGGGCCTCTGCCGCTCTCTTCTTCATTTTCCCTGGCCGACTGTGACAGGCAGCGGGGGGGGCACGGAGTGTGGGAGAGGCGGGATCTCCGCTTCTCCCTCACTCCTGCTGGCCCCTCCTCCACTGCCTGTCAGAAGCGCAAGCTGTCTCGTGAGGGCCCCACGCTCAGGGCCGGCCTTACCGCGGGATTCGGGCTGGGATCTGAACATGGGTCCCCCTCAGGGGGGGGGCCTGGATGGCCTCCCCTAACCACCCCGTGGTAAGCCCAGCCCTGGCATTTGAATTGGCTGACAGGGCACTGCAGCCATTTTATCCACTCTCTTTGGTGAATTTGGTTGCCCTGCATACTACAGTGCTGCTGGATCTGTAAGTAATCGGCTGGGGAGGGGGAGGGTGCGGCCTGTCCTGGTTTGGCCTGACCTGTCCATAGGGCCAGTGTTGGGAGATAGGTATTATGTTACCATTAGGAATGTGTGAACAAAACAGAGTTCGGAAATTCGGTTCAGTTCGGTTCGAAAATCGAGTCTGATTCGAAAGTTTGGTCGAATTCCAAACTTCTGAACCGAGTTCGTACATTCAAAATCAGGTTTTTTGGCCGTCCTAACTGGCTCAGATTCGACCGAACAGTTTGGTCGAATTCAAGTTCAGTTCGAAAGTTCGGTTCGGTCAACCGGACTTCCGAACTGCGTTCGCACATCCCTAGTTACCCTTTAATATGCCATGCAGTTTAAAATAATAATAATAATAATAATAATAATAATAATACATGGGTGCCACATTGCTGCCTGCTGCTTGGTTGATGGTTGGTACTATGAGGAGGTGTCTGTCTGCCTAGCTCCACTTGCCAAGTTTGCTTGTCTGTTCAAATTACCATTGCCACAATGCCATGCCAAGGAAGAGGGTACCCCTGGAGGGGGAGGGGTGCATATGTCTGGTTTCTTAATTTTGTGACTGCTGCTGGAGCCTGTGCTTGCTGGCTTTTTTTGGGTGGGATTTAGGGAGGAGCTATATTCTTCTTAAATGAATGATGCTTGCTAGCCTGCATTTTTGTGCACTGCTTGGTTAGCGTAATGATAAAGTGAGTGCCCTCACTGCTGATGGTGGGCCATGCTGTGGGTACACTACTGTTGGGTTTTTTTTTTTAATTTCTGCATGAAGTTGCACTTTTTGGGGGTTGTTTTCTAGAGCGATTGTCCCACACTTGCTAGTCTGTTTTTCTGGATAGTGCTTTCCTGGGTAGTGCTTTGTCTGTGGGTTCAAGAACTGTGTAACAACTTTCTGAAGTTTTCTGAAGTTTTCAAGGTTTCTGAAGTTTTATGAAGTCTAGAATTCTATTCGAATTCCAAAACTTTGGGAATATCACCAAAGGACTTGCAAATACTTGGGCCGACTATTCGGAACTTCAGTATTCGATCCGAATATTCAGAAGTACTATTTGGTACAGCCATAGTTATGCCTAAAGATACCCTAAAGATGCAACTCCCACTCACATGATTTACAGTGTAGAGCTAATAAATGGGCAGTTCCCTACGGACATATCATGAGCTGGTGGTAGTTACCACCAATGGCACCACTAAGCGCTTTCCCTTTCCCCAGCCCTAGATTTTATGGAAGTGTGTGGGTGTGGGGGAAGAGTCAGAACTAGGGGAAGTTTCTTCCCTGGCTCCAACCCCCCTTTCCATCAGAAAAAGTACTAGCGTGCTCTCCCAACTGAGAGGAGACTGCAAGGGAAGAGAGTAATAGTGCTCTTCCAGCTGACAGGTAGATACTAGAGGAGGGAGAAATCATGCTTTCTCAGATGAGAGGCAGCTTTGAGAGGAAAGGGCAGGGATGCAGGATGCACCCACACTCCTCTTTCCATTTGTGAAAGGAGAGCGTAGGAGCCACGTGGCTTCTCCAGAGGAGTCTTGCCCATCCTTTGCTCCTCTCACTTCCTTTCCCAAATGGAGAGAATAGTGCAAGGTCAGATCCTCTGGAAAAGGTCCTTTCTACATCCTCTGCTTTGCTCTCTCCTTTCGCAGCCTTCTGCCACCTGAGAGAGTGCAATAACTCTCTCTCTTCTAGCAGTTGCCTCTCAGCTGACAGAGTGCACTAGGTGCGACTGTATGGTGCTTGCGGACCTGGATACAGGTGATGCTGCACACAGCCTAATTAATGGGATGCAGCCATTATCATGCACTGTCCCACACAGTGGGTCTTAAATTTCCCTGGATGATGTCGTGAGTGGGGGCTGCATGGGGGTGTGGGCTAACATCTGGTGAACATCTAATAGACAGACAAGAGTACATTCATGTGATGTGTACTAATGTGGACTATTGTCTTGTTTATTTTCACCCTCTGATATCAGCACTGGGCTGAGAGAAAAGGTTCTGGGCCAGGAGCTCTGCTGTAAAGAATGGGAACCACCCAAGTTGCTAACCCAGGTCTGTGAGAAGAGGAGCTGGCTTCTGGATGCCAGATTACATTCGAGTCCCAAAGGAAGTTGTTGGGTATTTGATAGGAACCTGGAACACATAGTGAGAAAGGAGCTGTGTATTATTGCAGGTGTGATTGGCAATAAATAGGAGCTCAGTGAGGGGATTTATCTTCAAAGTACAAGTCTGCATATATGTATGTTGAGACTGTATTGGAGCTGTCACTCAAAATAAATTTGCACTGAGATGAAGCTACCATGGAAGCCTATCTCATTTGTATATAATTGGGAGTTTGAAAGGGGAAGAATCCTGACATATGTTTACAGTCCGAGACACTTCTGTTACAGTGACAGATCATGACACATAAAAAGTACCTGACCAGGCATGTCTCAAAAAGAATATAAGAATGGCCCAGTCTAAAGATAGCACATATTTATTTTTATTTATTTATTTTTATTTATGTAAAATTTATATCCCACCCCTGCTGCCCAAAGGGCAGCCTGGGGTGGCGAACAACAATAATCAATAATCAATAACAATAACATTTTAAAATGCAATATGCAGGGAAAAGAAAAATCCTACCCCCCACCCCCCTACCCCTCACCAAAAGCCTGACAGAACAGCCAGGTCTTACATACACACTGAAATAGCAGGAGAGTTGGAGCCAACCAAACCTCCTCCAGGAGCGAATTACGCAGCACAGGGCCAGCCACCGAACAAGATCTAACATCAGTGGCCACCCGCCTCCAAAAAGGTTTCCACAGCTGATCTCAAGGGTCACTTGGGCACATGGGGAGTGAGGCGGTCCCACAAATAAGCAGGGCCCAGGCTGTGAAGGGCTTTAAAGGTTAAAACCAGCACCTTGAACCTGGCCCAGTGCTTTATAGGCAGCCAGTGCAGAGCCTGGAGCACTGGTGTCATGTGCTCCCTGCAACCCTCCCCTGTAAGGAGACGGGCTGAGGCATTCTGCACCAGTTGCAGCCTCCGGACCAGCTTCTCGGGCAGCCCCACGTAGAGCATGTTGCAGTAATCCAGCCTTGAGGTGATGAAGGCATGGATGACGGTGGCAACATCAGAGTCTGAGAGATACAGCCAAAGCCGCTGGACAAGATGTAACTAAGTACGTAAGTAAGTTTATTTCGGCTAGCTTTCGTCATAGCCCCAGACAAAACTACATGATACAAAAAACAAATCACTATAAGCATACAAAATACAATATAAATTTGGAAATGTGGTATTTCATCTTTTTGTCACCTAGCACCTGTAAATAATACATACATAGAATTAAAATAAGGTTGCCTTGCTCTTTTGCGGGGATTACTGCAGCAGAGCTTGGCCCCTGATAGTTTGAAATAAGACAAACATGGCCTGATCAGTAGCATAGTGCTGGTTGACTAAATAATTACTTTCCCTTAACACTAAATTTCGCCCCAACCAACAACTCCTCAGACCATACAGCCCTCAGGAAACAACAACGACTAAACTATATATATATATATATATTCCTAGACATGACCAGTATCAGCTTGCCCATAGATAAATTACAGATAGCCTAATTTCAAATCAAATACACAGATTTCCAGCCCATGAACAAATTAAGCAAATTAGCAGCCAACGAACCAGTATTTATATTCCTCCAAAAAAATAAAATAAAATAAAATAACAGATGGAATAGTTTTATTCATCAGATTAGGAAGAACAGCTTATTGGTGTCCTTTAAGGCCTGCTTGTATAACTTTCCTCCTTTTTTCAACCAAGCCAATGAATGTAGCAACTGCAACCAGATCATGAGCTGTTGTCAGAGTAGCTAAAAAAGGGATCGATCTTTCTCCCTTTATCCTTCTTGATTTTCCCCATAACAGAGTTAGTCATACCTCCCTCAATTATGGGCAATATATCATTTGGTGCTCTGTAGTTTCAATCTCCTGCTTAGAGCAACTACAATAACGTAGGTTATACCGAGTTTTTGAAAATCTACTATTCAACACAGCAGATCGAATCATCTGAAATCGCAGCTGAGAATAATTTCTCCTTAAAACCTTTTGGTCAGAATATCCAAATAGGGTTCCATAATAAAGAGTGTCTTAATTGTCCCCAAATTAGGTGCACCTTTCCACTGCTTAACCAGGGAGATATTTTCTTGTTTGGTGATATCGCTAGATCTAAGATCGATTTCTCTTTTTACGCAACCCAGAGATTTCCCCTGGAAGCAGGTAAAAGAAAATCCCTGTCCCCGTAATAGGGCAGCCAAATAATTCACCCAGGGATAAGTACGAGTCCCAGTATGCATGAGCTCCTCCACTAAACACTGAACTGGGAGCGAGTCCTGCTGCTGAGTAATTAGTCTCAGTCAATACCTAATTAAAGTCATCCGGGCATTATGTGCAATAGATAGTATACCAGTTTCTGCCTGGAGCACTGCTCCTGGGATACTATTACCAACTCTGAGCAATCTGCGAAGGGCACAATTTTGGACCCTTTCCAAGATAATAATATTCAGGGAGTGAATAAGCTCCAATCCATACTCCAGCATAGGATGGATTTTAAGGCAGCAGGTTTGCAAAAAAATTTAAACAACAATATCTCTTGAGATATTGGCAGCCTTCAGGAGACCACCCACAGTCCTACAAGCCAAAGCAGTCCTATTTTTAACATGGGATGCCCAAGTCCCTCTGGAAGCAAAGACAACTCCCAAGTATGTATCTGTGGTTACAAGTTTGAAACTAAGGTCATTGATGACCCATTTGGAGGTTGAAACTCTGCCACCCACAACCATAATACTAGACTTTTTGTTATTGATTTCAAGACCCTTTAGCTGGCAATACTGGATTAATCCCTTAACTGATTATTTTATACCTTTTTCTGTTTGAGAAAACAGGACCAGGTTGTCAGCATACTGCAAGGCGTAGAGCGAATAGGATTGGATTTTAGGTGGATACAAACTTGGCTTTTTTATAACTTCTACCAAATCTGCTACAAACAAATTAAAGAGCAAGGGAGCCAAAATGCACCCTTGACGCACACCTCTTTCTATAGTGATTGGAGCATTTGGTACGCTTTCAGGGCCACCTTTAATCCTGGCTAAGTTATTTCCATGCAATTGAGTTAAGATAGAACAAAGTTTATCATTAATGCCCATGTTGTTTAATTTAGCCCAGAGTCTGTCCTGAGGGACAAGATCAAACACTTTAGTAAAGTCGATGAAAGCAAGATAGAGCTTCCCTTTCCTAATCTTAACATATTTGAAAATTAAGTGCATTACTATATAACACCAATGGGTAGTAGATCTTTTACTTCTGAATCCAAATTGCTCATTAGGGATTAAGTGTTTTTCCTCCACTCAATTTGGTAGATGTTTCAAAATTTTGGCTGCATACAGCTTACCGATCACTGAAAGAAGACTTATCGGACGATAACTTACTGGGTCCAACCAGTCCCCTTTTTTATAAACTGGAATAATCCAGCTAGATCTCCAGGACGCAAGGATTCTGCATCCTTCTGTGACCTTGTAGAATAGTTTGGACAGCACTGAGGCCCACCACTTAGGAGTGGCTCTCAAGACCTCAGCACTAATAGAGTCCGGTCCTGGAGACTTATCCAGCTTCAGAGCCATGATTGATTCCTTAATTTCAATCTCTGGAAAAATAAATTCTGAGACCGGCGATTCAACATGTGACTCTGATCTCATCTCAAGGTCAACATTGTCCAAATTTTTCACTCTATATAGGTCTCTGAAAAAAGCTTTCCACCTGGAATTCACTATGGGAATATTCAGAGTCCTTTGATTGGGAGGTATCACCTGGCAATTTTTTTTCCAAAAGGAGCTAACATTTCTAGTTCTAGCCGCCACTGCCAACCTAGTCCAAATCCTATTATAATATACAGCTCTTTTATTCTTAAGGATCAACTTGTATTGCTTCTTTAGCTCCATATAGGAGACTAGGCATAGATGGGAGGGATAGAAATGAATCAGACTCAGTGGACTTTATGGAAGGTCTTCCCCTTCCCTGCATTCTCAATGAGGACAATCCCTCAATGGGGTGTAATGGAACAAATCACGATAAGGGACTTAGGAAAGCTATCCAGAAAAAGCAACAGCTTATTGCTGAGATGGGAGCTTTTTTACTGGATGGCACAGGGATTAAGGATGTAGTTACAGTTTACAACTTGTTTAATGGTCTCCCTGTGATTGACCAGGATGCTATTTTGCAAAAGATTGATCGCTTTCGATCTAATACTCAGTTGGAAGTCTTAGGCGGCATTCAGACGTGCGTTGAAATCGCACAGCCGCGGCGGCAGCATCGTGCAATTTAAAGCACCGCGCACTTCTGGGTTGGTGTGAATGAGGTGAGTGCACACATTTCCACCTAACCCGAACTGTTGGAGTGTGGTTTGAAAAGCTGCTTGGAGCAGCTTTTCAAACCTCACTCCAACAGTTCGGGTTAGGCGGAAATGTTGCATTCACACCAACCCGGAAGTGCGCGGTGCTTTAAATCGCACAATGCCGCTGCGGCGGCTGTGCGATTTAAACGCACATCAGAATGCGCCCTAAGACTTTAAGGCCCCAGAGTTCATCCAGGGACTATCCTTGCATATTCCTGTGCATAATACAGATATACTTACTACCACTCGATATTTAGATTCTGCAGAGAAGGGAAGTCCCCCTGAGAGGGGGAGAATAGACCATGAGGATCCTTCCGTAGACTTACATTTGATCCCTAATGTTCAGTTAAATAGAACACAACTAAAAACTAATGTACCTAACAATCAGCTGGATGTAATAAACTTAGACCAGACATTGACAGAGATGGTAGAGAGTTCTACCTGACTTGGGTACCCCAAGGAGTGTCCGGGAGGAAGAGTCACTGGAGAGTTACATCTATCTCCCAGTCACTGGCACTATTTTTCTCGCTTAATTGGCTCTTCCTCCAGGACCTTATTGGGGTTAGTATCCTGGAATATGATGGGCTTTAAAAGTAAATTAGCTGACAAGGATGGATTGTCTATTTATCTAGGTTTGACTGTGTCTGCTTACAAGAATCCTGGCTAGGTCCTGGAGAAGATTTGAAGTTTAGATTGCCTAACTTTGTGGTTGAATTTCATGGAGGACAGAAGTTGAAGAAGAAGGGCAGAATATCTGGGGGCCTGGTAATGATTATGATAGCTGATTTTTGTGTTCCTTTTTTTTTTACTCCTGCTCTCTGACCAACCAGAATTTCAGATAGGCCTCTTGAACTTTAGTAGTACTGTCCAATATATTATCTTTAATGTTTATATCCCCCCTGCTCCCTCACCCTATTATTATTTTATTTATTTATTTTATTTCATGACATTTTTATGCCGCCCCCTCATGCCCATGGCATCTTGGGGTGGCTAACAACACGATAAAACAATAAAACACATTAAAACCAACATCAATTTTTAAAAAATTTAAACCCCCCCAACCCTAGCCCCACCCTCCAATTCCCCAAATTCCCCACCCCACCAATCTCCCCAATTTACCCCTCCCTCCCCCCTCCCCTCCAAAGGCCTGGGCGAACAGCCAAGTCTTGCATGCCCGCCGAAAGGTGAGCAGACCCGGGGCCAGGCGGGCTTCCTTCGGAAGGGAGTTCCACAACCGTGGCCCGACCACCGAGAACGCCCTCTCCATGGTGGCCCTCCACCTTACATGGGGGACCTCCAGATAGGTACCCCCAGTGGATCGGAGGGTCTGTCCTGAGTCACGGAAGGCGAGACGGTCCCCGAGATAAGAGGGGCCGAGACTGTATAGGGCTTTGTATACCAATACTAGCACAGTGAACTTGGCTCAGTATGCTATAGGCAGCTAGTGCAGAGAATGGAGCACTGGTGTAATGTGCTCACAGCGACCTGTCCCCGTAAGGAGATGGGCTTCCGCATTCTGCACCAGCTGCAGCCTCCGAACCAATATCAAGGGAAGCCCCACGTAGAGCGCATTGCAGTAGTCAAGCCTCGAGGTAACGAAGGCATGGATGAGAGTGGCCAGGTCGGGTCTGGAGATGTATGGGCGCAGCCTCCGCACCAGATACAGCTGGTGGAAGGTGGCTTTAGCCACCGCCTCCACCTGCCGATCGAGGTGGAGGTCCGCATCCCAAATCACCTCCAGACGCCGTA
Source organism: Sphenodon punctatus (assembly GCA_003113815.1). Taxonomy (NCBI): domain Eukaryota; kingdom Metazoa; phylum Chordata; class Lepidosauria; order Sphenodontia; family Sphenodontidae; genus Sphenodon; species Sphenodon punctatus. The sequence continues at coordinate 301,886 of QEPC01012365.1, forward strand.
CCTGCTGGGCAACCGGAGGGCAGACACCCCCCCAATAGGAGGAGCCGAAACCTCCTTTGTCCTCCCTACTGCCATCACCTCTGTCTTATCTGGGTTCAGCTTCAGTCCGCTCTGCTTCATCCAATCCACCACGGCCTCCAAACACTGGGATTATAAAGAGGATATCTGGTTGGTATTGGAGGAAAGAATAACCTCTTTGGGTAATCAGTTTCCACAAGCTTGTATAATACGTACTGGCAACTGGAACGCTAGGGTTGGAGCTGAAGATGGAGAGATAGGTCTGGATTTGGACGATATCTACAGTAAACGCCAATGGATCCCTAGTAGACAGCCCAAGGATAGTTATAGCAATACTATTGGACATTCTTTTTTGATCTTTATCCAGAAATTGGATCTGACAATTCTTAATGGTAGATTGGGGGACAACTTGATAGGAGGATATACTTATGTGGGCCCACAAGGCCAGAGCATGATTGATTATATTCTTATTGAATCATGTTATTGGATAGAGCATATAGTCTCTCCCTTAATCTTAGGCCAGAGAGTGATCACATTACATTAGAAGTGCAACTTATAATACCCTCCTGCTCCTTAAATTCGTCCCGTAAAACTGCTAAAATTTGGAATTTTAAGAAGGATAAGAGGTAGAATTCTGCACAACTGACCTGTAAGATGAGGGGTGTGTGTAATTCAGGAACCCTTTCAGAAATTCGGAGTGCTATATTGGCTGATCAAACTGTAAATGGAACACTGGACAGGTTTGCAGAAATAATTGGCTATCTGAATTCTGAAATATTATTATTTATTTTAAATATTTATTTAATAAATTTGTACCCCGCCCCTCCTGCAAAGCAAACTGGGGTGGCTTCCAACAAGTAAAATACAATAAAAGCAATTTAAAACATTTCATAATAATATTAAAATATTAAAACAGGGCTAAATATCATAAATAATATATAATAAATAATATATACTAAATATAGTATATTTATTATATAATAATAAATATGTTCTTATATTCTAGATATTGAGCGTCCAAACAAGTGGTATGACAGCGAATGCCAATTAATTAAATGGCATTTAATAAGGGAAAGGAAGCATTGGGTAGTCAATCAATCCCATATGGACAAGATATAACTGCCAAAATGCACTCCCCACAACAGCCAAAACACGAGATTCCAGGTTGAGCCTCGAATTGAGGAGCACACCCAGACGCTGCACTTGAGAGACCATGGGCGGGCGAATCCCCCAACAAGAGGAGATTCAACCACTCCTAGGTCCCCCATGCCCTCACCCACCAACATCACCTCCATCTTGTCAGGATTCAATTGCAGATGGCTCGACCTCATCCAAGCCCCCACAGCTGACAGGCACTGTGAAAATAAGGAGACTGCATGGCCTGGGTCGATGGAAAATGAGAGGTAGAGCTGAGTGTCATCAGCATACTGATGACACTGCATGCCCTGAAACCCACTCACGATCACCCCTAACAGCTGCATATAGATGTTAAACAAGAGGGGGGAAAGAATGGCACCCTGCGGGACTCCACATATGATGTCCCAGGGGGAAGACGTATGCTCCCTCAAGACCACCCGGTGAGTTCTCCCAGCCAGGAATGAACGAAACCAGTACAAAATCATTCCACCAATTCCGGCACGGTCCCGGAGGCGAGTCACCAACAACCGTCGAATGCAGCTGAAAGGTCTAGCAGGACCAGAAAGGTCTGACGACCCTGGTCCAATGCCAGACGGAGATCGTCAACCAAGGCCACCAATGCAGTCTCCATACCATACCCAGGCCGAAACCCAGACTGGGAGGGATCAAGGAAACTGGTGCGGACCAGATGTTCCTGGAGCTGCCGTGCCACAGCCCATTCAATAAGAGACCAGCCGATAACTGGCAGGAGCATCAGTGTCAAGCTATGGTTTCTTGAGCATGGGGTCTAACCACAGCCTCCTTTAGGCAGTCAGGCACCCTGCCCTCATGAAGGGAGGCACTAACCACCCCAGCCATCAATGGCCATAACGTCTCCTGGCTAGCTTTCACCAGCCACGACGGACATGGATCTTGCTCACAAGTAGTAGCATGAGCAGATTCCAACAAGGACTCTACATCAACAGACACCACCATCTGAAACTAATCCCACAAAACAGGACAGGATGGGGCATCCATAGCCCCAAGATGATCCTCAGCAATAACTGTGGTACCGAAATCATGGCGGATGCGAGTGGTCTTAACTACAAAGTACTCGATAAACCAGTCACAGCAGTCACTGGATTGCTCCAGGTTCAAGTGGAGGCAGGCAGGACTAACCAAGCCTTTCACCACCCGCAAATGCTCTGCTGGATGTGACTTTGCAGATTCAATAAGGACAGCAAATAACTGCTTCTTTGCTGACTGCACAGCCACAGCATAGGCCTTTAAACTGCTCTTATGCTGCGATTGATCATACTGGTCATGAGTTTGGCTCCACCATCACTCTAACTGCCTGCTCTCCCGCTTCAAACACCGCAGGCCCTCAGTAAACCAAGGAGACCTGCGACAGACTTGGGAGGGCAGCAGATGCCTGGGAGCCACTCTGTCAATAGTCTCAGTCAACAAGGTGTTCAAGAAGGCTAAGTGATCATCATCAGAGTGGGTGTCAAAGTCCAGGGAAAACTCCCCAAGAGCATTCCAGAACCCATCCAATTCCATAAGTCTCTGGGGACTGACCGATCTAATAGGTCCTGCACCCTGTCAGGGGCTAACATGCGCCAGGATGCATGCCTACAGGAGGTAATGGTCAAACCATGACAAAGGCTATACCCCTCTGACTTCTACTAACTGACTGCCCGCCTCAAGGCCGTTGCAGAAAACCAAATCCAGTGTATGTCCCTCCTCTTGTGCGGGGCCTCAGATGATTTGGGACAGGCCCATGGTTGTCATGGAGGCCATGAACACATGCCTCACTCCTCCAAGATCGGTGTCAGTGTGGATATTAAAGTCCCCCAGGACCAGTAGTCTAGGGGTCCGGAGGATCACATCTGACAGCAGATCAACAAGAGCATGTAGCGATGCCGCCAGGCAGTTGGGTGCACGGTACACCAGCAGCACCCCTAATCTGTCCCCGGCCAAATCCAACACAAGATGGAGGCACTCAACACCTGTTGGAGCCTACACCGGATATCTCCTAAAAGACAATGCATCCTTAATAACAATGGCTACTCCCACCCCCACCCCCCATCACTCCAGCCGAGGCTGATGCTGCACAGAGAACCCAGCTGGAACAAGATCAGCCAAAATAGGACCCGATTTGTTGTCCATCCAGGTCTCTGTAATACACACAAGGTCGGTGTCCCACTCCGGGATTGACTCCCGGATGGTAGATGATTTATTGACAACTGACCTTGCATTCAGCAGCACCAGACCAAGGCCAAGGCCAAGGAAACTCAAAATCCCTCCAAATTTTAAAGAGATGAAAGGAAAAAGAAAATGGTTGCTCAGTGGGACAATATATCTCTGAAAGAAGAAAGAACTCCAGTAAAAAAAATATATATGTTATAGTTAGCATTTTAGCAAAAACCCTATTTGGACAAAATCTATCTTGATATGAATGTCTCAATAATAAAATAAGAGAGACCATCAAGGATACAATAACCTGCAGCAAACCTAGGTCTACTTTTTCAAGGCAAGGGAAAAGGTAAAGCAAACATGAGAACCAATTCATTAAAGGAGAAAAGCTTTAGGCTATGCCATTCCAATCAAGTTTATTGTGTTTGCAAAGCCATCACAAGTACAAATCACACAAACAAACAAAAAAACATGGTAAACAAGCATAGAAACACAGCAATATAAAATAAACTGTCCTTCAAAGCAAGGCACATATTAATAAGCTAGGCTGTTTTCCTAATTCTAAATGTTACTGCACAAAATTTTGCAACCACCAATGTTATATGAGAATCCTTATCGACTAGTAGCCTTATCGACTAAAGCCTTAAGGCCTCACCCTGATTACAAGGTGGAAGAGAGTTGACAGCTGATTCCAGAAATGCATTACGTTCAAAATCATACAGGGCGCAATCAAATAGTACATGGGTCAGCGATTCTGTGACCTTTCCTGGGCAGTAAGGGCAGAGCATTTGATCACAAGGAAGTTTCTTAAATCTGCCCTCCACTACTGATGCAAGGAGTAAATTCATTCTGGCAAGGGAAAAGGCAAATCTATGGTGCCAATTTGAGAGAAAGGATAAATAATATGTGTCCAAGGATGGAATTACCAGGAGTTATAAAGTCTAGAAATTTTCTGCGCATTAATGGCTACAGCAGTGAGTTGGAGCTCTTGATAATACTTGGGGCCTTAGAATATTCAAAATTTACTTGAAAAATTCAGATAAGAAAAAATGGCATTTGCCCCATATTCCATGGGGCTGTTTATATCAGGAGATAATGCCACTGCTGAGAATGACTCCAGCAGCCTCAATTTTAACCACAACCAGAATTTTAAAATTGCAACCCTGTTTAAACCCTTAGAAGGATGGATGGTATATGTCTGGGCACATTCAGGACAGAGCCAAGAAACCCACTGTGGAACAGCTCAAGATCTTACAGAAATTGTGGGCCCCTACTGCCATGACACATAGAAACTGGAAGACAACTTTGGCTCTAAATAATTTGATTGCAGGTATCACAAGATTGCCACCCTTAGAGAGATAGAAACCAATTTAGGCTAAGAATTAGGAAGAATTTCCAGCTACCAGGACAACTGGGCAGTGGAATAAATTGCCAAGGGAGGTTGTGGTGGCACCAACACATGAGGCTTTTAAAAATAGGTTAGACAGACATCTGTCAGGGATGATGAAGGTACTGGTTGTCTTGATTAATGGTAGCGGATGGGTCTAGAAAATCCTTGGAGTTCCTTCTTGCTCTGACTCTCTGGCCGCATCGTATGGTTAGCACTTGTAACCGCAGATGTTAATAGTTGTGATGTTACCTCCCTCTGCTGGAATGTGGGCTTGGTCCCTCACTGCTGGGGTTGAATTATAGCTTCCCATGCATGAGCGAAACCACCCCAACCTATGGGATGTGGGTAAGGAAGATACGAGAAGAGGCAGAGAATTCAGAGGATCCTTCATCCTGACACCAAACAGAGTTGAGCAGTGCAAAAAGAGGGCAATATGCAATACAGCAAAAAGGGCATGGGGTTGGGGAGGGCAAACAAACAACTTCTTAACCCCAAGAACACAGAGAGGAACAGGAAAGAAATTGACTGATGTACAGTTTCTTCCAAAGTGGCATCCGGCTATGACACACATTTACCAGTCACCGTAGATTCAGGGCATTAAGCAACTTGGGTGCCTCATTTTAAGGAAGACATTAGCAAAAAGGAACAGGCTCAGAGGGCAACAAAGATGATAAAGGTTCTGGAAAGCAAGGTTTATGAGGAAAGGTTGAAGAGACTGGGTATGTTTAGCGAAGAATAAGAGGAGTCAAGTTAGCAGTCTTCAGATATCTAAATGGCTGCTACAAAGATGACAAGAAATTGTTCTTCATTTCTGCAGAGGGCAGGACCAGCTCAAATTACAAGATGGTAGATTCCCATAAAATATCTTGGGGGGAAATAAACTTCCGAATAGGAAGATTTTCAAAGCAATGAAACAAGTTGCCTATGGAGGTCACAGCTTCTCCAGCAATGGAGGCTTTCTAAAAGAGGCTGGACAGCCATTTGTCAGGGATGTTGCAGCGGTCACCATCCTGCATATTAACTTATTAGACTGAAGGTCTGTGAGAAAGGGAGTACGTGGTGACTTACCTCCATGGCCAGGATAGCCACTCTGGGAGCTGCCCATCTGAATTCCTCCCCACACACTCCAACTGAGTGAGTGTGCTGCAGCAATGCCACTCAGCGGACATGGACCCCTCTCGCTCCCCATCACCATGTTCATTTAAAAACACACATAGTATGGGACTTGAACCACTTTCAGACATCCCACCCCACCCTCACACATATTCTGATAGCAGGGCGGAATGCACAGTCAGGATATGCATGGGGATAGGCTGGTCTGAAAGCCTGCATACTTGTGCATGCCTGACGGCAAAGCCGCACATGTGCACGGGGTGGGGGCTTTCAGACCAGCCGATCACCGCGCATATCCTGACTGTGCATTTCCCCTACAGCCAGAATATGCGCGCAGGGTGTGTATGTCTGAAAGTGGTCTGAGTCACTTGTATGCATGGAGTCAGAGTAGGTGAACTGGTGAACTCCATTCTAACGAGAGGTGACACTTCAGGTAATTTCAGACGTGATGGGCCCAGAGGCCCGCCATGCTGAATTACAGACCGGGATCCATTTCAGATCCCGGTCAGGAATCAGGCCATCCGTCCTTTAGATGTGCCGGCCTGATTCTCACTGGGGATCGGGGAGGGGGCAGGACTGTGTGGCATGACATGCAGCTTCACAGCTCCGCCCCCCCATGTTTCCCCGGACACCCGCCCTCTGGGATACGGGCAGGTGCAGCGGCCAATTTGGCCACTGTGTCCAATCCCGTATCGCTGTCTGGGCCATGGTCTGGGATCGGCTAACGGTACAGATGTTACTTTTGGCCCATCCCGGAATGTGGCAAATCTAACCACGCTTCCTGAGGTGAGGCCAGCCTCACCTCCGGAAGCATGGTTATTTTGATTCCCGCCAGGTATTCACCGTGGTGAACATCTGGCGGGAATATTTTAGATGTAACTTGACAAACGGCCACCATAGGGGATTCACTTTGGTTGACTGTGGTCGCCTCACGTCTGAAAATACACTTTGTTTTCAGAAAAGTAGATTGCATGTTCATTCCCACATGAATGATTATCTGAATTGGTCTTTACTGGTTTGCAAAATTTCTAGCTCCCCTTCTTCATATTTCTTTGCCTCAGTATTTAGGTCAGTTCAGTATTTTGGTATTTGGTACTTAGTTCACTTAGGAGGTAATCTCTTTTTTTATTGTGATTTGTATCAAAATGACTGAAATAATGAACATGAAAATATCAAAGTAAAGATTTGAAACAGCAGGCAAAGCTAGAAATGAATACTGCTTTGCATTCATTTGACTAAAATGGATTAGAATGGACTGAACTCACAAAAATTTGCATTCACTTCAGACACTAAAACATCAGCTCTACATCTGACCTTGTACTCTGTTTCAACGAATCTATGTTCTATATAGAGTTATTGTTAGAGAGAATTACTGCATGCTTGAACTGAATGGAGTCCATACAAAGAAGAGAACTCCTTTAAGCTTTCCTTATTGGTCTTACGTTTCAGTAGATTTCATAAAAATAAAACATCATATACACTGACCATTTAGGTTTTACACATAATACTTGAGAAGGTTGTATGTTGCCTCACCCCTTTTAGCAAATTAATTTTCATTGTCTTCTATAGAACAGTAAAATACTGCAAATGGGTCTTGGGAGTTTTCCAGTTTTCACATAGGTTTTACATTAAAATAATAGAAATAATAGAACTTAATGATATATTTACCAGCACAGTTTTTTGGTCATATTTTTAATAGCTATAAGGGAAGTTATATCAGATTTTAATTGTTAATATCCACAGTGAAGCCTTGCATAAAACAGTAAAACAAACCAGTCCATGAAATTTAGTACCTTTCCACATAGATAAATCCCCATGAACCCTAGAAGAGTATAGACCTACTCACCACATTAAAATCTGTCCCACCCAGAATGGAAGGCTACATCCAATATGTGAACCAAACATTTATTTATTTATTTATTTATTTTCCAACGCTATATTGTAGATCTCTCTCTCTCTGTTGGTATAGATATCTCTAGAGATCAGTATAAATATAGATACATGGGTAATTTCATACGTGACGGGCCCAGAGGCCCACCATGCTGAATCACGCACTAGGATCCATTTTGAATCCTGGTCAGGAATCAGGCTGGCCGTCCTTTTGATGTGCTGGCCCGATTCTCAACAGGGATTGGGGAAGGGGCATGGTGGCATGGCAAGACATGTGGCTTCACAGCCCCACCCCCATGCTCCGCCGGCCGCCAGCCCTCCAGGAAATGGGCGGGCGCAGCAGCCAATCCAGCCACTGCGCCTGAGCCTGTATCAGGGTCTGGGCCATGGTCTGGGATGGGCCAATGGTACAGATGCTACTTTTGACCCATCCTGGAACGTGGCCAATTTAACCACACTTCCTGAGGTGAGGCCGGTCAGGTATTCACTGTGGTGAAAATCTGATGGGAACCTTTTAGATGTAATGGGACAAATGGCCACCACAGGGAATTCACTGTGATTGACTGTGGTTGCATTAAGTCTGAAAATACCCCTTGTCTCTCTCGATATCTATAGATATTTGTATCAATGGAAAGATATAGAGATAGATACAGATATAGAGATAGAGACCATCCTGTCTCACTTCTTCCTTTTGCTTCTGAGCTTCTTGAACGTGTTCTCTACTCCCGCTGCCTCGACTTCCTCGCCACCAACTCCTCCCTTCTGGCTTTTGGGTCCAATCTGGCTTTTGCCCCCTTCACTCTACTGAAACTGCTCTCGCTAAGATCACCAACGATCTTCTTGTGGCTAAATCTAATCACCTCTATTCCATTCTTGTCCTCCTTCACCTCTCTGCTGCCTTCGATACTGTTGACCACTCACTCTTGCTGAATTCACTTCACTCCCTTGGCTTCCGTGGCTCTTTTGTCGACTCGTTCTCATCCTACCTCTCTGACCGCTCCTTCAATGTGTATCTTGCCAACTCCACCTCCTCCTCCCTTCCACTCTCAGTTGGTGTTCCGCAAGGCTCTGTCCTTGGCCCTCTCCTCTTCTCTATCTATACCCTGTCCCATGGCAAACTCATTGCCTCCCATGGCTTCCAATATTACCTCTACGCTGATGACACTCAACCCTATCTCTCTACTCTCTCTCTCATTTCATCTATTCAAGCTCACCTCACCAGCTGTCTCTTGGACAGCTCTACCTGCATGTCTCAACATCAACTCAAACTCAACATGGCTAAAACTGAACTCCTTATCTTCCCCCCACATCCTTCCGCTCCCTCTTCCCTGTTGATCCTCATCGATGGGGTCACCATCCTTCCCGTCCCCCAAGCCCATAGCTTAGGCTTCATTTTTGACTCACCCCTTTCTTTTAAACCCTACATCAACTCTGTTGCCAAATCCTGTCACTTCTCCCGCCATAATATTGCTAAGATTCACCCTTTTCTCTCTGTCTCCTTGTTCATGCCCTGGTCATATCTCACTTTGATTACTGTAACCTCCTTCTCACTGGCCTCCCCCGCTCTCATCTTACTCCCCTTATCTCTGTCCAGAACTCTGCTGCCAGGGTCATCCACCTCGCCCATCGCTTTGACCATGTGCAGCCCTTCCTCTCCTCTCTTCACTGGATCCCCCTACCTTAACGAATCCTGCACAAGCTTCTAGTCTTCACCTATAAAGATCTTCAAATCCTTGCTCCCCCTACCTCTCTGCGCTAATTTCCCTCTGTACTCCAGTCCGTGAACTCAACTCCTCCTGTCTCCCCTCTCTTGCCCTCCCATGCCTCCCCTGCTCCCCTAACCACCCCTAACCACCTTCTTCCCTTCTCCTTAGCTTCCCCCCATGCCTGGAACGCCCTCTCTGCCCACATCCACCTCGCCCCCTCCCTTAGTACCTTCAATTCCCTCCTCAAGGCCCACCTCTTCTGCTCTGCCCTCCCCAACTTCATGCTCCCCTCACCTGTTGACCTCACCTGCTGACCTCACCTGCTCCCCTCACCCTCACCTTCCTGCTGATACCGTCCATCCAGTACAATTTATTTCCTAAGGTCAGTGTACTCATATCCTCACCACATGGACTAACCAGTTATCATTCCTGATGTAACTAAGCCCAGGACATGCACCTGGGAACTTGAATATTTGTGAATGTTATACTCCTTGTCTCTCCCTCTGTTCCCCTTCCTTTGCTCCCCCCCATATCTCCGATTGTGAGCCCTTGGGCAGGGACCGTGTCTATTCAATTACTTTGTAAAGCACCAGGTACATTGTTTGTGCTATATAAATGCATCATCATCATTAATAATAATAATTAATAATAATTAATAATAAATAAGATAGATATCTGATATATAAAATTTGATTTTATATACTGGGTGCATGTTTGGACATTTGGTCCCAGTGGGTCTTCAGCCAGTGCCTGTAGTACTCCAATGCTAGCCTTGTGGATTGTGATCCAGAAGAGCTATAACTTCTCAACCTTTGGTTCACCGAGAGACTTCTTGTTTGGTTAACTTGGCTTGTTTCCTGGTTGGCCCAAGACTTCCGCATCCTCCTATAAAACTTCCTGGTTAAGTCACAGGCCTTTACAGAGAGAAATCAATAAGTTACCTGGATATTTCCTCGATGAAGCCTTACCTTGCCTATCCATTTTCTGACCTAGTTCTGACTAGTGATATAGGGCTAGGGGTGTGCAATACATTTTTGTTATGATAACAAAAATGAAAAAATTGATTTTCTTTTTCTTTACTATAATAATAATATTAATAATAATAATAATAAATAATTAATAAAACAAAAAGGAAAACAAGTTTTCATTTTTGAAATAATGAGAAAAACTGAAAAATACATTTCTGACTATATCTTTTTTTGTTTTCTATTCAGTTCTGATGAAACCATGAGATAATATATTATCAATGAATTTCACTAAGTATATCAAATTTCAGAATAATTGAATAAAGGAAACTGATTTAATAAGCAATTGAATGTTCTGATTTTACAAAAAACTGCATAAAGATTCCTGGCTGCAACTTTTTATCTTATATCCAATTTACATGAAACCTATGAATATTATGTCATTTCCCAAGCCTAACACTTCTGGAAAATTTCAGAAAGACTGGATAAAGGGTTTTGATGTTATAAGTCATTCACTTGAAAATGTATTTCCAGCTGCAACATTTTTATGTTCCATCCTGTTTTCAAGACATTTGGCAGGAATTTTCACAGTCATTTCTGCCAAAGAACAGGACAGTTTGATAAAATGGACCAAATTTTATAAGCAATTGAAGTTGTCCCCTTGAAGACCATTATTCAGATAAATAGCAGCAGGCGCAGTGCCCGTCAGAGGCAGGCACGAGGCATGGCAGGGGGAGGGAGGATGTGGGAGGAAGAATGCATAGGAATCCAACAGACATACAGACACATTCAGGCTGGCCAATTATCATCACAATCACATCCTACATCCTGCAGCACTATGACAGGGAACATAAGAGAATCTCTATTGGTACTTTCCTAAACAGATGTTTCCAACTTCCCAGTAACAAGTGGGGGAGAGAATTTTGGGAGGTCACAGCACAGAAGAGGATATTTGGTTGACATTTATACTGGCCAATTTGCATCACAAACAGATCTTATCCCACAGTGACACGTAAGAGAATCCCTGGCACAGGCTCATTCTATGCATTTGCTGTGCCGGGTTATAAAATTAGGACTCGTAATCACATCTTTCTGATATTTGGCAGCAAAGATCCTGAAGTTATGAAATACAGCCCTGCCAAATTTCATGTAAACTGGTTGTATGAAAAGATATTACAGTCAGACATACATTTATAAGTTAATTGTTTATACCACCAGGACCCTTTATCTAATCCTTCTGAAAGTGACATAGATGACAAAGATGTTACAGTCAGGAATTTATATTCAGATTTTTGCAAAATAACATAATTCAACTGCTTATAAAATTGGATACCATTATCAAAACTTTCTGAAATATGCTACACATAATGCTGTTCATTGGAGGTACAATTGCCCCATGTATCATCCAAATATAATGAAAAACAAAAAATTACAGCCAAAGATGTGTTTTCCAATGAAACCAATGGAAATTGAAAATGAAATCAAAAACAAAAACAAAATTTTGATATTTACAAAAAAAAAAGAAAGTTATAATTAATGAAAACAAAAATTGAAAACGAATGATGACATGGGCCCCTGGTGCACACCTCTATAAATCAGGGTTCTTACCCCTTTACCTGTTACTGCTTTTGCTCCCCCATTAACGTGACCGGTGTTTTGCAGGGAACTGTTCTGAAACATCATGGGCGTATGTTTCAATAACATGCTATGTAAATCTATTTCTACCACACTATTCACAGAAAACCTATATAGAATGTGGTTTTTTGTTTGTTTTTTTGTTTGTTTGTTTATTTGTTTCCCCATAATGAGCCACTTCCTCCTTTACTACTGGTCAGTGCAACCCCCTTGGCTCCCCTGACTTAGTTATACTGGTGGTTGCTTGTGCCTCTGCTCTCTGGCTTCTTCCTGTCTGTGTCCTGCCCCCCCACCACCATATCCCTCCACTCTGGGTGTCCTCCCAACTGGCAGGTACACTCACTTGTCCCAGGTGGAGCCAGACTGTCCTGCAGTGGTTCTGATTGCTCATTGTTGCTTTCACGGGCACCTGTGTGAATGTAAGGGATGGGCGAACACGGTTCGGAAGTTCAGAGTTTGGACCAAACTTGAATAGTTTGGTTGACCAAACCGAACGTGCGAACCGAACTCGAATTTGAACGTTTGGTTCGGATGCGTTCAGTGAGTTCGGAATTGAATTTCCATTGGTTTAAATGGAAAACACATTATCAGGTGTAACGTTTTTGTTTTTTATGCTATGTGACAGATTTGGGATGCCTATACCTCAAATATAAAGTATTATGTGTACCAAATGTCAAGATGATAGAATAAAGGAATACGATTTTAGAAGCAGTTGAATTATTGTATTTTGCAATATTCTACATATACATTCTTAACTGTAATTTCTTTGACTCACATCTAATGTAGGTGAAACTTCTCCAGTTTATACCCATTCCAATATTTACTATTTTTGCAAATTTCAGAAGGATTGGAAATAGGGTCTTGGTGGTATAAGCAATTAAAATATAAATGTATGTCTGACTATAACATCTTTGTAGTCCAACCAGTGTACATGAAATTTGGCAGAGCTTTGGCACTTTCATGATCATTTCTGCCAAATATAAGAAAGATTTTATAAAGGGTCCAAATTTTATATGCCTGTACAATATATGTAAAGAAAGGGGCCTATGCCTGGGATTCTCTTATGTCACTGTGGTATAAGATTGGTTTGTGATGCGAATTGGCCAACAGAAATGTCAACCAAATAACCTCATTCTGTGCTGGGACCATCCCAACATATCTCCCCCACTTGTTTCTGGGAAGTCAGAAGCATCTGTTTAGGAAAGAGTCAATAGAGATTCTCTTATGTCCTCTGTCTCAGTGCTGCAGGATGTGATTGTGATGATAATTGGCCAGCCTGTATGTGTTTAAACTATGTCTCCTGACTGCTGGGATGCTATCTCAGAAGTCCCAGTTATGTTGCTTATGCCCGCCTCAGGGCCGCCCCCTATGCCCACCTCGAAGCCACTACCAATTGGTCCTGTAAAGCTAGAAGCTTGCAGTAATGTGTTTGGCCATTGAATGTGTCTGTCAGTCTTTGGGGTTGCTCCACATCCTTCCTCCTACAGTCTCTCTCCCCCTGCCATGCAGGGTGCCTGCCTCTGACTGACACTGAATATGCTGATATTCATCTGAATAATGATCTTCACGGGGACAACATCAATTGATTATATAATTGGGGACCTTTATCAAAATCTCCTGTACATTTTCTTAAATGGCAGTAAAGGTATTTGATACATTCTTGCCAAATATCCTGTAAACAGAATGGAATAGCAAAATGTTACAGCTGGAAATGTATTTTCAGGTTAATGTCTTATATCCTTGGGACCCTTTATTCAATCTTTCTAAAAATTGTCAGAAATATTAAGCATATGTAGGGATGTAATATGCACATGTTTCATGAACATTGGATGCAAGATAAAGAAGTTGAAGCCATGAGTGTGTATGGAGCTTTTCTTAAAATCATAAAATTCAATTGCTTCTGAAATCGGTTTCCTAGATCTAATCATTTTGAATTTTTGTATACCAATGCCCTCCATCGGGGGTACAATCTCCCCAAATTCCATCAAAATCAAATAGGAAATAAAAATGTTATAGTGGGAAATATGTTTTTTAGTTTTTTCCCTTTATTTCCAAAACCAAATGTCCTTTTCAGTTCCCGATTGCACTGAACTAAAGACCAAACCGAGCCCGACTGAACCAAATACCAAATCTGAACTCAGAGTTCAACCTGAACCAGTGAACGTCTGAACATCTGAACCTGGTTCTTTTCACACATCCCTAGTGAATTTTATAGGGCACCTGTCATGAACTCGGGTTATCCTCTGTGGGTGCTCTAACCAGTCCAGTGCTTGTTCCTCCCCCTCCCTCATTTCCCTCTTCACTGATGTCCTTCATGTCCTCACTGGTACCTTCACCCCACACCATGCTCTCCTCCTTGCATATGTGTGTGTGTGTGTGGTGTGTCCTGAGACTGGGACTACGGGGAGTTTAGGTGGAAGGGAAAGGTCCTGCTCTCTTCCTTTTCCATCTCTTCAGCTCCTTTTGCAGCAGCTTCTCCTCAGTTGGTGCCAGTTGGGGGGGCAACAGGGCTTCAAGGGAGGAACTGGGGGACATGTGGCTGTTTCCCTGTTTGGAAAAGCAGGGTTAATGGAGGTCTGTCTTCCACTTGCTCCCAGCCTCTGGCCACTGCATTCCTGTGCACCTCACTGCATTCAATGGCCCTGTCCCTTTGCAGGAGCTGGCACTGCTTGTTGTAATAGGGATCTGTTTGCCTACCATGGCAAATTTTGTGGTTGCCATCATGAATCAGTTTGTATCAATTAGGGATGGGCAAACAGAACCGAGATCGGAAATTTGGTTTGGTTCAGTTTGTAAATTCGGTTCGGTTTGGAAGTTCGGTTCGGTCGACTGAACTATTTGAGTTCAGTCCAAACTTCCAAACAAAGTTTGGAAATTCAAACCCCTTTGAACTAAATGGAATATTATCTATTAGGGATGGGTGAACAGAACCGAGTTCAGAAATTCGGTTCGGTTAGAAAATCGAGTTCGGTTCAGAAGTTTGGTTCGGTCAACCGAACTGGTCGAGTTCGGTTCAAACTCTGAACTTCCAAACTGCGTTCACGCATTCCTAGTATCAATGTCTCAAGTTCTTTGCCCACTGGTGATCTTGGTTCATTGATCTGTTGTACCCCTCTCCACCATCTGCTGAGAGATACCCTGGAACACTGCAGCATTCGGATGGGTTTTCTCTACCTGGCTCTTGACTTTCTGGTCCCCTCAATATGGCTATGAGTGCCATGGTCTCCTTCTCTGACCAGGGTCCGCCTTCTTCTTCCCAGTTGGGGGCACTGTCCATCTGCTGCAGGAGAGGACCCAAGATATTGATGCAGTGGTTGGGGTGCTGGTGCTTGCCTGTTGAAATAGTACTGGGGTATGCCCTTTAGTGGTCTTCTCTTGGCTCCTTTATCTTCCCACCCCACCCCACAACTGGAGGCTGTGCAACTACCCCACTGGACTGGCTCATGCTGAGTTGCCCTGCTGCTGCTCTGCCATTAGCTCTGCTATTACTTTGCTCCTGGTGTTTCACTGGGCTCCCTTTTCCCTGCTGAGCTCTGGTGTGTGGCCAGTGCATGTTTCACTTTCATGCCTAATGCTTTAACGATGAGAATGGGGGAGGTCAGTGAAGAGGGAGGCCTCAGGAGCACACACACTCCTCCCACCTGTGCAACAGCTAATTGGGGAAAGTGGGACCAGAACAAAACCTGCCTATATCAAAGAGGGCCCACAGTTTGAGTCCAACAGCTACCTATCTGGGCCAAAGCGGGTGAAACTGGGCAGGAAGTCTGTTCTCAGCCCCAGCTCCTCCCAGCATTCTTTCCTGTATCTGGAGCTTGTCCGGCCAGGGGAAACACTCCCCCAGGTGATACAGACATCCAGGATAACTGCCCCAACTATCCAACTACCGCCAGTCTTGTCTCCCTATACACAGCCCGAATCCACCAACCACGTTCCTACCATATACAGCCCCCCAGTACTCAACTGTCCCATTTTTCCTAACCCAAATGAAAGCACATAGTGAAATCAGGGGGAAACTTTCTGCCCCCTGCTTTCCCCAGATTCAATGTTGCCCCCAACCTGGAGAGGAAGAGGATGGGGCTGAAAGAGAGAGTCAAAATATGGGTGCATTGAGCCTAATTTGTATTTGAGCACAATATGTGAAATTGTACCATATCTTTACTGCTTACATGGCATGTATGTTACTGTGGGAACTTTAAGTTACATGCTTTTTTGGAGTATGAGTGAATTTGTACGAGCCTTAACTCCTCTCTTAAACTGAAGGTTTTTGGTCCTAAATTCTCCCTGTTTTTTTGTAAAAGGAATACAAAAAGAGGAATGAAATACTGAAATAACCAGAATGACCAAACCAAAATATCCAGAACAACTATCCAAATCAAACAAAAGAGAATAGTGATTGTTATCTGCTTTGTTGGGATCAGTTTCAAGAAGGCAAATTTAATGAATATATTTGTCAAGGATATTTGTTTCAGTTTTAGTTTGAAGACTACTTTAATGCTAAACAAACAAACTTTAGTCTCCTTTTTATAAATAAAAATGTATTGGAGAAAGCTTGTGGTAGGTGAAATAGCTAGAGTTCTTAGAACGAGTTCATTCTCCTGACCCAAGAGCAGTGAGGGTAGTTGATTTCACATAGAAGGCTTGATAAGCTTTCATACTTTTTGATGTTTATTCAGATCCAACATTTACACCTTGTGGTGTTCTAATCACATCAGTCAACATTTTCATCTTCATAAGATTATCAGAAAAATATGTGTTCTGTATGTGTACTTAGTACTGAAATCCTGAAGCCCATCGTTATGTTTTCATTTAGAGTATGCAAACAACTGTCTTTTAAAAGGAAAAAAAACCACAACCAGACTACATCAGCAGCAAGCCTGGTGCTTTGTAGTTGGGTCTCCAGTCATTTGATGAGGTAGGAGTTTGTTCTATGCATATATAAGCATTGTTATTTAAAAATTCAATTAACCTCAAGTTCCAAACACCTTTCAGGCATTTCAACTGGTAGAAAATGGAGATGCCTGGGGTATACAAAAAGATGAGAGGTCGTAGAAGAAACAAAATTATCAAGTTTGGAAAATATATAATGGAAAGTGTTCACAACAATAGGATTCACAGATGGATTCCATTTGTGTCTATGCATGAGTAAGACAGAAAAGGATTGCTTACTATTTATTCAAAATTGCATAGTTCCTATCTAAGTTCTTGGGAACAAGGCTGTCATTTCTTGCAATCCTTTTACAAAGGAGACCTAGGCTAGCACAAAAGGCAGAAATAAACATAGCTAGATCATTGGCCATTTTTACACACACCTTAAAGTGCTGGTCTTTCAATCTTCTGGGTTTACAAGTCCACAAGTAAGTTCCGGATGCATTCTTCTTCTTCTTCTTCTTCTCTCTCTCTCTCTCTCTCACACACACACACACACACACACACACACACACACACACACACTGCCCTGAGGCAGCCTAAAGTAGCTACAGCTGTAGACGTGACAGGCTGCCATGGAAACCAAGTTACCACAGCTGCGTGGAGCAAAGCAGTTTACCAGGAGAACGTTTTACACATACACACAAAAGTTGTGGGAAAAGTTCTATGCAGAAGTTCAAAGATCCAGATGTTTAAGATATGGGTGAGCAATTTAGACATAGAGAAAGTTCAGGATGTAACAGCAAACATGCAGCAGAAATGTGTGTGTAAAAGCACCCATTGTTAATTGGCTTTCAGAATCTGATGTCTTGGCTAAAAGACCATTTAACTGCTTGGAGTTGAACAGGCACAGATATTACAAGGTTTACTGGTCCAATCTTCTGGAGTCTAACACATTAATTATCAATTATCAATTATTAATTATTAATTATTAATTAGTAAATATTGATTATTAATTAATAATAGTCTATTTCTACCCCACCCTCTCCTGTCTCAGGCAGATGGGGCAGCCATTCCAGGAGGACTCACCATTGGAAAAGAGGCTTAGTTTGGGGCATCTCCTTAAAATATGGTTGGGTGGAAAGTAGCATTCTACAAGGTTGGCATGGTGGGTGCATCACCCTCAAACTATATTGAAAGAGGAACAAGGTACAGACATGGAGTGTGCTATAGGTTTTAGTAACAAGGGAGCTAATGAGATGGCTATGTCTCAAGTGGAATAACAAAACAGACAGATTTGTGAGTACCCAGTGCCTAGTTTGAGGTCTTAATTGCTATTGATTATTTGTGTAATATTAACAAGAAATAAATAGAAGAAGCAATTTCAACTCCACTTCCATTTTTAAGGATCATGATTTGTTCACTAGTCAATTGGGGTAGGACTCGGGGCCTAATTTTGATTTCAGTTTTGTTTCAGTTTTGGATTTCTGATTTTCATTTTGACTTCAATGGGAAAGAGAAACAAGGACTGGAACACAGTGGTCTGAGACTGGGGGAAAAATTGGTAGGTCATCCCTAATCCCCACCCCCCCATTATTATTTATTTTATTTATTTTCCAAATTTATACCCCGCCCCTCCTGCAACGCAGCTCGGGGCGGCTTCCAACAATAAAACAATAAAATACAATAAAATTCATTTAAAACAATCAAATATTAAATATTAAATATAAAACAGGGCTAGACAGGTAAAATAAATGGGTAGGGGACTAAAATCCTCCCTCCCCACCCTCCCTCCCAAAGGCCTGGGCAAACAGCCAG
>QEPC01012365.1:320698-368201 GCA_003113815.1 Sphenodon punctatus
TCCAGGGTTAACTCCCTCAGGACCTCCTGGAACCGCTGGGGTTCCATCAGCCTCCGAGGGCGGACCATCCTAACTGGTCCCTTCCCCTTCTGGAGGGGGCGTGCTAAAAGACCGGCCTGAAGGAGATAATGGTCCATCCATGACAAGGGCACCGCTGTCACAACCCCCACAACTGGACCCCCCGCCTCAAGGCCAGAGCCGAAGATCAGGTCTAGGGTATGTCCCCCCACGTGGGTCGGGCAGATCACTTCCTGGGACAAGTCCATAGTTGCCATGGCGGCCATGGCAGTTCCCTGGGGCCCACATCCAGCCTCAGAGTGTGGGGATCCATGTCCCTAACATCTCTACCATCCTGGGGCCCAGCTTTACCCGCAGCCCTGGGGACCTGAACTTATGGGTCTGGGTCCGGGTCCAGGTCCATGTCCAGGTCCAGATCTGGATGATGGGGATGAGGAGGGGCTGATGACTCTGCTGGCGGTGGCAGCCAGATACAGCAGGGCCTCTTCTGCTTCTTGGTGGTGATGGGAGCTGGTTCCACTGCTGAGCCACTGGATCTTCTCCATTGTGGGGCAGCGGAGGAGGCCTGGCCACCCGGCTGTGGAGCCAGGTCTGCAACCTGGCAGGAGATTAGGCCCACCTACCAAGTAATGGATCCAACTCTGCTACTGCACAACCGGGCCTTCTCCCCTGCCAGGTGGTGGGCTGCAGTGGTGGAAGCCTCTTCTTCTTGGTCCAGGTCTGCCAGTTCAGTCCAGGAAACATTGCTGGAGCTTCCTGCTCCGGCAGTGTACATGAGAAAAATGGCCACTGAGGTCATTTCTGTGCATGTGCAACCCGTTTTCAAAATGGCACTGACTCTGTCAGTGCCATTTTGGAAGAGGGCAGCCATTCTGTGCATGCATGAAATGGCTCCATGTATAAGTATATTTAGGCTTGTGGCCTCTGTGTTGGTAACTATCTTTTATATTAGCAGCAGCTGAGAATTGATTGTTAATGGAATAAACAACCGCTCTTATTAACTTGGTCAGCAGTTAATTTTCCATGAATTTTAAAAACTATTTTGAAAACGCCAAAGCAGTAAATCCCATGAGCGGGGTTTAGACGTAACATCTGATGCATTATAGACTGTTTTAACATGAACGAGGTGGGTGGGGAGTTGGGTGTGCTGGTGTGGTGGGTGGAGGCGGGTGTGTGTCCCTTTACATCGACACACACGCATATTTACCAATGGGGCCTCCTATAGTTTTCCAAACGGCTCCGTGGGTGGAGATTGGTGGGTGATAGGTGGAGGTGAGTGTTGCGCAGGAGCATGCATGCGCCCCCACCCATCGCCCGCAGTCTTTACATACATGAACACTGACTGCACACCATCCCCCCACCTACTGACGGCCATTCACACAGATGCCCCCAGCAGCGGAACACCCTCCCACACACACAGCAGGGGGGGAGGGGAGCATCCTTGTAAAAACATCCATAGCCGGCTGTACATTCTTTTAAAACCATGAACTAAATACCCTCGGTATTTAGTTTGTGGCTTTAAAAGAATGTGCAACCAGCTATAACTCATGAGATGTTGCATCTAAACGCCGCCCATGGGATTTTTACATGTGGTGTGATTTCACAGTGCATGTGCAAAACGCACATCTAAAAGTGGTGTTAAAGAAAAACTGTCACCACAAGCATGTAAAATAGATGGACTGCTTTGGCATTTTCAAAATAGTTTTAAAAACTCATGGAAAATTAACTGCTGACCAAGTACATTTGTTAATAAGGCTGATTGTATATTCTATTAACAATAAATTCTCAGCTGATGCTACTATAAAAGATTTTTATACCTCAAAGATGGTATGCTAATTTAATGTGCAATACGAATTAGGTTTAAAACATGCTATAAAGTGTAGCACAATTCTAACAGGAAGTTTATTCAGTGTGTGAGATGCTTGCAATGGCAAAAGAGAACTTTATTTTCTAGGGCCAAATTCAAGTTATATCTACTTGTTATGCACAATATCATTGCATTTATATTTATTTCCTCCATGATTGATTTAAAAGATGGTGGTGAAAATAAAACTGGGCCTATCTGGGGAGTTCTGCCAACTCTTCAAGACAATCCTCTATAGCTTAACGGAAGGTACCAGGCTGAAGGATGGGTTCTCCAGGAAGCAGATAGTCACCAATACAGATGCCAAAAGCCTAAATATACTTATTCATGGAGCCATGTCATGCATGCACAGAATGGCTGCCTCTTCCAAAATGGCACTGACGCTGCCAGTGCCATTTTGGGAAAGGATTGCACATGCGCAGAATGGCCTTGGTGGCCATTTTGCACATGTGCATGGCCAGAGCAGGGAGCTCCAGCAATGTTTCCTGGACTGAACTGGCAGACCTGAACCAAGAAGAAAGAAGAGCCACCACTGAACCTGGAAAGGGAGAAGGCCCGACTTTGCAGCAGTGGAGTTGGATCTAGTGTGCCACACACATCTAAAAGTGGCCTAAGTTGCAGTTTTATATGGCAGTGCCATCCTCTGGGTTATTAATATTAGAAATCGCCCTGCGGGGCACCATCATCTGTGTGGTTAAGGTGTCTGACAACATCCCAAAAGTCTTTGGGTTCAAGCCTTGATTGGTCTCTCACTAGACAACTGCTTCCAGTCTACCTAGCTGTGATGGGTACCTGATCCATTTGGTTGGGAAATTTAAAGTTAGTTGGATGTGGTGCTAGCCACATCATTCCCTTCTCCACCATGGGTCACAGAAATCTGTGTGCTTTAACCACACTAGTTCATGGGTTGCCTGGTTCAAGCTGGACTTAGACACTAGACTTCAGCCTCCATGCAAATCCTATTCACTTCTGTGATTGATGGTGGCGTTAATTCCTTGCCATTGCATTAATCAGCCAAAACATCACACTCTAAAGCTTAGCTGAGCACAGGTAAGGGATTTTTGTATAATTTGCCTACTTAACTAAAAGCTACTGTAGCATGTTACTCTGAGTCATTTCAGGTCGCAACCCTTGAGGCCAGGATAGAGACGGGTGCTTGGAGCCTAACAAATGATTTAATGGATAGGGAAGGAGCCATCTGGGAAAGGCAGGAATCTGTAAATCAGCTGGGGAGAACAAATCATATAAAATGAGCTAAATCAACTGGATTGATAGGTTGAAAATCCAATTCATAGATCCAAAGCAGATATATGAGGAAGTGGGACTGGATATTTGCTTTGTTGTAGTTAGAATTTTGTATGATTGGTTGTTGGTGTCAATAAGCTGGTTAACCTGTGTTTGTGTCAGAAATCAAGAGCACGCCATGTGGAGCAAGCCAAGAGGAGGAGGAGGAACTGGAGGTCGCTGCCCCTACTAGGGCTGTAGCGGCATACCGCTGCAGCAGCTGTTACCGACGGAAACCCCTATTCCACGCATCGCAGCACGGTTCGACAGAGACAGCTTTACAATGGCTGCGGCTTTGGTTTGCTGCAAATGGTGCCATGGCATTGCGACTGGTCAACGGAAGCAGAACTTTTGTGGATTTCAATAAGTAGCGGCACCAACTCCCCTTTCTGTCAATTGCGGAATCCTTGTGGTTATCTGATCATTGTATCATGTTTCCGCTGCCCGGAATACTCGGTATCGCAAGACCCGGTGGCATGATCAACTCTCAGACCCTGTTGATGACACCCACATGCCCAATTTCATTGGCTAGGGCTTTCCCAGAGAGACATATCCTGACTTCACCATTAAATATAAATAGATGCGTTTGTAGCTTTCCTCCCCCTCTTGATCCACAATCGCAGTGAGAGTGAGTGACTGCTGGAGCCGCGCCACCAGTGTCTGTGTTTGTTAACACACTCTGATCTTCCATGCTACATGACAAAACACCGCATTGTGACTCGAGGAGAGAGAGTCCTATCCCTTCCTAATTCATAGCATACCATCAGTTTTGGATAAGCGCAGACTACACACAACATAAAGAATGTTTTGTGTAAGTGCTTGAACTTTTCTGCTAATTCTTCTAAACTGTGCTTTATTTAACTGCTAAGTTAATGCTAAAGCAGCTAAAGTAATTCTGCTACAGTTACACTTTACATTTCCCATCATCTTTTTTTTAAATAAATGTACACATTTGTTGTTTGCTGTTAGTCTTTTACTGTTTACGTATATGTTTATCGCTCAGTTTGTGCTTATGTTCATTTTGTTCATGATAATAGCTGTTGGTTGGATGAATGGTGGGATCATTGGTTTATTTGTGAAAACTGCTGTTGGGTTGATGTTAACTGTGGCTGTCCCGATTCTTTTGTTGTGAACGGTGGGGAAATGGTGACCGCAGCTATCACCTCCCCCCCCTCCATGCTCTCCTTTAATTAACACCCCTAGCAGCCCCCCCTGGCTATTCCCACATGTGCTCCCCAGTCCCTGTTACAAGCTCGCCAGTGACTTCCGTGGCTACTGGCTATGGCCCCCTCCTCCTGGCTCTCTATGGAGTGACTTTCCCAGCAACCCCCCGTGCCTATTTTCCCATGTGCTCCCCAAAGTCCCGACCTGAGTCCCTGCTTCAGGCTTGCCGGAGGCTTCCGCGGCTTCCGCAGATACCGGCCATGGCCCCCCCTTCTCCTGGCTCTCTATGGAGTGACTCTCCTGGCAGCCCCCCCCCGGCCATGCCTATTTCCCCATGTGCTCCCCCAGGTCCCGACCCGAGTCCCTGCTCCAGGCTTGCCGGCGGCTTCCGTGGCTACCAGCTACGGCTCCCCCTCCTCCTGGCTCTCTATGGAGTGACTCTCCTGGAAGCCCCCCCATCTGTGCCTATTTCCCCATGTGCTCCCCCAAGCCCCTGCTCCAGGCTCGCCGGCAGCTCCCACAGCTACCGGCTACACCCCCCCTCCTCCTGGCTCTCTATTGAGTTACTCTCCCAGCAAGCTTCCCTTGGTTATGCGGTGTGGGAGGGAGGCAGGGGGGCTGGTGGCTTCCCTGGCATGGCCTGCAACCCACTGCAGTGTATGGAAACAGCGAAATCAGGCAGTGTTTTTTTAAAAAGAAAAAAAGCCCCGCCGGAGAGGCATGGCTCAAGGTCATTGCCTTGTAAATAATGGTTCTGCAAGCTGGCTCTGAACATTCTCACAAATGGGATGCATTCGGGCGCCATTATGTACACAGTCATATCAAGCACAGCTTACTAGTTTGAACAATCATTCCAACGATGACAGTCTCGAGCCCACACACAGTAAACAAAGCATCTTCCTGCTCATTCCAAACAGTACTTGACAAATGGTTCACATTTGTGACCATGTTCAAAGCCATCCCAAAGAACATTGTTTACGAGGCAGCAACCTTATGTTGTTCTGCCTCTTCCCATTCCCACAAACACTTTGGTTATTTTAATTTCAGTTTCATGATTTTTAGCTCCCAGCTCATGAGTCATGATTTGTGTGAACATTCATGTTTTGACAACTTAGTCAATGCAGGCACTGCATGTAGTTTTCCTAAGCATACCTTACATATTTGCGTAGGTCACTCACAACCCTAGTTACAATTGTTTTCCATGTGAGTCTGAGACTATCTTTTGACAAATAGGAGTATACGCACTCAGGCCTCTCTGTAGTGAGTGGCTGCCTCTGGCATGCACCCTTGTCCAGACCCCATGCAACGTATGCTGTTGATGTGTGATGTGTGCATGTGCTTTGTGTGTTACTTATTTACTTGCTTAGCTTGTGAAATTAAAGATGAAATCAAGATTCTTCATCAAACATTATGCTTATTGCTAACCTAAATTCTCATCCACCCTCTTCAGATCAATTCCCTCCCTGATACATTTGGCTGACAATCACTTCAGCAGCGTTCTCTCCATTACAGAATTTAAGTAAGTGTAATAAGGACATTTATTTAATATATTTTTTGCAAAACAGTCTACTAATCACTAATTGCTTGCCTTATTCCATTAGGTAATGATGAAGAACATTTGGTTCATTGGTGATTCCTACATCACCAGACTAGAGCAGGAGGCAGTAACGCACTGACGCGACAACACCCAGTGCCTATTGTCTACTTCAGCGAGAGTTGCGGAAGAAATGGAAAATTCTCAGGAAATTGAGGCGGTACTACTGGGTGTGTCTGACAACATCACTGTGAGTGCTGCGCATCGTGATGCCGACTCAGACAGTGATGTCACCGCAGATGATGTTAACATCATCGATGATGACGCCGAAGACTATGACTATGAAGATCCAACATACACCCTGAGTTACGCAGCATTTAAATTGGCAAGCCAACCATGCAAAAGAGCCAGGATTGATGACAACCTGAGAAATGTGGAGCAGCGAGGCCAAGGAAATGATTTGACCTTGCACTCTAGAACAAGGAAAGATAAAGCTCCGATGTTAAACAGATGTTTGACTAAAAGTCAATCAACCAGCTCCCACCACACCACCATGACAACAGCAACCAACACCAGCAGTCCATCACCAGTGGCTTGTAGCACAACCATTACTAGAAATTCTATGCCTGCGTGTTCACCGGCTCCCTCAACATCAACAAATGATGACAGTGTTTCATTGTTGTCATAGCAAGGAACAATCGACCCAACCACCGACAGCCATGCAGATGCAAGAAAAGCACCAAGGTCAGACATCTGGAAGCATTTCACTGCCTGTGATGAAAATAAATGTGTAGTCCAGTGCAAATACTGCTGCAGTCAAATAAAATGAGTGAAAGAAGGAGGTAAGAGCCACCCTGGTATTAGTGGCATGCATAGCCACATGAAGCACCATCACAAGTCTGTTCTCAATGTCTCTGGCAGAACACACTGCAGAACAACAAGCACCTCTTATCCATCTAGAAGCACTGCTAGTGCTACGAATGTGCAGACAACATTGACAGCATCTGTGCAAAATCAAATGAAATGGCCAGCATCTCACCATACTGCACAGTACTACCTCGCACTGGTGTCCAAGATGCTTGCAGTTGACATGCTTCCCTTCTCATTTGTTGAGAATGAGGGAAGGAATGGCACCACGATGGAAGATACCGTCACGATTTTATTTCTCTACCAACACTATTCCCAAACTCTATGAGGCATCATGGAAAGCAGTATCAGATGCTATGCGTGACTGCGAGGGCAATGTTGTGCAGCTTACAACAGCCATGTGGACCAATGCACAGCATATGGAGTACCTGTCCGTTACTGGCCACTGGATTCATCATGACCCCAAGAATAGACTGATGAGGCAGCAAGCCATACTTGCTTTGGAGCACTTTCCTGAGACACACACTGCCGAAAAGATCCAGGAAATATTGTTACAACTGACGAAGCAGTGGTTTCAGCCCCATAGTCTCTCTGTTGGGTGCTTTGTTTCAGACAACGGGGCAAATATAGTGAAAGGCATTTCAGATGCCTGTTTCCAAAATGTATCCTGCATGGCTCATTCGCTGCATCTTGTGGCAAAGAAATTTCTGGAAGCAGATCCATGGATTAATGATATAGAAGATTGTGCAAAGAAATTGGTGGCACACTTTCATAGATCGGCAACATTGCACCATGAGCTAAGGAGGATACAGCAGGAGACAAACCTTCCACTTCATTTCTTCCCTATCGATGTTTGCATGTGGTGGAACTCCACATATTATATGCTAAAGAGACTGCATTCCCAAAGACTTGCAATTGAGACTTTCTTTGCTGTGGCCGCAAAGTCTGTAAAAGAAGCCTCAGATATACAGATAAATCTCAGACAGTGGAATATAATAGAAAATCTCATTCTGCTGGAGCCCTTTCAGGCCATAACTGAGTTCATGAGCAAAGTCGATGCGACAGTTAGCCAGAGCTTGGCCTCACTTGTATTATTAAGGAGCCAAGTCGAAGACATCGCTGCCTCCTTTGATCATCAGCAGGTGGATGGTAAACGTCTTGCCATTATCTTGGGTAAAATTATCCGCCAGAGCACCCAGTTTGAGAATATTGGTGAACGTTTATTGTACCGAATGACAACAGCTCTGGACCCACATTTCAAGAAGCTTAAGAAGGTCTTGGGGTGGGGGGGAGAATCCGCTACTGCTAAAAGCGATGAAATCGCTGCACAGATGGTAGGAGAGCATGGTAACATCACGCATGATGAATCTGAAGAGGATGAAGCAGAGAGCATTTCCGAAGATAACACTCAACAGCCTCTGGCTTCTTCGATGTGGTCAAATTTTGAAAAGTATGGCCTTCTTGCACAGAATTGCACTCGATGGCCAAGAAGAGTTGATCCGCTTCACCATTGTCATCACCGTCCAATAACACGTGCTGCAGCCGAGGATATGTATGATCAGTACCTTTCATCGGATGGTGTGGTTGGCATGAATAATGATCCACTCATTTGCTGGACAGAAAATAGAGAGACTTGGCCAGCCCTCTACAGTTTGGCAATCACACTTCTTGGTTGTCCTGCCAGCAGTGTCCCATCAGAATGTTTATACAGCTGTGCAGGTGCAATTGTAGTTAATAAAGTAATATTCTTTCTAGTTTAAATCTCGAGTGCCTAGCATAAATTAAAATTAACAGGTCATTCCTACCTCAAATTACTAAGGATTTCCTGCAAGCCACAGATGAGGAAATAATGAAGTGCACCTCAGAGGCAGCAGAAAAAAGGTTATGACCACCCAGACGAAATCTCGGAAGGCATACAAGAGCACTGAGTGAAGAGGTAAGCTTGTTCACTAGTGTCTGCTTGTGAGTAGCAAAGGCTGTTTTGCTGTAATGAAGTGTCAGTGATTCTGCTGTCT
Organism: Sphenodon punctatus; assembly: GCA_003113815.1. Taxonomy (NCBI): domain Eukaryota; kingdom Metazoa; phylum Chordata; class Lepidosauria; order Sphenodontia; family Sphenodontidae; genus Sphenodon; species Sphenodon punctatus. The sequence continues at coordinate 329,445 of QEPC01012365.1, forward strand.
TTGATTGTGTAATCAGCGTAGTCTTTTTCTGTTTTACACACACAGTTTTCAGAACTCGCGGGAACAGAGCTCAGAGGCAGAACTCTGCAGCATGGATCTATTTTTCAGGATAGGAGCACCCACCAATTATTCCAAAAGCCATGGATGCTGTGTGGTCATGGCCTCAATGGAATGACACATATGCAAACTGGACTGGGATGATCACATGGGATGATCGATTTGGAAATAGCATAGGAATACATACACTCAGTGTGTTGTGTGCATCAGGGAAATAGTGTGTTTTTAAAAATAAATTAATGTATTTAATCTTCATCTTGTCTATTTAGGGAAAGTGATGGTCCATATGACTGAAAGAACAGCAGGCAAGAGAAGTGATCAATCCAAAGTTGAAGCTAAGCATAATTATTTTTTTAACACTGTTACATATGGTCTATTTACACGTACAAGTATGTGTACACATACAATGTGTACACGTACTTGTATATGTACAGTAGAAGTACAGATCCATGTACAAGTACAGATCTGTGTACGACGATCCATACTGTACACATACTTGTACAGTACATTATGTGTACCCAAAACTGTACACATACAAGTAGCATGCATTTATATAATATGTGATAGCTAGGATTTTTAAAGAAAGTGTTCCTTCAAATTCTTTATTAAAAATCAAAAGCGCAAACTGAACAACGATCAGCATGACTAATAACTGTGCTTTTTAAAATGTTTTTTTTTCAGGAACATGGGTAAATTCATGACAGGAACACGCAACAGCTACACAGTCGATTTGTAGTCACTGCCAGTATTTTTCAGGGATGAAGTACTGATCCGATTGCCATTTTCATATGGAGTCATGAAGGAATTTTCCAACCACAATCAATTTTTTCCCACAAGCCAGTAGTGGGTTTTTTTTTATAAGAAGTGAAAAGTTGGTTTTGCCTTCATCTGGAGAATAAAACAAATTGGATTTCCAACCAAATTGATTGCCACAGCTACCAACCTGTAGTACATTAATGCCTACATCAAATAAAAATAATTTGGTATTCATTCCTATATGTGCTTAATCACTCTCACAAAAATGTCTCTTGACAGTAAATGTCATGTATGGGAGGGGATACTAAATGAAACTAATTTCCATGGGGTACTAATTTAAACATTTTTTTTTTTAAAGGGAGTCCTGTCATGTATTTTCAATTATAAACCTAAGATATTATGACTATCTGTGTTTAATTGTATTAACTTAGAGCCTTTATACGTTAACTTTCTGTTTTAATGTAAGCTAAATTGTGACTTACATTATAGATTTTTTAGAATCAGCTTTTGTGACTAGCTAGATCTAAATAGGGCCCCATAAAAAGCACATTCCTTTGTGTTTTTTCTAAACTTCCCAAATGACATTTGGCCATTGCCAGGGAGACCACCAAATGGAAGAGCCATAAAATGGGCTCTCTGAAACGTTCCCTCTGGTCTAAGCTAAGGCCATATAGAGGCCCATTCCCATTTTGACTTCTTTTGATTTACTTAAGATCTTCTCCTAGCCTAAGAGTCTGGAATGTTATCTCTTTGTGTCTAATTGACAGATAGTTCTATTCATAAGATATCTCCTGGACTGGAGAGGAGGATTTGTTAGTTCTTTCCAGCCAACATAATTATTAAATTTATAGTTGAGATAAATATTGAAAGGTCTGGATTTTCTCTCTGTTATCTGACAATTATCTCTGATAAAAAATACAAAGCCTCTCTTCATTTCAGAGCTTGAGGAAAGTCAAAACTTTTATTGGTCTCTTTACAAGAGCCAATTAGAATCCAGTGTATCTTCTTACTGACTGACGTGTATTTTGTGTCAGCACGACAGCCTAAGAATGGAAACTCCCCTTGTAACCAATCCAATAAAAGGAAAGACACAGAAATAATCCTCAGACTGAAATCTTAAATATTATTGGGTTTCTTTCTCATGGAAAAAGGATGAATCTGGACTGTATGTATGTATAACTTCTTGATATCTTTGAGCCAATGAATTGTGCAAATGTTAAGCTTTTACAAGCTTTTTCTTAAGATAGAAATATCTTAAGATCATGTAACTTTGATGTTTTCTATTTATATTTAAGTAAACTTTGCATATATTTTTATAATCCAAAAGTCTCATGTTCCCTTCTTATAAATGTATTGTCGTTTACAATACTTCCTTTGCTAGCTGCACTTCAAAGTAAGTGTAAAACTCAATTTATATATTTAGGAGAGAAAGGTCTAATTCAGTATGCCTAGTGCAACTGAACAACTAAGCCTTTCTTCCTAATTATGAAAAGAGTGACAGAAATGTGACAGTCCCATCGCACAATTAAGTGGTGGTACAATTGGCTGACAGACAGTGCCAGATGTGGTCAGGTCAAGGGAAGTCCAGTTGTATATCTCTGTTTAGGAAAGGGTTGGGAAATATTCTGGAAGATGGGTTCACGTATGTTTGGGAATGTAACTTCTTAATGGTTTGGGGCTGGGCAGTGACAGGCCAGCAGCACCAGTCAACATAAGGGAATGAATCACCCCAATGCTGGATGGATGGAAAGATTGCAAAATGGCCCTTCCTGGAGAATTATTAATGATCGGTTGGTAAACATTCTATCCGCTCTCATTCCCTGTTGAACATACTAGATTTTCGTAGCAAGGGATCATCTGTTGCAGATAGGGTTGTGTCACATGTGTGTTTGGTCACTTCACTGGTGTGTGTTGTGAGCGATAGGACAGGAGCAAAAATAATGAACAAAAATGCACATAATTGAAAAACAAACTATTTAATAGAAAAAAGATTTTAAAACAAACTATTTTAAAAAATATAATTTTTTCAACATACATTATTCATTAACATTATTTAAATTAAAACTTTGGTTTTAAAAGCATACAACAACTGTGTTGAAATCAGCTGCATCCTGTCACTCTGCCTCAGCTCTGAGAAGTCCATGTGTAACACGCATCTCCTGCAGTACTTCCACGAGCCAGACACGTAGGGCTTCAATGTCCTCCCTCAACTATTGCACCAGTTCCATCTGGGCCTCCAGTTGTTGTTCTGTAAAAATGGAATACAGTTAGCGTATGCATTCTTGAACAGCAGCAAAGTTATTTTTTTTTATGGGAACACTCTTCACAAGGGTAGTAGTAACTAACTATGGATCTTAGAGAAATCCTTATCAGTTTTCTCTTGTCTGGAGCTTATGTTATGGACTGCATCTGCAGTGTCCCATACTGTGGCCCAAATTGCAGAACCAATGTCCACAATAGGGCTGATGCAGCAGCAGCTTTTACCGCACCACAACTCCATTCCTAAACCTTGGCATCCCACGTTGCACCTCGCAGAATTCCGCGCGGTACCCTGCGATTCTGAGATTCTTCCGCTGCAAGAATCCGCAGATGTGGCATGTATGTGTTTTGCCAATTTGCTGATCGTTACTGTTGTCACATAAAATCAGCGGTCTTTTCCCGCATTCCACCAATTTTATATATGAGACACAGTCATGAGCGTTTATTGTGGTTCCACGAAGGGAGGATGACTATGCGCAGCCGCTGCTGTGCTGTGCTGTCACGCTGTCACCCTGACTGTGTCACACACCCTGACTGTGTGTCTCTCTGTCCCGCAATAACTTCCCATTCTTCTCAATACATACATGCATGGACAAAATGTTCTGGTTGGGAGTTCAAGGAACGGTGTTTTTATTATATGGCAAATTGATCTTTTATGTAAATGTAAATTGATCTCCAAAGTAAAGTTTTTTGACCTAAACTCCTGGTGGTAGTTTAAAGTTACCTGTGTATTGGCTGACTGAGTCATTTTTTACATCATAGGACCGGCTCAGAAAGTTGAAGCAAATGGAATGAAGTGTGAAGTCCATGCAGAAGAGTTTCTTACAATCCTCATTCCACAATTCCTCAGTCTAGAAGAAGTGATCTCTCAGCACAACAGAACTCTGAGTCTGTTGGCATAGTTGTTAATGTCCCTGCTTGTTATACAATTTTTAGCTGTCATTCAGCTGGTTCAAATCCCCACTGTTACACGTAACTTTATATATATTTTTTTTCACTTTTACATTAGTGTTATTGTTTGTTTTATTAATCATAAAATTATTGCTGTGTTTGGCATACTTTGTAATATAAATAATTTTTTTTAATAATTAAAAAATTTGTATTTATTCCATTAACCCAAGACTAACTTGGGTTAGCCCGAGTCAGCCAGGCGGCGTGATGAGTGCTATTATGCCCATACCATCACTGACTTCCCTGCCCCCACCCATTCTTACATGACCATCTTCCCTCCCCTGGACACTAGAGTTCTGTAGAGTCACGCTAGGGAGTGAGATGCGCTGGTGGGCGTCAACCAGCAACAGTCAGGGAGAGGGGTGTGTGTGTGGTGCTTTTAGCATTTTAATCTTATACTTTATCAGAGCCTTTGCATTGTGTCATTAACAAAGGACAGTAAAATAATGCCCTAAGAGAGAGTGTTTGATTTACACAGCTCCCACTAGTCCCTGCCCAGTGTACTTACAATCAAAGATGCACAAGGATGAGGGGAATACACAGGGAAAGATAGATACACATGTATTCCCATTCCCATTCATGTATTCCCATTCTCATTCCCGTCCCATGGGAATACATGAGTCTCGGTCGGAGTGTCGTTCGCCATGAGTGCCACGATGAGTGTCAGTCGGATAAATATGTGTGCGCGTATATGGTGCATATGTGTATGCCTATGCATATATGTATGCGGAGGCATACACATACATATCTTTACTCCTCTGCATATATATATGATGTATGTGCATGTTTATATATGTGCATGTATAGGTGTGTATATATTCAATATATATATACATATATATTTCTTTAAACACACACACAAACACAGATAGATAGATAGATAGATAGATAGATAGATAGATAGATAGACAATATATATATATATATATTCATTAACAAGTAATTTTTATTTTAATTAAAGATTCACAACCATGTATAAAACTAAAAAAAAGTTATATACTAATACAAAATTGACTAAAAATAAATATTACTATATAAAGAAATTATTTTTTAAAATAACTATTTAAAACCAGGAGAAAAATATAACATTGTAAGAAAATAAATATAATAAACTCTAAAATTTTTCTTATTTTTTTTTCAATTTTAAATTTGTACAAAAAGAGTTCTCTCCCACTTCCTGGCTTAAACCGGGACCAGAATTATGAATGGCTCCTGCTCGTCTGCGGGCGCATCCTGTCTTGTAGCAGGCTCCTCCAGCCTTTCAAGAACTTGCCCCATTAGGGCTCGCAGGACTCGCATCTCCTCCCTCCGGACCTCGCAGTCTTGCTCAAGTCTTTCAACTAGGGGAAAAAAAATATTAAAAACCCGTTACGCACATTATCAAACACTGCAGCAGAGACATTATACTAGTAGCGCCTACTAAGGTCCACCTCCATGAAGCACGCCTTTCATACTCATTCAGCCGGTCTTGGAGAACTGCCAGTCCTCTCAGCACCATCGCTATGGTGCCCAGCTGCTCGATGGCATATGCCACACAGCGCCAAAGCACTTCCCCTATTGAAGAGAATTAAATTCCTGTTATCCAATAAACCATACAAAAGTCTTCCGCAGTCAACATGAACAGACTTGAAATTTAAACTCAAGTACATCTAACTTACCAATCATTATTAGTTGCTCCATCGCTGCTGCACAAATGATGGGGGCGTGGTTTCTTGGCTGACAGCGGTGCACGTTGCCCTTTGTTTACGTTGCAGAAGCCCCCCTCTCCACACACACCCCCCCTCTCCGAACACACCAGCGTGTTTGCAAGACAGAGTAAGCAATCACACTCCTAGTTCATGTGAGAGTTAGCTGCTGCACAGATTGGTGCCACAGAGGTGTGATAAAGTCAAATAGTAATCAAACTAGGATAGGACGCAGTAACATCATTTTATCTGACTGTGCAACATAAAACTATTTTTTCTAAAAGTCAAACTGGCCACTTCAGATTAGAACTGCCAGAGCCAAAAATGCTGGATTATAGTGGGAAACCTACACCACTGTGCTACAGAAGCTCTGCTCCTTTCCTTTAGGGAAATTGGGGAAAATGAAGCCTGCTGTTGTTACACTAACATTCAATGCAGATGGGCTACTCCCCCCACCCCAGTCCCCTGGGCCAGCCTTTTTAGGATGAGTGCCCCGAAGGTGCGGGAGGGGACGTTTGGCTAGCTGGAGATAGGCGGTGGCTGGCTAGCTACTAGTAGTGAACCAAACAGCTTCCTTACTCCAACTTTTGGGGGTGGGGGAAGGGTACTACCGCAGTCCACTCAACTCCCCTCCCTCCTAATAACTGGCTGCCTGGCACTGGTCAGTTATTAGGGTAGGGTAGGATGGACTGGCAAAGTGGCTGGCAAAGTGGCATGTGGTGGGCAGATGTGGGTGGTGGGTGGTGAGGGTAGGCTTAGGATGGACTGGCAAAGGCCCATGGCAAAGAGAAAATCATTGCAAACTCATAGCATTTGGGAAGAGATCAAGGCACACATCTGAGAGGGTAGGGCAGTTTATAAAATGATGGAATATATGATAGAAGTGTATAAAATCATGAGTGTTGTTGAATCCAAAAGATAAGGGAATGATTGCAACTGAGTTGCAATGATTTGGGAACTCATTGGGAACTGAGTTCATTGGGAACTCCTTGGGAACTGAGTTCCCTCACCTGTTCCCTCTCCTCCAGTTATACTGCATGCTCTTCCTCTATCATAGTCACTAGGATATAAAATGGATAGTCACGCTTAGAAACCAACATGACATATATCCTACTGGCAAGGTACAGGGAACCACATGCCTGTCATACTTACCAAACTGGTCTTCGAGGGCATCCAGCCCTCTTAGGACACTCACTATATTCCCACTGGTGATGTGTGATAGTTGTTATTCCACAGGTTCAAATCCCTGTTGTTCTATTTAACTTTTAATTTTTTTATATATATATATATATTGACATTAGAGTTACTGTTCTGTAATAATACAATTATTGCTGTGTTGTGTTGCTCACGGCATACTTTCCATGCCCAAAAATATACTTTCTTATATTACATTAACCTATAGCAAATCCTGGGAGTTTCCTCACATCTCCGTGGAGAAACTTTAAGCACACTGCGTCGCTGCTAGGCAACGATCGACAACGCCAGTCCAGGAGGGAGATTTAAACTGGGTGGGCAGTGGACACGGTACACAGACAGCACTGGGACTTGTCCGAAGGTAGCCAGGAAAGAAGGGCTAGGAGATCGGAGGCGGGCAAGAGCATCTGAGACACCTCTCCCACCCCTCTGTGTTGGATGCCAGTTGTGTTGGTTGTAGTTGTACTCCCTCGCCTCGAGTGTCACGTCCCTGGTCTGTGTTGAATGCCATCCTCTGTGTGTTCTGCTAGTTTCAGCCAGGCTAGCACCTCCCAAGCCTGTTTTACAACTTTAAATGAATTGCCTTTCCTTCTTTAAAGACAGCAGTACATTGGATCATTGCATCCCACCCCTTCTGATCCATCTCACATTAACATTGCATAAATTAAAATTGATGTCCGCGTGTTCTGTGCTGCAGAATTGCGCGAGTCTTGTTATGTATGAATCTCCAATGATCCAAATGTTCTGCATCATGACTTAATAGAACACACCAAGCAATTACTTATCAGTAAGTTGTCGTTTAAAAAATGTATTTAAGAATTGGCTTAAATGAACTTACCAAAAGTCTGTGGTGGAGCAAAAGATCTTTTTTTCCTGCAGGCCATCTGAAGAATGTATCAGGGGAGGCGAACTGCACAGTAAATGGAAAATGAGGATGTTAGCACATGTGTATTATTTTTAGTTTACATATCTTTTAAATATTTATTTTCTCTCAAAAAGGATGACATTTTTTTCATCTGTTTTTTGGTATAAGTACAATTGTATTTAACTATAATACAACTACAATTGCAGTTGTATTATTGTATATTGTATTGTATCGTATAGTGTAGTTGTACAATCATGAAAATAAAATTAAAATAACCAAAGTTTTTGCAGGGACTCTAAAGGTTGTGGGAATGGAAATAGTGGCAGTTGCAGAACATAAGGTTGCTACCTTGTAAAAAATGTTCTTCGGGATAGCTCTGAACATTGTCACAATGCCAACACAACTTCAAAGTACTGTTTGTAGATGAACGGCAAGGTTCATTGTTTACTGCGTGTGGCATCAAGACTCATCATTCGTGTGATTGTTCAAACAAGTAATCAGTGCTTGATATGACTGTGTATATAACGGTGTCCGAGAGCATCACTTTTCTGAGAATGTTCAGAGCCAGCTCGCAGAACCATTGCCTGCAAGGCAGCAACCTCAAGCCACACCAATCCGGCAGAGATTTATATCTTTTTTGAAAAGACACTGCCAGTGCCTGCCTGATTGGGAGAAATAGACACGGCCAGGGTGGAGGGGCAGAAGCCGCCGGCTACCAGCTATGCCAGCCTGGCTATGCAGAGCACTAACAATATCAACCCTGGCTATGTAGACTCGGGTCAAGCAATATCATGCCTGGCTATGCAGACTCGGGTCAGGGAATCACACGGGGAAATAGACATGGCTGTGGGGAGGGTCTGCTGGGAGAGTCACCCAGGGAGAGCCCAGAGGAGGGGGGGCATAGCCGGTAGCCGCGGAAGGCTCAGAAGCTGCCGGCGAGCCTGGCACAGGGACTCGGGGTCGGGGAAGCACACGGGGAAATTGAGACGACCGGGGGGTGGAGGGGCTGCTGGGAGAGGGGCTGCAGGGACCCCAAGTCCCTGCTCCAGGCTTGCCAGTGGCTTCTGTGGCTACCGGCTATGCACCCACCCCCTCCTCCGGCCTCTCTATGGGGTGACTCTCCCAGCAGCCCTCCCTCTGGCTGTGTCTATTTCCCCATGTACTTCACTGAGTCCGACACAAAGTCCCTGCTCCAGGCTCGCCGGTGACTTTTGCGGCTACCGGCTATGCACCCACCCTCCTCCAGCCTCTCTATGGGGTGACTCTCCTGGCAGTCCCCGCCAGCCGTGTCTATTTCCCCATGTGCTTCCCCAACCCCTATCCATGATCCAGGCTCGCCAGCAGCTTCTGTGGATTCTGCAGCTACCGGCTATGCAGACTATGCAGAGACTATGCAGTCTACTGGCTATGCAGAGTCAGCCAGGGAGAGCCTGGAGGAGGGGGGGGGGGGCTAGCCGGTAGCCGCGGAAGGCTCAGAAGCCACCCGAGAGCCTGGAGCAGGGATTCAGGGTTGGGGAAGCACACAGGGAAGTTGAGATGGCAGGGGGGGAGGGACTGCCAGGAGAGGGGTTTCAGGGACCACAAGTCCCTGCTCCAGGCTCACCAGCGGCTTCTGAGGCTACTGGCTATGCACCCACCCCCTCCTCCAGCCTCTCTATGGGGTGACTCTCCCGGAAGCCCTCCCCCCCTGGTCGTGTATATTTCCCCATGTGCTTCACTGAGTCTGACCCAAAGTCCATGCTCCAGGCTCGCTGGTGGCTTCTGCAGCTACTGTCTATGCACCCACCCCCTCCTATGGCCTCTCTAAGGGGTGACTCTCCCAGAAGCCCTCCCCCCACCAGCCCTGTCTATTTCCCCATGTGCTTCACTGAGTCTGAACCAAAGTCCCTGCTCCAGGCTCGCCAGCGGCTTCTGCGGATTCCACAGCTACCGACTATGCAGACTATGCAGAGACTATGCAGTCTACCAGCTATGCAGAGTCACCCAGGGAGAGCCTGGAGGAGGGGGGGCTAGCCAGTAGCTGTGGAAGGCTCAGAAGCCGCTGGAGAGCCTTGGGCAGGGACTTGCGGTTGGGGAAGCACATGGGGAAATTGAGATGGCCGGGGGGGGAGGGACTGCCAGGAGAGGGGTTTCAGGGACCACAAGTCCCTGCTCAGGCTCACCAGTGGCTTCTGCAGCTACCGGCTATGCACCCATCCCCTCCTACAGCCTCTCTATGGGGTGACTCTCCCAGAAGCCCTCCCCCCCAGCTGTGTCTATTTCCACATGTGCTTCACTGAGTTCAACCCAAAGTCCCTGCTCCAGGCTCACCAGTGGCTTCTGCGACTACCGGCTATGCACCCACCCCCTCCTCCAGCCTCCCTATGGGGTGACTTTCCTGGCAGTCCCCCCCCCAGCTGTGTCTATTTCCCCATGTGCTTCCCCGACCCCTAGTCCATGATCCAGGCTCGCCGGCAGCTTCTGAGGATTCTGCAGCTACCGGCTATGCAGACTATGCAGAGACTATGCAGACTACTGGCTATGCAGAGTCACCCAGGGAGAGCCTGGAGGAGGGGAGGCCTAGCCAGTAGCTGTGGAAGGCTCAGAAGCTGCCGGTGAGCCTGGAGCAGGGACTCGGGGTCGGGGAAGCACACAGCGAAATTGAGATGGCTGGGGGGGAGGGACTGCTGGGAGAGGGGTTGCAGGGACCCCAAGTCCCTGCTCCAGGCTCACCAGTGGCTTCTGCAGCTACTGGATATGCACCCACCCCCTCCTCTGGCCTCTCTATGGGGTGACTCTCCCAGCAGCCCTCCCCCCATGCCATGTCTATTTCCCCATGTGCTTCACTGAATCTGACCCAAAGTCCCTGCTCCAGGCTTGCCAGCGGATTCTTCAGCTACCGGCTATGCACCCACCCCCTCCTCTGGCCTCTCTATGGGGTGACTCTGCCAGAAGCCCCCCTGGCCGTGTCTATTTCCCCATATGCTTCCCCAACACCTAGTCCATGATCCAGGCTCACCGGTGGCTTCTGAGGATTCTGCAGCTACCGGCTATGAAGACTATGCAGAGACTATGCAGACTACCGGCTATTCAGAGTCACCCAGGGAGAGCCTGGAGGAGGGGGGGGGGCTAGCCGGTAGCCACGGAAGGCTCAGAAGCTGCCAGCGAGCCTGGAGCAGGGACTCAGGGTCGGGGAAGCACATGGGAAAATTGAGACGACCGTGGGGAGTGGCTTCTGGGAGAGGGGTTTCAGGGACCTGCTCCAGGCTCACAGGTGGCTTCTGCGGCTACAGGCTATGCCCCCCCTCCTCCGGCCTCTCTATGGGGTGACTCTCCCAGCAGCCCACCAGGCCATGTCTATTTCCCCATGTGCTTCCTTGACCCTCCCTGAGTCCATGCTCCAGACTTGCCAGCAGCTTCTGCATATTCCGCAGCTACCGGCTATGCCTGGCTATGCAGAGCACTAACAATAGAAACCATAAACAATATCAACCCAAATGTAGTGATAAACATAAAAGGCTCACAGCAATGAAGAACATATGTGTACATTTATTACAAAAAAGGATAATGGAAAATGTAAAGTGTAGCTGTACCAAAATTACTTTAGCTGCTTTAGCACTAAATTAGCTATTAAATAAAGCACAGTTTAGAAGAATTAGAATAAAAGTTCAAGCACTTACACAAAAACCTTCTTATGTTATCCAAAAACGATGGTATAATATGAATTAGGAGGAAGAGATAGGATTCTCTCTCCTCGAGTCGCTATGCGGTGCTTTGTCGTGGAGCGCAGAAGATCAGAGTGTGTTTACAAACACAAACACTGGTGGCGCGGCTCCAACAGTCACTCACTCTCACTGCGATTGGGGATTAAGAGGGAGAAACAAGCTACAAACACACCTATTTATACTTAATGGTGAAGGCGGGACATGTCTCTCTGGGAAAGGCCTAGCCAATGAAATTAAAAAGCCCTAGAGACAATGAAATTGGCCAATGAAATCCGATCATGCCACCGGGTTTCGTGATACCTTGTATTCAGGGTGGCGGAAACATGATACAATGATCAGATAATCACAAAGATTCTGTGGCAGATGGAAAGGGGAGTTAGTGCCGCTTCTTACTGAAATCTGCAAAAGTTGTGCTTCCAGCCACCAGTTCTGATGCCGTGGCACCAGTAGTGGCAAACCGACGCCACAGCCATCAGAAAGCAGTCTCTGCCAAACCGCGCCATGATGTGCAGAATAAGGGTTTCTGTCAGTAACAGCTGCTGCAGCGGCATGCCGCTACAGCCCTAGTCCACAAGTATTTCCCCTGTAATGGGATTGGAAAAAAACCCTTATCAATGCACTATTAATGACAAAAGCCCTACTAATGCAAAGCATGGAATACAGTGAGAGATCACATTTTTAAAAAAAATGTATTTCACTTACCAATTCAAATAAGTCCATCAAGCAATGAAGCAAACCCTGCCAAAGCCATTCTGTCAGTCTTGAATTGAGATAGATTTGACATGTAAACACGCACCACATGTCCAACGTGAAATAAAGCCCACCTCCCTGTGTTAAATGCCTGTGGCTCTCAGCTGTCAGTCACAGGGAAGGACTGTTCTTATTGATGTGCATCCATTGTTAATTAAATAACACGTGTGGCCGAGGTGGGGCAGGTCCATCCAGCTAATAGTGACAGCTTTAAGCTGTTTCTGTCTATGTGGTGGGAGTGGGAGCATGGGATGGTCACGGCACAGCGCACCTCAGTAAAAGCACTAGAGATGGCAAGGATGGCTATATTCAGTAAATACATTTCAAAAACATTATTAAAACAATAAACAGGTAGGTTGTGTGGATGGGTCAGTCAGTGAGTGAAAAAAGAAGGTGTCCCCCGAACCCCAGTCAGGACTCAGGAGCAGACAGACAGTCACTGCCAGCAAGACACCCCCCCCCCGTCTGTTGCTGGTTTCCGCCCACCAGCGCATCTACAGAATGCAAGCAGAATGATATCATTTCATTTGAATGATAAAAGATATCATTTCATTTGAAATACTTTGCCTCCAATCCAATCCATCTGTTACATTGGTATCGGGACCACAACAGCAATGGACGGCATGTTGGAAGTGAAACACTCTCGACGGGGGGGGGAGGGGATGGGGAGTGGGGGACTTATAGTTTCCCGATTCCGAACTCTTCACGTTCACTTCATTCCACCCTAGTTACTGCAGATGCAGTTAGCTGTTTAGCGTTAACAGGTAGCATAACAAAGAGGTAGGCGTGGCGGCGGGTGTGTTATGCAATCAACACATTGTGAATATAGTAGTGGTGGGTGGGTGTCCCAGTGGGTCAGTCACTGTCAGGTCATGTTCAGCAGGGCCGGGAAGGACAGGAGGGGGGGAAGGCACTGAGCATTGGGGCAGGTAAGGTGGAGTTAACTCTGGTGTCAGGGAGGGAAGGTGGACACGTAAGGACAGGTGGGGGCAGGGCAGTCAGTGACGGTGTCGGCCACTACGAGTGAGCGTAACGCCGGCGGCACTATGGGTGCAACATAATAATACTCACGTCACGCCGCCTGGCCTCAGCTACTCAGTCTTGGGTTAATGTAATAACTAAGCATATTTTTTTGGCATACAAAGTATGCCATGAGCAACACAACACAGCAATAATTTTATGATTAACATACAATAACAGTAATGTAAACTTTTTTTTAAAAAATAGAGTGACACAGAACAGTGGGGATTTGAACCTGCATAATGATAATTTCAAATTGTATAGGAAGTGGGACCCTTAACAACTATACCAACTCCTACCAGGAGTTTTGGTCCAAAAACATTCATATGGCGCTCGAGGGGGGTTAATGAGCCCTTTATAATTTTGATCCCTGATTAATCAAGGAAGCGGGATGAAATTGTTTGAATTTAATGTTATGGTTCCTGAATAGTTTTTAACCCCCCGCCCCCAAAAATGGGCCTTTTAAAAAAGTAATATGTAAAAAGTTGAGAGTTGATTATATTAATTTTTTTACAATGTTATATTGCAACAAAATATTCATATTCTACAATGTTATATTGTAAAAAAAAATCATATATTCATCTGGAGAATAAAACAAATTGGATTTCCAACCAAATTGATTGCCACAGCTACCAACCTGTAGTACATTAATACCTATATCGAATAAAAATAATTTGGTATTTATTCCTATATGTGCTTTATCATTTTTCAATCACTGATCATACACTGGACACATGGTTTATATTCTAGTTAACAAAAGAAATCTGAACACAGATGGTGGTGGTGGGGTGGACTGGCAAAGGCCTATAGCAAAGGTGTATGGCAAATTGGCAAAGATATACAATCATACTGCAGCTGTGAAACAGTGCATTCTGTAGCTCCTACTTCTTAGTTTAAAAAAGTAGTCAATTTTGTTAGTGTCAGGGGAGGGGATGGGGAGTTGAGTGGGGAGGACTGATAGTTTCCTAACTTTTTGAGGTGGGGGCGGGGGAGTTCATGTGTTAACTCCCAACCAACCTACTGCACTGGATGGCAAGTTGGAAATAAAATCACTCTCTTGGCTGGGGGAAGGGGACGGGGAGTTGGGGGGGAGGACTGATAGTTTTCTAACTTTTTGAGGTGGGGGCAGGGGAGTTCATGTGTTCACTCCAAACCAACCTACTGCAGTGGATGGCAAGTTGGACATCAAATCACTCTGTCGGCCGGGAAGAGGGAGGGGATGGGGAGTAGGGTGGGGAGGACTGATAGTTTCCTAAGTCTTTGAGGTGGAGGCGGGGGAAATCATGACATTCACTCCCAACCCTAGTTAATGCACTGGGATGGCAAGTTGGAAAACACTCTGAAAATAATAAATACTATTTATTATTTAATGGATGCCATGGTTCTTGAATGAGGACTGGCTGCATGGCTTAGATAAGAAGAAGCTGGATCTGTGTGGTTAAATTGGGATACAGACAGTTACAACATAGATTATGAAATAATAATAATAATATGATCTCCCTTACATTGTGTTACATTGATCTCCCTTACATTCACAGTGTTACATGAATTGTGGTTGATGCATTGTTGCATTGTTACATTGCATCACTGAAAATCAAGAATTGTGATTTCAGTTTACATTGCATCAGTTTACATTGCATTCAGTTACATTATTACATCGCAGCCGGTCCAAACCACCACCACCCCGGGAGGACGCTGGGAGGAATGATCAGGGGGTCCCAGGACCCCACAGTCACAGAGTCACCCAAGGGTGGTTGGTGGGAGGTGGCACAGGCACAGAAGGAATCACAGCCAGAGTAGGAAGCTCAGCAGGTGACAGCTCAGAGATCAGGACACAGCCACAGGAAAAGGCGGTCATGGAGTTTAACAGCAGTTGCAGAGGCAGACATGGGGGGCCCATGGAGGGGGCCCACACAGGCACAAGCAGGGGCAGCAGAACCCCAGGGACAAGACAGCACTGGAGGATGCCCTGGACATCATGGAGGGCTTCCTCGGCCAGCGACCCACGGAGACAGGGCAGAGGCGGGAACTCACAGCGGGTCCAGCTGCACTCAGGGCACGGATGGCACAGAGGGTCTCACAGGCACAGCCAGCTGCAGGGGGCCAAGAAGGGGCCAGAGGCCGGGTGGCCCATCAGGTGCACGTAGTGGGGCCACTGCAGCATGCTCCGATGGTATCCCAGCGCAGACATGTGGTGTGCGACCAGGTAGTATGCCTCGAAGGGATCTGGCATGGCCAGCCCCACCTGCACTTCAGATCGGGACCACACACCAGCCAGCACTGTCAGCTTCACCGCGGTGGGCTCCAGCAAGCCATAGTTGGCAGCTGGGGGCCACTGAAGGTGACCCAGCTCCAATAGGTGGTGAGAGGCCACATCACACATCCGCTGGTACACATGGGCCCTGTGGACACAGCCAAAGAAGGACACAGCCAGGGCAGGGCCCCCCTCCGCCAGACAGGCTGTGAAGGCAGACAGGCTACACACATACACAGCAGACACGGTCTCCGCCGCGGACCACACCACATGCGAGCACCTCATCTCTGGGATGCGACCATCGGGAAAGAGATGGAGACCCAGCATCTCCGCATGCAGCCGGAAGTCACCAGAGCTCACCTCATTGGCAAAGTAGCGGAGTCCAGAACTCAGACTCGCATAGGCACCAGTGTGGCTGTCTGGGCAGCTGGCGAGCAATTGCACGGCTGGGGAATGCCAAAGGTCACACAGGGCCATGGTCTTGTGGAAGCTCCATCTATGGGTTGCTATTCCTGTGAGCCCTGGGGAAGAGCAGCATCCAGTCATGGTCCAGCAGCACGCACCTGATACTAACTGCAAGGAAAGGGGGGCTCCGCAAACCCTGGAGGGACGGGAGGGGATGGGGAGCTCCTAGGATAGGCGATAAGACCACCGGCCACCGGACGCAGCATTGTAATGAGAACAAGCGAGGTGTGGGGTGCAGAAAGTGCAGCTGCTGGAACCGAGCAGAGCACACATACAGGAGGTCATTCAACACACAGACCAGGGAGATGAGGCAAGGAGGACACCCAACCAGCAGCCAACACAGAGGGGTGGGAGAGATGATGACAGACAGACAGCAGGAATGCAGCTGCTACAGTGCCCGCACATGCCCGGGCGCAGGCCGGAGTCAGACCCAGTGCCACTCTATGTGAATGCTGTGACCCCACGGGGGGACCGGTACGCTAAGCGCATTCGCGCTGCCCTGCCTAGGCGGGGGTCTGAGGCTGTCAGTGCTGACAGTGCTGAGCCCGTGCATTTATTTATCCCAGTCCCATGACCACCTCCACCACCGCCACCCAGTGTTGTGAGTCCCCCCCCCCTCAGGAGGCACAGCCACTTCCCCCCTGCCCCCCCCCCCGTCTCTGGGGGGGACAACTCCTCCTCCTGCACCTCCGCCTCCTCCTCCATTCCTCTCTAGCCCTCTCTAGCCCTCCGATCTCCTCTCCCTCCTGCCTGGCTCCATCATGCCACGTCCCAGTGCTGCTGTGTGCCCAGTTTAAATCTCCCTCCCCGGCTGGTGTTGTTGCTCGTTGCCTAGCAGCGATGCTGCGTGCTTTGTCCCCAGCTGGGAATCGTTTGCTTGGTTAATGTAATAACTAAGCATATTCTTTGGCATAGAAAGTATGCCATGAGCAACACAACACAGCAATAATTGTATGATTAACATACAATAACAGTAATGTAAAAGTTAAAAAAAAATAAAAAATAAGCAAAACAGAACAAAGGGAATTTGAACCCATAGAATGGCAGCTACAAATTGTATAGCAAGCAGGAACCTTAACAACTGTGCCAACAGAGTTCTGTTGATCAGCTGACTTCTTCTAGACTGAGAAAGTGCAGAATGGCTTGTAACAAACTCTTCTTCATGGACTTCACACTTCATTCCTTCAACTTTCTGGTCCTATGATGTAAAAAATGACTCAGTTAGCCAATACACAGCTCACCTTAAACTCCCACCAGGAGTTTTGCTCAAAAAACTTTAGTTTGGAGGTCAATTGGGGAGCGTGGTGGCAGGTAAGCTGAGTTAACTCTGGGGTCTGGGAAGGTGGGGGTACGTAAGGACAGGTGGGGGCAGGGCAGTCAGTGACGGTCGCCATTGCCAACGGTTTTAGACTCTCTAAAGCTATGTGACTAGGACAGAAGGGTAGGGTAGGAGAGTACAAAATTGTCAGTGTGTGTATCTCTCATGTCAGCATAGGTGTGTGAATGCTGCTAATAAAGACCACCACCAGTTCCAACTTCCAAGCCTGAAGAACCCTCTTTCCAGAGGGCTGCAAGAAGAACACATCTGGCATAGAAAGAAGCCTCATTCTCAGCGCTGACAAGTAACACCATTAGAAACATTTTAGAGTAGATAGGGTGGGGGGCAGAGTGTTCGCCTGTTCTCTTCCCATCCCTACCCATTCTAAAAATTTCCTAGCAGTTCTCAAGCTGCTTGCAAAGCCTACCACCACCAAATGCTAGGGCTAGATTGCAGCAGCAGCTATAGCGTGTTTGGCCAAAAAACAGTCTTTGACGTTCCATCATTTTACATATTAATATGTAAAATATGTAAACATCTACATTTAAACACCCAGCATATGTAAACATTCACAGGGCACACTGACACACCACACCACACCACACCACAGTAATTGGTGACGGCATAGGAAATTACAAAATTACATGAGAAGAATGGGTGGATTTAATTCTATTTGTACTAGGGCAGAGTCTAGAGGGGGAGGGGAGGATTAGTAATTATTTACCCCCACTGTGAAACCTCACAAGCCTCCCTGCTCCCTCTCTCTAGGAGGGTCATGCCATAGCCCGCCCCATCTCCCGATCCCCAAATCATACTTCTCTCACTCATAGGAATTGTCTTTAAATTAAATTGCACCTCAAAGCAGGAAAGAACTATGATATGTTTAAGATTTAACTACTATAATCTTGTGGCCACAGAGAGCAACAAAAATATGAATGGGGATTGGGCAAGGAGCATCTCGGGACAGAGGGGGAGTGGAGAACTCTTTCCATTTGTCCCATTTTCATCACAAAAGGCTTGTAAGGGAAGGGCTGGGCAGGCAGCTGAGTAAAAAGAAGGTTGCCTTGCCTGCCTTCCAATTAACAGGTATAATTGGTTCACTCCCCTGACTAACATGGCATGTGGCAATCCCAGAAGCTGTAACACTAGCTGTTGTTTGTTACTTGCATGATTGGGGGGGGGATTCCCTTCACAACAAACACAAGGCAAACAGATGCTATGTCACTGCCAGTATACAATTATACAATCTTCTATAATGAATCTAGAATGAATCATGCCATGAGCAACACAACACAGGAATAATTTTATGATTAACATACAATAACTGTAATGTAAAACTAAAAATAAATAAATTACAGTGACATGAAACAGGGGGGATTTGAACCCACAAAACAGCAGCTTCAAGCTATACAGCAGGCAGGAACCTTAACAACTATGCCACCATGTTGTATTGGGTTTGTAAAAGTTGTGAACAACACTACTGTTGTTGTTCACATTGACGCGCGCGAGACTCCAACAGAGTTCTATGTTCTTGTTCCGACTTCTTCTAGACTGAGGAAGTGCGGAATGAGGATCGTAACAAACTCTTCTGCATGGACTTCATTCCTTCAACTTTCTGTACCAGTCTAATGATGTAAAAAATGACTTAGTCAGTCAATACACAGGTCATCTTAAGCTCCCACTAGGAGTTTTGCTCCAAAAACTTTAGTTTTGAGGTAAATTTACGTTTACATAAAGATCAATTTACCATTAAATAAAAACACCTTTCCTTGAACTCCCACCCAGACCATGTGCATGTATGTATTTGAGAAGAATGGGCAGTGATTGCGGCACAGCAGGACAACCACAGCAGTCAGCACAGCACGCACATCCACAGCAGCGCTGCATACTCCCTTCGCAGAACCGCGATGAACGCTTATGACTGTCTCTCATATATTAAATTGGCAGAAAGTGGGAAAATGCCACTGATTGTACGTGACAACGGTGACGATCGGAAAAAGCAGTAAAGCACATAAATTGCGCATCTATGGATTTTTGTAGCAGCAAATGCAGAATCTCGGAGGTACAGGGCAGAATTCCGCGGGGCGCAATGTGGGATGCCGAGTTTTAGGAATGGAATTGCGGCATGGTAAAGGCTCCTGCCACATCAGCCCTAGCCCCTACTACACTTCTGGAGGTGGTGCCCAGCTCCTTGGATGAGGAGCAAGCGGCAGGCTCAGGAGGTGCTGCTGCCAGGTTTGTAAACTTTTTTTTTACTTTGAGGACAAGAAAGGTTCTATCCATTAGAGCGAGCTCAATGGCATGCGGGTGGGTGGTGGGAACCAGTCAGGCACAAACAGTGGGCATAAGCGGGTGGCAGTGGATGTATGGCAGAATGGTAGGGTACTGGAGTGTGCGGGGGGGTTCTGGCATGAGCAGCATCCCCACCCAAACATGTGCCAGGGTATCAAGGCTGTAAAGTCTCCAGTTGCCATTCCATTCCCTACACCCCCCTAAATAAGACCAGGATTTGCACGTGCCATCCAGGGCCTTTCTAGTTGTAATCCCTTCCCTAGCATCCCCTAGCACCCCAGGGAGGGCAGGATTTGCACGTGCCAGACAGCCAGGGTCCCCTAGAACTAGCATCTCATAGCACTCTCTGTATGCCACAGAGAGAGAGGGAGGGTACTGTAGTGTGGGGAGCTCTGGCACGAGCAGAACCCACACCCAAACATGTGCCAGGGTAGCAAGGCTCTCCACTCTCCAGTTGCCATCCCATTCCCTACACACCCACAAATAAGGGCAGGATTTGCACGTGCCAGCCAGGGCCTTTCCTAGTTTCAATCCCTAGAATCCCCTAGCACCCCAGGGAGGGAAGGATTTGCATGTGCTTTCTGGTTGCAATCCCTATCACCCCAAGGAGGGAGGACTAGAGGCATGATCATCATAAATGCATGAGATTATTTTGGTGTTCTTAATTCCCATTTCAGAGAAGAATTGGATGCCGGCCCCAGCGCTGCTGCTAGGATCAAGCCAAAGAGGAGGACTCCTAGGCAAAGGTCGCCGCCACGGCCAGTGACACCCCCAGACATTCGATGCCAGAAGTCGGATGTCTAATGTCACGTGACCAATGCCCTTCACCCACAATTGTCACCCATTGCCATGTCTTTGCTAATCTGCATGACTTGCGTGACATACTTTATTGATGGCTCCATGCATGGGAGCCATCAGCACCTTAAAGTCCAAGAGCATTGAGGTCCAGGCTAAGAATGATGAGGGGACAGGGATAAGGGGGCTGGGCAGGGGCAGGTGTCTGCTGGCTGGAGAGGGTGGAAGTTCCCTGGCACTTTTTGGTAACCTTGGCAAAGCAACAGAGCAAGGATCCTGGACTGTAGGAGATGTTCAAGATTCTTTAGGATTTGTAATGTCATCTGTAGTGATGTGCGAACACGAACAGTCGATCCTAAGAGATAGGCGAGTGTTGTTGCGAAGGGACGGGCGATCACTAATAGCCTCCATTTCTCGCAGGCGATCGAAAGGTAGTCAGGTACAGGATCATCCTGGGCCAGCTCCAAATTGTCCGAAGGCAAGAAAACGGAGTATGTCATCAATGCGGAAATCCTCAAGGAACTCAGCATGAAATGCAGGTTGCACAACTGGATATGAGCCATCGGTCAATTCTGCGAAGTGGAGAGGATTTGGAATGTCATCTGTAGGGATGTGCGAACACGGACAGTCGATCCAAAGAGATAGGCAAGCGTTGTTGAGAAGGGATGGGCGATCGGCGATAGCCTATGTTTCCCGCAGCTGATCGAAAGGTAGTCGGGTACAGGATCATCCTGGGCCAGCTCCAAATCATCTGAAAGCAACTTCTAGATAAAGTGGATAGAAAGCTGGATAGACAGTGGATAGAAAGATGGCTCTCTGTGAGTGGAATGACGGGCCCCAGAAGCCTGATGGTGGGTCCTGGGACTACAGTGGCAGCTTCTAGATACAGTGGATAGAGACAGTCCTTCCTAAACGTAATGTAGGCCCCAGAACCCTTAGGTGGGTCCTGGGGTTGGAGAACTTTGAAGGCCGAAGTGGAGACGGGTTCCATGTGATCATCAGTTGAACATGTGTCAGTTGATCCTAATAGATATGCAAGCACCATTCTGTGATCAAGGCCCTCACAGATAATGAAAGATATATCATGTACCTGGAGGAAAAGTTGGTTGAGTTTCTCTTCCTCGCACTATTTGATTGGAAAGTTCATTACAATACCCCAAGAGATCTCCAGGAGAAAATCTTTCACAGCAAGATGCATTGCTCCTTATGTGACAAAAGACTTGGGGTTGCTTATCCAGGGGATTTGGGAGTGGGGTTTTGTTGTCGAGTAGTTCAGTTTCCCAGGAAGCAGCCTGAGAGGCTTAACTGTGCTTGACAGTTGGAGCTAAACAAGGGCACCCCAGTAGGACATGTGCTTTCAGCAGCCTTTGAGTGGAATCAGCAGCCTTTGAGTGGAATAATGGCCCCAGACCCATCACGAAGGTTCCTAGGGCTGGAGTGGCAGCTTCTGTATCTTGGCCAAAGTCCTCCCTGCCTGTAACTTGGCCCCAAAACCCTGGTGGCGGGTCCTGGGATTGGAGTGGCTGCTTCTTGATGCGTTGGAATGACATTGGAATGTGCGAGGAATTCTGGCCCCTGACTAATCACGGTGGGTCCTGGGGCTAGAGTGGCAGATTCTGGATCTTTACCACAGCCCTCCCTGCCTGTAACGTGGCCCCAGAACCCTGGTGGTGGGTCCTGGGGCTGGAGTGGCTGCTTCTTGTTATGCATTGGAACGACATCGGAATTTACGAGGAATGGTGGCCCCAGACCCATCACGGTGGGTCCTGGGGCTAGAGTGACAGCTTCTGGATCTTGGCAACAGCCCTCCCTGCCTGTAACTTGGTTCCAGAACCCCGGCAGCGAGTCCTGGGGCTGGAGTGGCTGTTTCTTGGTGCATTGGAACGACATCAGAACGCACGAGGAATGATGGTCCCAGACACATCACGGTGGGTGCTGGGGCTAGAGTGGCAGCTTCTGGATATTGGCCACAGGCCTCCCTGCCGTAACTTGGCCACAGAACCCTGATGGTGGGTCCTGGGGCTGGAGTGGCTGTTTCTTGATGCGCTGGAATGACATCGCCTCTGTGCAATGAATGAAGGACCCCAGAAACCGTGGCACACACAGCATGGGTGGCATTGGCACTAGCACCAGCAGACATTGGTTGCCAGGGTACAGAACCCTTGCCACATAAAGCATGTAGGCCTGGCCTGCGGGCCTTTGGCACCAGCAGAGATTGGTTGCCAGGGTACAGAACCCTTGCCACAGACAGCATATAGGCCTGGACTGGGGGCCATTGGCACTAGCAGCAGCAGACATTGGTTGCCGTGGCAGGCAGTCAGGTGGTGTGGCATGAGTGGCAGTCAGGCAGACTGAGGCAGGGTTCAAGCTTTGCAACTTGGGCAGGCGGGCAGGCAGGCAGCATGGCAGGAGAGGCAGTAGGGCAGGCAGGCTTTGGCAGGCTTTGAGGTAGGCAACTTGGGTGGGCAGACAGGCACCTTGGAATGGGAGGCAGGAAGGAGGACTGAGGCATGCTTTGAGCTTAGCAGAAAGCTGGGCAGGCAGACAGGCAGCGTGGCATCAGAGGCAATAGGGCAGGCAGGCTGGGACATTGGCAGCAGGGCACTCAGATAGGCTATCAAAGACTGTTCAGCGCGACAGAGCGAGAGCCAGTCAGTGTCACATAGGCAGGCTGAAATCGTGTAGCCATAGGCTGACTTGCAGGCTTACAGTTTGTTTCCCAATGCCACCCTGCATCATGAGGTCAGTCAGATAAGGCGGCCGAGACCGTCTAGTATGAGAGGGAGAGAGAGAGTGTGTGTGTGTGTGAGAGAGAGAGAGAGAGAGAGAGAGAGAGAGAGAGAAAGGCAGTGCGGGTGCCAGGCTTTGGGAGGGAGGGAAAGCACCTCAGAAGCACAGCAGCAGTAGCCCTAGACCAGATGGAGGAAGAAGAGGAGGAGGAGGAGCCCATCCTAATATTGCCCCTGGCATGGGATGGCATATGCCACTGCACCATCACTCGTTGTCCTGGGGAAGCTAGGGGAATCCCAGCAGTGGAAGGTTCACCTTCAGGAACAACAACTGCTCCAACTTGGCCCCCAGTCTCAGGCGGTGTGGGGCACAAATGTCCCCCATGGTGGAGAACACCCTCTCGCTGGGGACGCTGTTGGTGGGCAGGACAGGATACCCTTGGCCACTTTCGACAGGGCCGGCCACACGTTGGCCTTGCCAGTCCAGTAGGGCAAGGGATGAATGCACGACTCCTCCTCAAGGTAGGTCTCTACTGCTGCTGAGGCACCATCATACTCCCTCTGATAGCTCTGGGTGGGCACCACCTGCCCCACTGCCCTCAGCCACGCTACTTGCCTTTTTTTGCTGGGCCCCATGCTTCTCAGAGTGGACTGTACAGAGGAGGAATTGCTGGTAGTAGCGGTCCTGCTGCTGGTGCTGTTGCTACCGCTAAGGCTGGGGGAAGAGATAGACCCAGATGGCTAGAAGGGGTCGCTGCTCCCACTCCCACCATCCCCAGGGGCATCCTGCTGCATGGCCCGCTCTGCCTGCCGGACCTTCTGCACCAGCGCACCCTTCCGCAGGCCATAGAGTGCTGTCTCACGTGCCATGCTGCCCTTGATCCTGGGGTCCAGCATGGTTGCCAGGACATATTCTTCCCGGCGCAGGAACTCATCAAAGCGCACACTCAGCCCCTCCTTCAGCTTCCATGCCAGGTCAAGCACCTCATCACAGAACTTCCTGCCTGGAGGGCCACAATCCCGCCACCCGAGAATCTCGTCCAGGCTCCTCTTGACACTATGGACCAGCGAGGTCACCTGGCTGGGGGTGGCAGTGGAGCTGCTCACGGTCTCCGTCATGGCCAGGAATGGTCTCAGGATGAAGACCGTGTGAGCAATGATCTCCCATTCCTCCCTGTTGTACCCTGGAGTTGGCTCAATGTCTGTCTCCAGTTCCATCTGATGGAGGCCGGCTTTCTCTTGAAGAAGCCGCTCAAGCATCAGGAAGGTGGAATTCCACATGGTGGAGGAGACATCCTGGACCAGCGTGTGCACCGGGGATCCTTGCTCAGCTGCTTCTCCCAGAGGAGCTCGCTGTCCTTCAAGCTGCAGTTGAAGAAGCCTGCCAGCTTCCTCCCCTGCTCGAACAGGGAGCAAAGGGTGCCTGGCCCAATCCCCTTCTCCCCCAAGCCCAGAGCATCCTTCACCATGAGATGGAGGGTGTGTGCGGCGCAAGGGATGCTCGTGAAGCCCCCATCACAGACTGCCTTTAGGATATTGGTCGCGTTGTCCGTGACCACATACCTCTTGGTGAAGGCCACGCCTGCCTTAGTGGCCAGGGCTGCCTCGAGGTTCCTTGAGGTATGGGAGCTGTCCATGACTTGGGTCTGAAGTAGGGCCCACCTATACCCTGCTTCAGGTCCCCTTCTGCCACTGCCAAGTGTTGCCTCTTGGTCCTGCCACCAGTGTGCAGTCACTGCCAAGTATGCATCCTGGACGTTTCTGGCAGACTTTAGGTTGGTGGTGAAGTGGTCTGTGGCCCGCCCAGCCCCTGCCAGCAGCCCCATCACCCACTCCTTCAAAGCCCTGTAGAGCTGTGGGACCACAGTCTGACTCAGGGTGGAGCGGGAAGGTATCTTAAAGTTGGGGGCCAGGAACCCAATCAGTAGCTGGAGGCCCTTGCCCTCCACAATTGACAAGGGCTGGCCATCCAGGGCAATCATTTCTGCCAACAGGCACTTGGCTTTCCCTTGGAAGCCAGTCCCACGGCACCCTGACTATGGTCTTGACACATCCCCCCACCCCATATCCTCCATGGTGGACTGACGGCGCTGCTGGGGAGTCTCCTGTTACTACTCTGCCCCCATACTGCTCCTTCTGCTAGAGGCAGCAGCAGTTGGTGCAGGACGCTGGCCCACTGTAGGAGCCAGGCGATTGGCCACTGCAGTCGGGAACCCGCTGGCATCCACTTCCCCTGCCTTCCTGCTGAACAACAGAGCACTGTGGCATGCCTTGAGGTGTCTCGCCATTGCAGTTGTGCCAAGGTTGACGAGCACCTACCCACACTTCACCACCTTATTGCACAGCGTGCACTGCACCTCTCTGGGATCATCTGCCCGCACCTGCTTAAAATGATCGCAGACTAAGGATTCCCCCCCCTCCTGCCTTCTTGCCCGCCCCAGCAGACGTACTGCTGCCAGCACTGCTGGGAGAGGGAGAACTTCGTGGCACTGGAGATACAGCTCTTGGAGGAGGGTCAGACATTGCCTCGGGTACAGACATCTCCTCTGCGGCACTCATGTCTGCCTTTTCCTCATTGTCCACAATCACGGTGATTTCCTGTGAAGGGGAGTATTGGGACCCTGAGGCTAGACTGCCCATGCCCGCCATGCTGCTGGCACTCTCCCTGTGCCCCCTTCTGTAACTGCTAGTGCTGCTGCTGCTCTCCCTACTGACATTGCCCAGGGATTAGGCCCTGCCTCAAGCAGCCGGGGTGGGATCCACCAGATCTGGACTGCTGGGGATCGCCTTGACAGTGGGGGACATTGGTGGCCCTGGAGGAACATCAGAAGAAGTCCCAGCACCTGCTCCAGCACCACAAGCAGCAGAGACAGATGCAGCCTCAAGTCCTGCAGGCCTTCCAGTGCCCTGCGTGGCAGTGGAGGAGGGCACTGCCAGGAGGTGACAGTGAGCTGCTGAGGCCTGTTGCCCTAAAGCAGGCCTGCTGAGTTGGGGGGGGGGAGGGTGATGTGCTCTGCCTCTGGCTACTGCTGCTGCCTGCTGCTCCTCCCCTTGTACAGCCCCTCCAGCCTCTGGCATGTGCCCCATTGCCTCCCCTATGGGCAGCAGATCAGCCTCTCCTTCCCTTCTCCATTTCTCCCTCCAAAATAATGTTTTTATATATATATTTTTTAAAAAATTATTTAATTTCTTTATCTATCTATCTATCTATCTATCTATCTATCTACACTAAATCTAACTACTATTAACTATTAGAAATGCTATGAACTAAATCGATTAATAAGTACACAGGACTACTCCTACAAACACTAAAACTAAATCACTAAATGCTATCTCTATCACTAAGCTAACTCCTACATCTATCTATCTATCTATATGTATATATGTATATATGTATATATGGGATGGGGGGAAAGCAACACAAACAACACAAGGAGGTGTACAAAACTTCAATGAAACCTAAATCAATCTAATAATCCTACTCTAAATGAATAAAAAAAACAGGGGAAGGGAATCAGGGATGGAATGGGAGAGGGAAAGGAATCAATGGATGGGGGAGGGAGGAAGAAAGATGAACACAGGGAACACAGGGGGGTAAAAACAAAAAATAACCACTAAATCTATCTCAGCTAAGCTAAATAAATGATAATATGGGGGTAGATTGGTTGGATGGGTGAAATAGGAGGATGGCAATGAATTAAGAATAGGAAGGAACAAAAACTGCTGGGAGAGAGGAAGCCTTCTGAAATGCCTGCTGTTCAGGAACAGTGACTAGCTCAGAAGGTGTTGGGAAGGGGGGAGGCAGAGTTTTGTTTCTTGCTGCGCCCACCTCACCGCAAGCCCCATTGGTTCCGTGCAGCCTAGTCTGTGGCCAATTGCAGACTGCCAAGCCAGTGGTCTGAGGTGAAAATGGATGGCGATTGGGCAGGCTGGCTGCTACTCCAAGCCTCTCCACCCCTGGTGCCTGGAAGTCTGCTCCTCAGCTGACTACCCCTCCCTGTCATGTTTGGCCTTCCAGTTACACCACGTTTTAGCCACCCGAACTCACCCGAATGCAATCTTAACTGACCGAACTGTTCATTCATTTCGACATTTGGATTTGAGTTCAATTCGGTCAGTTCGTGTTGGGATTCGGGTTCATGTTTGGTTGTCCGAACAGGCCGAGTTCGGGTTGAACTCCGAACTTTTGAACCATGTTCGCCCATCCCTAATGGCCAGCGATGCCAGCAGACCAGTCTGCCATGGGGGGTGGGGAGGTGGTATGAACAAGGCCTTTGCAAGACACAGGAACTGGTCATGAATGCTGGGGAGCCTGGGTTCTCCAGTGCTCACACTAGGATATGTCAAATTCAAAGGCCAACCTGGCACACTACCCCCTCCCCCATGGTCTGTCACAGGGGGAGTGCGAGGCAGCTGACATGGTAGCCATGAGAGCTGTTAGAATTAGGGGTGTGCAAAGAAATCGCTGTTCGGGTTCCGTCATTCGGTTTGTTCGAGTTTGGTTCCATCGTTCAGAAAAAGGTATCGCAAGATCCCGTGATCATGCCAGAAACCGGAAATTTGAGTGTGTGCGGAGCTTGTCTGGGTGAAAACGTGTGCGTTATGGCTGACTGGGTATTCAGTTTTGTTTTGTGTGTTTTGGCTGTGTGGTGTGCTGGTTTGACTGTTGGTTTTGGTTTGGCTGGTTGGTGAGTGTTGGTGGGTGACTGTTGGCTGTCTGTTGTTAAAAAATAATAATGAAGAAGACTGTTCTAATTAAGTGTCGGGGGGCAAAGGTGGTGCTCTCGGAGCCAGTGGTGGAGGAGGAGGAAGAGGTCATTGCCCCAGCCCCTGGACCTTCGGTGGTGGCAGTCCCAGAGCCGGTGGTGGAGGAGCAAGCAGGCACAGGAGGTGTTGCCAGGTTTGTAAACTTTTTTTTTACTTTGAGGACAAGAAAGGCTCTATCCGTTAGAGTGAGCTCACTGGCATGCGGGTGGGTGTGTGGGTGGTGGACATCAGTCAGGCACAAACAGTGGACATCAGCGGGTGGCAGGGGATATCTGCCACAGAGAGAGAGGGTACTGTAGTGTGTGGGGCTCTTCCAGCAGTCACACACGAACACCGCCCTCACCCAAGCATGTGCCTGTCAGCCATCCCTAGCAAGGGCCTCCACTCTCCAGTTTCCATCCCTACCTAGCACCCCTAAATAAGGGCAGGATTTGCACATGTCAGCAAGGGTTTCTCCATTTGCCATCCCTAGCATCCCCTAGCACCCCAAGGAGGGCAGGATTTGTATGTGCCAGCAAGGGTTTTTCCAGTTGCCATCACTACTTTCACCACAAGGAGGACAGGATTTGCACGTGCCAACCAGGGTCACCGTCTCCAGTTGCCATACCTACTAGCACCCCAAGGAGGGAGGACTAGAGGCATCATCATAAATGCATGATATTACTTAGATGTTGTTTATGTGTTCCTGTTTCAGAGAGGATGAGGATGGGGAATCCTTCAATGCCGGTGCCAGGTGCAGGAGGACAACACCAAGGCAAGGTCACCAGTGCCACCCCAGACCGTGGGCGGACAAGGTCCAATGTCTGGAGGTGGTATCACAAGGACAATGGATTTGTCATCTGCAAGGTAAGGCAAAAGGCACGGGGGCTGGAACAACAGGGTATGCATTGCCCTATGACCTGTTAGGAACGGAAGTCCCCTGCAGAGAGAGATTTGCACCCACCCACTTGTGGAGACAGAATGCAGGCAGGGCTTGAAACAGACCATTGGTCTGATGCAGTATGGCACTTCGTATGTTCCTTCCTATCTTTTATGTTGTTTAGGAATGCGGCAAAAGATTTAAAAGGGTCAGGGAGGGGACCACATCGGGCCTAATCTCCCACATACAGAAGCTGCACGGGGAGAAGGTGGCTCAGCTGCAGGACTCTGGCATGGCCATGGAGCTGAAACATCAGAGCCAGAAGAAGTGGGTAAGGCAACCCAAAAGAGATGCCACCAAAGCCCTTCCCCCTCCTCCAGCTCTGATGTGGAGTCCCCTGGGCTCTGGGAATCTGCATCGGCAAGGGCCTTTTGGATCAAGGTGGAGAGGCCCACCTCGGACTTCATGGCCGGCCTGCAGCAGTGAGCAGCTACCATGGAGAACCGACTGGTGGAATGGTTCCAGGTGGTCGAGGTCCGGGAACAGATGGTGGAGGCATACTCTCAGTACGTCTCAAAGGACGTCTCCGCTGAGATGGCCAAACTGGAACTCTTCCGCCAGTCGGTCTCCCAGTGGCAGGCGGCCATGGCAGGGGCCATTGACTATGCCATTGAACACGGCTAACAAATGCCGGCGGGTGTGATGCCCCCTGCCCGTAGCTCCCATGCACCCCTTCTGTCTTTCCCCCAAGTTCTGGGGGGCAGGCCCAAAGACTGATTAGTTTCCTTTCAAGTTTAAAATGTTTGGTTTTTGTTTTATAATATTGTTGTTGTTGTTCTTGTTTTGTTAATAAAAGTTATTTTTGTTGTTATTGTTGTGAGCTTTGTTTTTCCGCCCCATCTTTTATCCCTCTCTGATGAAGAGTTCTGGCAGGCAGGTGGCAGAATCTCATACAGCTTGTCGATCCCTATCAGCAGCATCTGGCTGGCTCCACATGTAGCGTAGTTAAGGTATTAACCCAAAGATGAGCCAGGCAGCAGCAGGGTCTCAATTTGCAGACAGACCCCCCCTCAGGAGGGGCAGGGCTTGTGTCTGTGTGTGTATGCCAGAGAGAAAGAGAGACAGGCTCTTTTGGCAGCAGGTATCCATGAGTGGGAGTGGAGGAATAGTGGGTGGGGGCAGGCTTGCAGGCGGGAGCCGGTGGCCACTGGCCAGTCAGGCATGAGCAGTGGCAGCAGCAGCACCCAGAGTGGAATGACAGCACCCCATGACTGGAATGATGGTCCCAGAATCTCGTTGATGGTTCCTGGGATGGGCGGGCATGACTGCTTCAGGTACAGTGGAATGATAGCCTAAAGCCTATGAGAGTTGAATGATGTCCCTAGAATTAGTGCATGGTTGGGCACACATCATTCAATCATGTGATAGGTAGGTAGGTATAGGAACGCAAACAGGCAAGCACATAATATGTTCCACATTTTGTTATATTCCATCTCATTTTGGTAGGTTTGCTGCTGCTGGATGTGGGCATTTGGCACAGATGGGAGTTCTTCCTGTTTCTGGCATGTGACAGTTTGCCACCTCTCCCCTACCCCAGCTCTCTCATTCTAGTGGGGAGCCTCTCTCTTTCTCCCTCTCTCTCTGGTCATATAGTGCAGGTGACAGCATGGGTGGGATCGTGTCTGTCTCTCCTTCTAGCAGTGGGGAGACTTTCTCTCTTGCTCTTAATTCTCTCTCTCTCTCTCTCTCTCAGCAACAACTTGGGTGGGCAGACAGGGACCTTCGCATGAGAGGCAGGAAGACAGACTGAGGCAGGCTTTGTGCTTGGCGGCAACCTGGGGTCCAGAACCCTTGGCACAGACAGCATATAGGTCTGGGGGCCATTGGCACTAGCAGCACTAGACATTGGTTGCCAGGGTACAGAACCCTTGACACAGACAGCATATAGGCCTAGGGGTCATTGACAACAGCAGACAGTGGGTTTCCAGGGTACAGAATCCTTGGAACAGACAGCATATAGGCCTGGGGGCCATTGGCAGCAGCAGAGAGTGGGTTTCTGAGGTAAAGAACCCTTGGCACAGACAGCATATAGGCCTGGGGGATATTTCAGCAGCAACAGACATTGGTTGCCAGGGCAGGCAGGCAGGTGGTGTGGCATGAACGTCAGTCAGGTAGACTGAGGCAGGCTTTGAGCTTTGCAATCTGGTTGGGTGGTCAGGCAGGCAGGCAGAATGACATGAGAGGCAGTAGGGCAGGGGGGATTTGGAAGGCTTTGAGATAGGCAACCTGGGTGAGCAGACAGGCACCTTGGCATGGGAGGCATGAAGGCGGGCTGAGGCAGGCTTTGAGCTTGGCGGCAAGCTGGGTGGGCAGATTGGCAGCGTGGCATGAGAGGCAGTAGGGCAGGCAGGCTGGAACATTGGCAGCAGGGCTCTCATATAGGCTAGCAAAGACTGTGAATCACAAAAGAGTGAGAGACAGTCAGTGTCACATAGGCGGGCCGATATCGTGTAGCCACTAGGTATAGGCCGGCTGGCAGGCTTACAGCTTCTCAATGCCACCCTGTGTCATGAGGTCAGTCAGATAAGGTGACCAAAGCCATCTAGTAGGAGAGAGAGAGAGAGAGAGAGAGAGAGAGAGAGAGAGAGAGAGGGAGAGGGAGAGAGAGAGAGAGAGAGAGAGAGAGAGAGAAAGAAAGAGTGGACGCCAGGCATTGGGAGGGAGGGACAGCACCTCAGCAGCACAGCAGCAGTAGCCCAGATTGAGGAGGAGGAGCCCCGTCCCATTACTGCCCCTGGCATGCAATGGCGTGTGCCACTGCATCATCAATCCATGTCCAGGGGCAGCTTGGAGAATCCCAGCAGTGGGAGGTTCACCTTAATTAACAGCAACTGCTCCGCAGACTTTGTCCCCAGTCTCAGGTGGTGCTGGGAGCAAATGCCCCCACGATAAAGAACACCTGCTCACTGGGGACACTGGTTGGTGGGCAGGACAAAATACCCTTGGCCACTTTCGACAGGGATGGCCACACATTGGCCTTGCTGGCCCAGTAGTCCAAGGAATCGCTGCTGGGATCAATGCATGGCTCCTCCTCCAGGTAGGTCTTCAGAGCTGCTGAGGCGTGGTCATACTTCCTCTTGTAGCTCTGCCTGGGAACCACCTCCACCACTTCCCTCAGCTACGCAGCTTGCCCTATTGTTATGCGGGAATCCATGATCCCCAGAGTGGCCTGCATTTAGGCCGAGCTGCTTCTGCTGCTGCTGGCAACAGGGGTGCTGCTGCTGCTGGTGGTGCTGCTACTGCTAGGGCTGGGGGCAGGGATAGACCCGACTGGCAGAGAGGGATGGCTTCTCCTACTCCCACCATCCCTGCTGTATAGCCCGCTCTGCCTGCCGGACCCTCTTGAGCAGCGTATCTTTTTGGAGGCATAGAGTGCAGTCTGGTGTGATATGCTTCCCTTGACCCTGGGGTCCAGCATTATTGTCAGGACATATTGCTCCCACTGCAGGACAGCATCAAAACACGACTCCAGTCCTGACGTCTGCTTCCGCACAAGGTCAAGCGCCTCATTGGCCAGCTTCCTGCCCGCAGGGCCACAATCCCGCCCCCCAAGAATCTCGTCCAGACTCCTCTGAAGACTCCGGACCAGAGGGGTCACCTGGCTGAGGGTGGCAGTGGAGTTGCTCATGGTCTCCGTCACGTCCAGGACCGGTTTCAGGCCGAAGACCATTTAAGCTAGGAGCTCCCATTCTGCTCCATTAAACCCTTCCAGTGCCACCCACAGTCCATCTCCAGTTGAACCTGATGCAAGGTGGCTTTCTGCTCAAGAAGCCACTGGAGCATAAGGAAGGTAGATTTCCACCATGTGGCCACATCCTGGACCAGCTGGTGCCCTGGGGAGCCTTGATCGGCCTCTTTCTCCCCGAGGAGCTCGCTGCCCTTTATGATCCGGTTGAAGAACCCTGCCAGCCTCGTCCCCCACTCTATCAGGGAGGTAAGAGTGCCTTCCCATATTGCCTTATTCCCCAAGCCCAGAGCATCCCTGATCACCAGGTGAAGGGTGTGTGCAGTGCAAGGTGGACCGTGCCACCCCCCCCAGCCACTGCCAGCTGCTCCGTCACCTGGTCCTACAAAGCCCTGTACAGGTCTGGCACCGCAGTCTGACTGAGGGTGGTACGGGACGGCAGCTTAAACTGGGGGGCCAGGAACCCAATCAGCTGCTGGAGGCCCTTGTTCTCTGCAATTGAGAAGGACTTTCCATCCAGCACAATCATTTCAGCCAACAGGTGCTTGGCTTTCTCTTGAAAGCCACGCTGCCCTGCTGCCGATGGCCTTGGCAGCTTCCCCCACCCCAGCTCCTCCATGGTGGACTGATGCTGCTGGTGGGGCGCCTGCTGGTAGAGGCAGCAGTTGATGCAGGATGCTTGCCTGATGAAGGAGCCGGGTGACTGGCCGCTGCAGTCAGGAACCCACTGTCATCCACTTCCCCTGCCTTCCCACTTAGCAGCAGAGCACTGTGGCATGACTTCAGGTCCCTTGCCATTGCAGTTGTCCCAAGATTTGGGAGAACCTGCCCACGCTTCACCACTTTATTGCACAAAATGCACTGCACGTTTCTGGGATCATATGCCCGCACCAGCTTAAAATGTTCCCATACAGATGATTTTTTTCCCCCTCCTGCCTTCTGGCCCACCCCGGATGACGCATTTCTGCCAGAGTTGCTGGAAGGAGAAGAACCTTTTGACACTGGAGACACAGCTCTGGGAGGAGGGTCAGCCATTGCCTCAGCTTCAGACATCTCCTCTGCAGCACTAGTGTCTGCCTCTGACTCACTGTCCATGATCATGGTGATGTCCTAAGAAGTGGAGTACTGGGACCGTGAGGCTAGACTGCCAGTGCCCGCCATGCTGCTGGCACTCTTCCTGTGCCCCCTCAATAGCTGCTACTGCTGTTGCTGCTACTACTCCTCTCCCTACTGCCATTGTCCGGGGATCAGGCCCGGCCTCTAGCAGCCGGGGTGGGATCCATCAGCTCTGGACTGCTGGGGATTGCCTCCACAATGGGGACATTGGTGGCCCTGGAGGAATATCGGAAGCAGCAACACCTGCTCCTGCAGCTGCACCAGAGACAGCCACAGTCTCATGTATTGCAGGCCTTCCAGTGCCCTGAGTGGCAGTGGAGGGCACTCCCAGGAGGCAAAGCTGAGCCTGTGAAGCCTGTTACCCTAAAGCAGGCCTGCTGAGTTTGAGGTGTGGTGATGTGCTCTGGCTGCTGCTGCCACGGCCCCTACCACCTCTCCCACATGCCCCATTGCCTGTCTTACAGACAGCAGACCGGCCTCTCCTACTTCCCTTATCCATGTCTACCAACTCAAACACACACAAATATTTTATAAAACAATTTTTTACTCAAAATATTTATCTAATATTATATCTATCTCTACACTAAATCTAACTGCTATTAACTATTCTAAAACCTATGGACCTAAATGGAATATCCTAATAACTACAAAGGCCTTGTCCTACAAAA
The DNA here is from genome assembly GCA_003113815.1 of Sphenodon punctatus. NCBI lineage: Eukaryota > Metazoa > Chordata > Lepidosauria > Sphenodontia > Sphenodontidae > Sphenodon > Sphenodon punctatus. The sequence goes on from QEPC01012365.1 coordinate 363,694, forward strand.
ACACTGTACATCTATCTATCTATCTATCTATCTATCTATACAATATTATACAGGGGGAAACAGAAAGAAAACATGGAGGGGTACGAAACTGAAATGAAAATCAATCTAATAATAATCCTACTCTAAATAAATCCAAAACTTAAAACAGGGGAAGGGAATCCGGGATGGAATAAGAGGGAAAGGGAAAGGATTCAATGGAGGGGGGAGGGAAGAAGGAAGATTGAACACAGGGAACACAGGGAGGGGTAAAAACAAAAAATAACACCTAATTCTATCTAATGTAATTTAAATAAATGATAATATGGAGGAAAATGGTTTGGATGGGTGAAATAGGAGGAGGACAGCAATGGATTGGGGAGCTGGGAGGTACAAAACTGATGGGAGAGGGAGCCTTCTGAAAATGCCTGCTGTCAGGAACAGTGACAAGCTCAGAATATGTTGGGAAGGGGGGAGGGTAATGTGTTTTGTTACTTGCTGTGCCCACCTCACTGCAAGCCCAATTGGCTCCATGCAGCCTAGCCTATGGCCAATCACAGCCTGCGAAGCCAGTGGTCTGATAAGAAAAGGGACGGTGATTGGGCAGGCTGGCTCCTACTCCAAGTCTCTCCAACCCTGGTGTCTGGAAGTCTGATCCTCAGCTGATTCCCGCCTCCCTGTGCTTGCCTGTATCAGGCAGTGCTCACCAACTGACAGTGGGTCACGTTTCTCTTGCCGAACCACCCAAACTCGTTCCAAACCGACCGAACTGGTTCAGTTCGGTCGTTTCGGGTTCAGTCATCCGAACAAACTGAGTTCGAGATGAACTCCGAACTTTCAAAACACGTTCGCACATCCCTAGTTAGAATCCCTCCCTATGCACTCTACCTGTGTGGATGTTCTACAGCAGTACTACTCAGTGGCCACGGATTGCCCTCCAAGCCTCGCTTGTTTAAAAACACCCAATATTTCCAAAGGATGAGAGTTCCCTTAAAAAGGATATCAACCCTCAGCTGCTCACATCAAGCACAGTGATGGTTATCACTCGGCAGAATACACACACACTCAGGATGCTGTTAATGCTGTTTATTGACCTCAGCAACTTTTAGATTGATGATAACACAAAATTATGGCAAAATTAGTGTGAATGTCATTATCCTCTGAAAATCTCTGAGCTCCCTGTCCAATAGAGGTTGAGGCTTCAGACATACAACACAGCAATGCCTAACATACCCACAAAGTCAGAAGTAGTGCTGAAACAAAATTTTGCACTAGGTGAAAATCTTGTCAAGATTAAGCTTCTCAATGAGATTTTCCATCTCAAGAATCTCATGAGAAATGGCATTCTCATGAGATTCTTGAAAATGATTGCTGGGTGGGCACACATACAGAATGGCCACATTAGCGTTTTTAAAGGTTTTGTAGAATTTCATGAGATTCTCAAAAATCTTAGTGAGATCTTGCGAGATTCACTGGGGCTTCAAAAATCTCACAGTGTTCTCATGAGAGCAATTTATATTCTTCCTTGAGACCTAGTCAGAAGATCCCAGAGTTTTAGCTCTCTCTCTCTCTAAACCTCTTGTGACTCACTAAGGTAGTCCTAATTAAATTGGCTTTTGTGCTCTTCTTCAGAAAGAGGCATATATTTCCTTTTATGACCAATAACATCTCTTTGAGACCATCTCCTTATTTATGCATGAAATATGGAAAGTCTGTGGCATTCCTATTTGTTTTAATATACTTTCATCCCATCTGAATCATGTCAGTCTCTTCAGTTACCTTTCACCCTTATTTTGAATCCTGAACTGGAAGGATCCCCATGTATGGTGAGACATGTAGAGTCTGGTAATTGCTAGTTTGTTGATTCATGTAAAATGGTGTCAAGTCGTCCACTATTCTAACTGTGTAACTCTCTTTTATGAGGCCCAGGGCTGGTGAGGGCTGCTGGGCCTTCAACTTCTCTCACTGGGTAATTTCAGACATTACGTGATCACAGGCAACCACCCTGAATCACAGTAAATCACAGTGAATTCAAGGTGGTGGCTGTGATCGCCGTAACATCTATTTGAGCACCGCCAGATGTTCACCACAGTGAATCTCTGGCGGGGTTCAAAGCTAACCACGGTTCTGGAGGTGAGGCCGGCCAGTAGGGTCAGGTACAGTAGGGTCAGGCACAGTAGTCTGATTGGCTGCTATGCCCGCCCATCTCCCTATGGGTAGGCGGACAAGGGAGCATGGGGGGCCAGGACTGAGCGGCCGCACGTCATGCCACAAAGCCCCGCCCCCTGCCCGTGCAGTCCCGTCCCCTCCACAAACCCTGGTAGAAATCAGGCCAGCACGTCTAAAGGACGGCTGGTCTGATCACAGACCAGGATCTGAGACGGATCCTGGCCCAGGGTTCAGCGTGGCTGGCTGAAAGGCCCATCACATCTGAAATTACCCACTGTTAGCAACTTCGGAGCTGTGGAATTTGTCAGATATAGTAATTCTGTGGCTATTACATTACAGATTTATTATAGAGCTATATATTATTAACATCCTAAATGTTAAGTCCCAGAAAAAATGGACTTGATCTACCAGGCCCCTAAGTTTCCTTACTTTCCCTTTGATTTGCCATCTCCTTTTTTTGATAGCATTAATTTTGTTCACAAGCTTTAGTTTCGTTTTCATGATTGTCAGCAGTATCTTTATAACAGGCTAGTGACACAACAAATTGGGTAGAAAGTCACATCGCTGCAGTTAAGTATTGATTAGATAATAGTCTGGCAGAAATAGCAGTTGCTACTCTGAATGATGAATCTGTGCGTTAGAGTCACATTGATGACTAAAAATTGTTGCCACAGGGTTTTTAATCAAAGCCATTTTCACACTCACATCTGTATCTGTTCCATCACCTTAATAATAACTTTTACAGCAATGTATTGTTCAGTCAGACATTTTATTTTGTTCCACAAATGCCTTGTGTAATCTGGGGACCAATGAGAGATAATTTAGAAGTGAAGAACTTTTTTCTCAGTACTCCTATGGGCAGACAAAGAGTGTCAAAAGTCTATCTGAAGACATGGTTCACAGTAAATATGAACGTACTAAAGACAAACCTCAGACTTTCTTTGGAATCCATTTTCTTTTTGTCTTACCTATGCTGCAGGTCTCTGAAGTGTTTAAGCATCCATGAAAAAAAATGAATTTTCTCTAGGCTGACCACCCCATTTGCATGTGGTTGGCTTAGGGGTGTGCAATTCATTTTTGTTATTGTAAGAATGAAAACAAAAAATAACAATAATGAAAATAAAAATGATTTTTCGTTTTCAAAATAATGGAGAAAGACTGATAAAATGTATTTCCGGCTAGACCCTTTTTTCTTATTATTTCTTATTCAATTCTGATGAAACTTGGTAATATTGTGCCCCCAATGGAGAGCACTATGTGTTCCATATTTTGTAAAGATTGGATAAAGGAAACCAACTTTATAAGCAATTTAATGCTGTGTTTTTAAGAAAAGCTGTATACACGTTGAGGCTTACAACTCCTTCATCCAATTTGCATGAAACCTGGAAAACGTATGTTCAGGATTACCAATGTTGCCAAATTTCAGAAAGATTGTATAAAGGGTTCTGATGTTATAAGCCATTAACTTGAAAATGATTTTCTGGCTGCCATACTGTTTACAAGACATTTGGCAGATATGTATCAAACTACAGTACAATTTGATAAAGGGACCAAATTTTATAATCAATTGACGTTGTCCCCTTGAAGACCATTATTCAGATAAATAGCAGCACATGCAGTGCCAGTCAAAGGCAGGCACCTGGCATTTCAGATTTCTCACTCTTGTTCTGAGTACCCATTCATAAGATTTTTTTCAATGATTTTTCCTTCATGGATGTAAAGCATCTTAGCCACATTCCAACTCAAGAAATATTCCTGTTTTGGTTGTGGATATCATTTGGATAGCTCTCTGCAAAATGTGAATAATATCTGCAAATACAAAATCTACTAATAATTTTAGCTCTAATAAAAACCAAACTAGGTGTTTCTTCTTAATTTTCTAAAACAAACAAATAAAGAAGTAGCATAAACATACATTTCAGATTAGAACCCACTATTTTAAAATATGGTTGCTTCAAATCTGAGCTATCCAGTCACACTGCTAATGCTGTGGTGCACCCTATAAGCAGTTGCTTAACTTACTGAGTGATATTTAAATTTCTTGTATACACTGACATTTAAAGTATCAATGAGCTGCTGATTTTTTAACTCATGTGGTGGAGTGTGGAAAAGGAAATTCAAAAGTTAGTTTTCCAGTCTGACTTATTTAAGGAGAAGTTATATGTAATTGGTTGGTTTGATACCTTTAAAGTCTAGTTTTTTAAATGGTCTCAGGTCAGTGGAGGGTGATTGAGAGGGCAAGGAGCAAATTTCTTCTTCTCCTCCCTTGACTTTGGGTGATTTCAGACGTTACGAGATCACGGTGAACCACACTGAACCACGCTCAACCCCCCCGCGGGGCCAAAGGGCCCTGAACGTCTGAA
>QEPC01012365.1:368301-428173 GCA_003113815.1 Sphenodon punctatus
TTACACATAGTAATATTTGGTCTGCCCCTGCAGTTTTTTTGGAGAAGTGGGAAGGTTTTCAGGAGAAAGGGTGAAAACAACTTCTAACCTATGACAATCAGTCTGTTATTTCATGATTATCCAGAGGTGATATAAACTGGAAAAAAAAGAACTTGGTCATTATTATCATTTTTAATGACAAAAATAAATGTTTTCAGTATTAAAATGTAGACCGAAAGAGAAGATACATGTACTTAATATCAGAGAAATGGATCAAGAACACTTTCTCATGCTCAAAATAAGATATCTAGTGTGGTTGAAAAGCCATAGAAATGGGTAGTCTTATGTTTGAGTAAATGCCAGGCTTAACTTGTACTAGTGGTGTGCAGAGAAAAGAATCATTTTTGGTTTTGGTTTCATTTTTGTTATTAAATTTTGTTAAACCAGTTGCATTGGTTTTAAATTTTTTTGTTAATTTTCATTTTTGTTATTTATTTTTATTCTTTTAATTATTTTTCAGTAATTTCCAGTATTACTGGTATTTTTTTGATAATTTCTGGGATCTCAGTAATACTGGAAATTACTAGAAATTCATGAAAATTACTGAAAAATAAAAAACAACAACAAATTGTTCAAATTTGTTGTCATTGTTTTCGTTTTCATTTTCATTATTACAATAACAAAAACAAAAAATTCATTTTCGTTATTGTAATAATGAAAATGAAATGCAATTTGTGTACCAGGCCTTAAACCCAGCATCTTTTTTTCATGACAGGGCTCAGTCCCAGCTGGCACCTATTTTAGATTTTGTCACTGATGTTACTGCAAGATCCTACCTATGGCAGAATATGCATTAATTTCAGCCCCAGTCTCCTCAGCTTCAATCGTAGCATTGATTCATGACATCTAATTCTATGCAACTACAGGCTCTGGCGTCACCCTTGTCTTTGACAAGGTTTTTAGGAAATGTTAATCTTGTTTACACTGGAGCTTTATGTTGATCATCATGATCCAGAGCCATTCAGGAAAGGTGGGGTAAAAACTGGAAAAATAAAAAAAATATATTAATCAATGGCATCACTCACCGGACAATCCTCCACCATTAAAGTTCATGAGAGTTTTTCCATTGACTTAAATAGGTGGAGGCCTGTGCCCTCAGTATGTGAAAATTTAGCTATGAAAATTTCAACAATCTGAACATTATTATTATTCTTTTCCTTCCTCAACTTTTTGAAGTCAACTGGCTTTGACTCCCCAAAACAATTTGTATATTATGTAGGAAATTAAACATCCTGGTCCACCCAATGTACTAGGAATGGGCGAACAGATCGCGGTTCGGGTTCGGCTGTTCGGTTTGGTTTGGTCTGGTTCAGTTTGGCCGTTTGGTTTGACCGTTCGGTTCATTCACCGCGTTCGGGTTTGGCAGTTCGGTTCGGTCCTGTTCCGTTTGATTCGAGCATTTGGAAAAAGACTCTGTGCAAGGAATGATGGCCCCAGACCCATGATGGTGGGTCCTGGGGCAAGAGTGGCAGCTTCTAGATACATATTGGCCACAGCCCTCCCTGCCTGTAATTTGGCCCCAGATCCCTGACAGTGGGTCCTGGGGCTGGAGTGGCTGTTTCTCGATGCCGTGGAATGACACGCCTCTGTGCGAGGCATGATGGCCCCAGACCCATGAAGGTGGGTCCTGGAGCTAAGGTGGAAGCTTCTAGGTATTGGACACAGCCCTCGCTGCCTGTAACATGGCCCCAGAACCCTGGTCCTGGGTCCTGGGGATGAACTGGCTGTTTCTTCATACTTCGGAAAATTGGCTCTCTGTACAAGGAATGATTGCCCCGGACTCATGATGCTGGGTCCTGGGGCTAGAGTNACCCGTTTGGTTCAGCCATTTGGGTCGGTCGCCGCCTTAGGGTTTGGCCGTTCGGTTCGGTCGTGTTCAATTCGAGCATTTGGAAAAAGACTCTGTGCGAGGAATGATGGCCCCAGACCCATGATGGTGGGTCCTGGGGCAAGAGTGGCAGCTTCTAGATACATATTGGCCACAGCCCTCCCTGCCTGTAATTTGGCCCCAGATCCCTGACAGTGGGTCCTGGGGCTGGAGTGGCTGTTTCTCGATGCCGTGGAATGACACGCCTCTGTGCGAGGCATGATGGCCCCAGACCCATGAAGGTGGGTCCTGGAGCTAAGGTGGAAGCTTCTAGGTATTGGACACAGCCCTCGCTGCCTGTAACATGGCCCCAGAACCCTGGTCCTGGGTCCTGGGGATGAACTGGCTGTTTCTTCATACTTCGGAAAATTGGCTCTCTGTACAAGGAATGATTGCCCCGGACTCATGATGCTGGGTCCTGGGGCTAGAGTGGCAGCTTAAAGGTATTGGCCACAGCCCTCCCTACCTGTAACTTGGCTCCAGAAGCCTGGCAGTGGCTCCTGGGGCTGGAGTGGCTGTTTCTTGGTGCGGTGGAACGACATCACCTCTGTGCGAGGAAAGATGGCCCTAGACTCATGACGGTGGGTCCTGGGGCTAAAAAAGTGGCAGTTTTTAGATATTAGCCACAGCCCTCCCTGACTGTAACTTGGCCCCAGAACCCTGATGGTGGGTCCTGGGGCTGGAGTGACTGTTTCTTGATGGGGTGGAAAGACATCACCTCCATGTGAAGAATGATGGCCCCAGACCCATGATGGTGGGTCCTGGGGCTAAAAGAGTGGCAGCTTGTAGATATTGGCCACAGCCCTCCCTGCTGGTCCCTAACTTGGTCCCAGAACCCTGATGGTGGTTCCAGGGGCTGGAGTGGCTATTTCTTGATGCAGTTGAACGATGGCTCTCTGTGAGTGGAATGATGGGCCCCAGAACCCATGGCACAGAAGGCATGGGCAGCATTGGCAGCAGCAGAAGACATTGGATTGCTGGGGCACAGAACCCATGGCACAGACAGTAGAGACAGCATTGGCAGGTGACATTGGATTTCCAAGAGGCAGCATTGACAGCTGGTGCAGACATTGGATTGCCTGGGCACAGGACCCATGGCAGGGACAGCAGAGGCAGCATTGGCAATAGCTGCAGCAGACATTGTGCTTCCTGGGCACAGAACCCGTGAAATAGCAGAGACATCAGTAGCAGGATTTGCCTGTACACATCACCCATGGAGCCAGGTTGGATTTGCCAGGGAATAGCTCCCATACAGCAACAGATGGCAGCAGCAGGATTGTGTGGGCACATTTGAATTGGTCAGGGCAGATCACCCATGAACCAACAGACAGCAGTGGTAGGATTACCAGACCGGTAGTACACATCACCCAGGGTTGACAGGGTAGACAGACAGGTACTGTGTCATGAGAGGTAGACAGACTGAGGCAGGCTTTGATCTAGGCCACTTGGGTGGACGGGCAGGCATCATGGCATGAGAGGCAGGCAGACTGAGGCAGGCTTTGATCTAGACCACCTGGGCAGGTGGGCAGGCTGGCAGGCTGCGCGGCATGAGCAGAAGGTAGGCTGACTGAGGCAGGGTTCAAGGAGGAGTAGAAGCCCTGTCCCAACTGCCCGTGGTATGGAATGGCATGTGCCACTGCACCATCACTCCTTGTGCAGGGGCAGGTCGGGGAATACAAGCAGCAGAAGGTTCACTTTCAGGAACAGCAATTGCTCCACCAACTTGTCCCACCATCTCAGTTAGTTAGTTAGTTAGTTAGTTAGTTAGTTAGATAAAATTTATATCCCGCCCCTCCTGCCCATAGGGCAGCCCGGGGCAGCGAACAACATTCAATAATTTGTTTAAAAAAACAATTTAAACAATTTAAAACAATTTAAATTACATTACAATGAGGGGAAACCCCCCACCCCCACCCGTACCCCTCGCCAAAAGCCTGACGGAACAGCCAGGTCTTACATACACGCCGAAACAGCAGGAGAGTGGGAGCCAAACAAGCCTCCTCCAGGAGCAAATTCCACATCACAGGGGTGGCCACCGAAAAAGATCTAACATTGGTGGCCACCCGCCTCACCCGAGGAACCTCCAAAAAGGCTCCCACGGATGATCTCAAGGGTCACACTGGCACATGGGGAGTGAGGCAGTACTGTAGATAAGCAAGCGGCGCGGGGAGGAAATGTCCTCCACCATGGAGAGCACCCTCTCGCTGGGGACACTGGTTGGTGGGCAGGACAGGATACCCGTGTCCACTTTCGACAGGGCTGGCCACACGTTGGCCTTGCTGGCCCAGTAGGCCAAGAGATCGCTGCTGGGATCAATACATGGCTCCTCCTCCAGGTAGGTCTCCACTGCTGCTGAGGCACCATCATACTCCCTCTGGTATCTCTGGGTGGGGACCACCTGCCCCACTGCCCTCAGCCACGCCGCTTGCCATTTTGTGCTGGGCCCCATGCTCCCCAGAGTGGACTGCAGACAGGAGGAGCTACTGGCACTAGTAGGGGTCCTGCTGCTGCTGATCTTCCTGCTGCTGGTGCTGCTGCTACTGCTAGGGCTGGTGGCAGGGATAGACCCAGATGGCTGGAAGGGGTGGCTGCTTCCACTCCCACCATGCCCAGGGGCCTCCTGCTGCATGGCCCGCTCTGCCTGCTGGACCTTCTGCACAGCGTACCCTTCCCGAGGCCATAAATCGCTGTCTTGCGTGCCATGCTGCCCTTGATTCTGGGGTCCAGCATGGTTTCCAGGACATATTTCTCCCAGTGCAGGAGTTCATCAAAGCGCGCACTCAGCCCCACCTTCAGCTTCCGTGTCAGGTCAAGTGCCTCATTGGAGAGCTTCCTGCCCAGAGGCCCGCAATCCTGCCCCACTAGAATCTCATCCAGGCTCATCTTGAGACTATGGACCAGCAGGGTCACCTGGCTGAGGGTGGTGGTGGAGCTGCTCATGGTCTCCATTACAGCCTGGAACGGTCTGAGGATGAAGACCGTGTGAGCGAGAATCTCCCATTCCTCCCTGTTGTACTGTGGAGGTGCCTCAATGTCTGTCTCCAGTTCCACCTGATGCAGGGCGGCTTTCTGCTCAAGAAGCCCCTCGAGCATCAGGAAGGTGGAATTCCACCTGTTGGAGACATCCTGGATGAGCTTGTGCACCGGGGACCCTTGCTCGGCCTGCTTCTCTCAGAGGAGCTCGCTGTCCTTCACTCTGCAGTTGAAGAACACCGCCAGCTTCCTCCCCCGTTCGACCAGGGAGCTAAGGGTGCCTGGCCCATCCCCTTCTCCCCCAGGCCCAGAGCATCCTTCACCATGAGATGGAGGGTGTGTGTGGCGCAAGGGATGCTTGCAAAGCCCCCGTCATGGACTGCCTTTATTATATTGGCCGCATTGTCCGTGACCACATACCCCTTGGCGAAGGCCGCACCTGGCATGACCCACTCCCTCACCATGGTGGCCAGGGCTGCCTCAAGGTTCCTTGAGGTGTGGGAGCTGTCCATGACTTGTGCCTGAAGCAGGGCCCACCTATACCCTGCTTCAGGACCCCTACTGCCACTGCCAAGCGCTGCCTCTGGGTCCTGCCACCAGTGTGCAGTCACTGCCAGGTAGGCATGCCCCCCCAGCCCCTTCCATCAGCTCCCTCACCCACTCCTTCAAAGCCCTTTAGACCTGTGGCACCACAGCCCAACTCAGGGTGGAATGGGAAGGCAGCTTAAAGTTGGGGGCCAAGAACCCAATCAGCCGCTGGAACCCCTTGTCCTCCACAATTGACAAGGGCTGGCCATCCAGGGCCATCATTTCTGCCAACAGGCGCTTCACTTTCTATTTGAAACCAGTGCCATGGTGCCCTGCCGATGACCTTGACAGATCCCCCCACCCCAGATTCTCAATGGTGCACTGACAGCACTGCTGGCGAGGCTCCTTCTGCTGTTCTGCCCCCATACTGCTCCTGCTGCAAGAGGCAGCAGCAGTTGGTGCAGGATGCTGGCCCACTGAAGAAGCCGGGTGACTGGACGCTGCAGTTTGGAACCCGCTGGCATCCACTTCCCCTGCCTTCCCGCTGAGCAGCAGAGCACTGTGGCATGACTTCAGGTGCCTCACCATTTCAGTTGTCCCAAGATTGGTGAGAACCTGCCCACATTTCACCACCTTATTGCACAACGTGTACTGCACCTCTCAGGGATCATCTGCCAGCACCTTCTCAAAATGATCCCAGACTGAGGATTCTTTCTACCTTCCTGCCTTCTTGCCTGCCCCAGCTGCCAGCGCTACTAGGAGGGGGAGAACTTCATGGCACTGGCGACACAGCTTTGGATGGAGGCTCAGACATCATCTCACTTCAGACATCTCTGCATCACTAGTGTCTGCCTCTTCCTCACTGTCCCCGATCATGGTGATTTCCCATGAAGGGGAGTAATGGGACCCTGAGGCTAGACTGCCCGTGCCTGCCATGCTGCTGGCACTCTTGCTGTGCCCCCCTCTGTAGCTGCTAGTGCTGCTGCTGCTACTGCTACTTCTGCTGCTGCTGATACTCCTCTCCCTGCTGACATTGCCTGGGGATCGGGCCCTGCCTCTAGCAGCCGTGGTGGGATCCATCACCTCCGGACTGCTGGGGATCACCTCGACAGTGCAGGACATTGGTGGCCCTGGAGGAACATCGGAAGCAGCACCAGCACCTGCTCCAGCACCACCGGCAGCAGGGACAGACACAGCCTCAAGTCCTGCAGGCCTTCCAGTGCCCTGCATGGCAGTGGAGGAGAATACTTCCAGGAGGCGACGCTGAGCTGGTTAAGCCTGTTGCCCTAAAGCAGGCCTGCTGAGTTTGGGGGTGTGGGGTGGGTTGATGTGCTCTGCCTCTGGCTACTGCTGCTGCCTGCTGCCACTCCCCTGGCACAGCTCCTTCTACCTCTGGCATGTGCCCCATTGCGTCTCCTATGGGCAGCAGACCAGCCTCTCCTTCCCTTCTCCATTTCTCCCTCCAAAATAATGTTTTTATATATTTTTTGTATTTTTTATTGAAGTTTTTAATCTAATATTATATCTATCTATCTACACTAAATCTAACTGCTATTAACTATTCTAAATGCTATGAACTAAATGGATTATCTAATAAGTACAAAGGCCTACTCCTACAAACACTAAAACTAAATCACTAAACACTATCTCTATCACTAAGCTAACTCCTACAACTTTCTACACTCTCTCTCTCTCTCTCTCTCTCTCTCTCTCTGTATATATATATATATATATGGGATGGGGGGAATCACAAACAAGAAAAGGAGGGGTGCAAAACTGAAATTAAACCTAAATGAATCTAATAATAATCCTACTCTAAATGAATCAAACAACAGGGGAAGGGAATCAGGGATGGAATATATGGGAGAGGGAAAGGATTCAATGGAGGGGGGAGGGAGGAAGGAAGATTGAACACAGGGAACACAGGCAGGGATAAAAACAAAAAGTTACAACTAAATCTATCTAAGCTAAATAAATGAAAATATGGAGGTAGATGGGTTGGATGGGTGAAGGGAGGAGGATGGCAATGGATTAGGAATAGGAAGGACAAAAACTGCAGGGAGAGAGGGAGCCTTCCGAAACGCCTGCTGTTCAGGAACAGTGACTAGCTCAGAAGGTGTTGGGAAGGGGGAGACAATCAGTTTTGTTTCTTGCTGTGCCCACCTCACTGCAAGCCCTATTGGCTCCGTGCAGCCTAGCCCGTGGCCAATCGCAGACTGCGAAGCCAGTCGTCTGAGGTGAAAATGGATTGTGATTAGGCAGGCTGACTGCTACTCCAAGCCTCTCCACCCCCGGTGCCTGGAAGTCTGCTCCTCAGCTGACTCCCCTTCCCTGTCATGTTTGGCCTTCCAGCGAAACCACGTTTTTGTCGTTTTAGCCACCCGAACTTACCCGAACGCGATCCAAACTGACCGAACTGTTTGGTCATTTCGACGCTCGGAATTGAGTTTGGTTCAGTCGTTTCGTGTTCGGATTCGTGTTCATGTTTGGGTTCGGTCATCCGAACAGGCCGAGTTCAGGCCGAACTCCGAACTTCCAAACCGTGTTCTTCCATCCCTATAATGTACAGAATAAAATGTGGTTTTGCAATCAAACAGCTTTGCTTTGGAATACCTAGACAGACTTTGGCTGTGATCACATGCCCAGCGGATTGCACAGGGTATTGGGATTGAGTCCACTGACCAAAAATAATTGCCAGTTCCAGAAGATACAAAATATCTTCTTCCCAAAATTATTTAAACTTTTTCCTTTTCCTCTTTATGTGCAGTTATCTTATGCTACCAGCTATAATTAGCTTTTGAAGAGTGTACTCCCTCACACACAAAGCCATAATGTGACATATTTTTGGCACTGCCATATGCATTGTGCTGTGCCATGAAACTAACTGGTAGAAGTTTTAAAACAAATAAAAGAAAGTCTTTTTTTCACTCAACACACAATTAAGTTGTGGAATTTTCTGCCAGACAATGTGGTCAAGCCCAGTAGTATAGCAAAACTAAGATTGTTTAACAATGAGAAGTTTCACATACAGAAAGACCTTTTTCTTTTCTACCTAACATTTGTCTTTAACTCAGACAGACTGAAATGGTTGTTTCCTGAACTACAAAGCCACAGAGGCTTCAAATAGACAGGTAATGGAAGTGGATTTGCAGGCAATTGGAATCCTCAACAGACTTATTTCCTGTTCACTGGTTGAAGACTTTCTGACTTATTTGTAAAATTGACTGGATTTATTTGTTTTTGAACTATTTTTTTTTTGACATTGCCACCATTTTTTCTCATTGCAAATCATCTGAGTTGTTTGTAATTTTTTGGATATATGCTTTCTGCATGGAACAAGGCTTTCCTTCAGGTGCTGAATGTACTCAGTTCTAACTGCATTACCTGTCAGCTAGGTGCCAAGGACATGGTTTGAATTCTAGGTGGATTCAGGAGGTTAGATTCTAGATGAATGTTGTAGGATAAGCAGAGCTGAAGTCTGGAACCATGCAGAGTCAGAGTTGGAGCTGAAATGGGTACTCTCCAAAATGGGTATACCCACTGAATACGCACTACCTGAGTAATCATTTGCAGATCAGGTGGTAGCTACTTGCTTAGTATCCAATGAGTATTTGATTGGGGTTTAATATAGGGATGTGTGTGACAATGCCCACTAATTGTGTAAACCAGCTGATAGAAGGGGACTTGGGCAGGCAGAGGGCAGCACAGAACCTAGGATTGTGGGCACAGCTGCTCCAAAGCAAAGCTGCTGAGCCACACCAGTACATCCCTTTTAAGACATTGGCCACAATCCCAGGTGGGTTCCGTGTGGGTTCCACATGGCACAATGTGCCTTCATTGGATATGCGCACACTTTACATGTATGTGAGCATGGGTAGGCTGTGCGCAGCACACGTGGAACATGAGGTTGGCCCTATTAACAGTTAGCTCTTTATATGACCAATGCGCACTGCTCATTTCCATGACCAAAGGAGATAGGGGAAACCAGCACTTGCTCTGGTAGCTCTAGTGGTAAAGCTTTGGAAAAGAAATGGGAAGGTTAGGGTTTCAATTATGCTATAGGCAAAGAAATTGTACGTACACAGCAGGGAATCCACTGTAGCTGTGCTGGGGCTGGAGGGAGGTGCCTTCCCAAAACCAAGGGGGGAATTGATTGGCTGCTCAGTGTATTTTACGACATTATGACAACGGTACCTGGGAGGAGCCATCTGCTGGCAGTGGGCATGTACTCACAAAGCGTTCTTGCGATAAGGCTGACTCTGATAAAGATGGAGAAAGGGCAGGGCAGGGAGGATGTTTCCTGGCTTGTTGGGAGTTTAATAAGAAAGGGAAATGTTTTTGTCTCACCTGTCATTTTCAGTATGGCTCTACAGCATGTCTTGGGTACCACCTGATCCTCTACTGCCCACAGGGCAAACAGGTTGTGGCAATGTTGTGGTGTGGTACTCTCCAGGACAGCCAAGGACACCCCATGCAGGGAAAGTGGAAGCCTCCCAAGGAAAGGTTGCTCACCCACTCCAGTTAGGAGTGGCCGGCCCCAGGCATGTGCCACATGTGCAGCCTCATAGCTGGCGTCCCACACTTGCATGGCTGGGAAGCAGGCTGCAGCCAGCTTCTCCCCCAATAAGATCTTCTGCCTCCCCTCCCTGGCTCCGGTCCCCATCCCTCACCTGCCTCTGCCTCCGAGTACTGCTCCAGCAGCAGCAACAGCAGGGTTGGGAGGGGGTTGGGGGGGCACCAATGGGACTCAGATATAAAGCTGTTTGTTTACAAACAACTCCTCCCGATGTGCTGTTCAGAAGGTTATTACCTTGTAAAGAAGGTTCTTTGGGATGGTGCCTAACATTCTCACAACTGGGTTCTGCATGCTCACCCTATTCAAATCATAGACCACATGATGGTCTCGAGCTCCTCTAGTATAAAAAGCACTCTCCCCTCAGAATGACAGTTCCTTCCAACCCTTACTAGAAATATAAGGAAAAAATTCCTTGCAGGGTTGGAAGGGTGGGCGTTGTGAAAATGTTCGGATCCATCCCTTTGGCAGGGGAGATTGTCACTCAGTCTCAAGGAGGTGGTGGTGTGCCCCCTGCTGAAGAAGCCATCTTTGGATGTGGGTGCTCTCGCCAGCTACCGACCCATCTCTAATATTCCCTTTTTAGGGAAGGTTATTGAATGGGCAGTGGCACTGCAGCTCCAGGCGCATTTGAACAGCGTTGGTTTCCTGGACCCTTTTCAATCTGGGTTCTGCACTGGCTATGGTACAGAGACGGGGTTGTTGGACTTGGTGGATGATCTCCACTGGGAAATGGACGCAGGATGTTCAACATTCTTGATCCTGCTAGATCTCTCGGCTGCATTTGACACCGTGGACCATGGGCTGCTGCTGAGACGGTTGCGAGACCTGGGGGGTCTGTATGGGACTGTCCTAGTGTGGTTCCGATCATTCCTCTTGGGGAGAAGCCTGCGGGTGGTGCTGGGGGCTAAAACATCAAGTCCCTGGTCCTTGACCTGTAGCCGTTCTGCAGGGTTCGATCTTGTCTCCGCTATCATTTAATGTATATATGCAGCCCCTGGGGGAGATCCTGAGAGGGTTCGGGGTGCGATGTCACCAATATGCTGATGATACTCAGCTGTACCTCTCATTTTCAATGGACCCAGGTCCAGCTGTCTCATTACTTTCCCAATGTTTGGAGGCTGTGGCGGATTGGATGTGGCAGAACAGACTAAAGCTCAATCCTGATAAGACGAAGGAGCACAGGTGTTATGTGCCCCCGCCTTCCCATCCCCATAAGGAGACGGACTGCCGCATTCTGCACCAGCTGCAGCCTCTGAACCAGAAACAAGAGAAGTCCCATGTACAGCGCATTGCTCATTCATTCCTTCATCACCTGAAGGCTAGACTAATGCAATGCGCTGTACATGGGACTTCCCTTGTTTCTGGTTCAGAGGCTGCAGCTGGTGCAGAATGCGGCAGCCCGTCTCCTTATGGGGACAGGGAGGCGGGGGCACATAACACCTGTGCTCCATACTCTGCACTGGCTGCCTATAGCGTACCGAGCCCGATTCAAGGTGTTAATGTTGATCTATATAGCCCTACATGGTCTGGGTCCCTCATACCTTGGGGACCGCCTCGCCCTCCACGTCTCAGAGCGATCCCTGCGGTCCACTGGGGGAGCATTTTTGGAGGTCCCCCATGTAAAGTGGGGGGTCACAATGGAGAGGGCATTCTCGGTGGCTGGGCAGAGGCTCTGGAATTTCCTCCCAGAGGAAACCCATCTGGCCCCAGGTCTGTTGGTGTTATGGTGAGCCTGTAAGACCTGGCTGTTCACCCAGTCCTTTGGAGGGGGGGGGGGGGGGGTGGGGTAGGGGGGGATTGTATTTTTAAAACATTATTTTAATGCATATTATTGTGTGTTTTTATACTGTAAGCCGCCCCGAGATGCTGTAGGCAGGAGGGGGTGGCTAACAAATATTTATAAATAAATAAATAAAATAAATAAATCTCAAAGAACCTTGTTTACAAGGTAACAACCTTCTGTTCTTCTTCAAGTGGGTCCTCACATGCTATTTTTATATAGCTCCACCCGGTAGGGGGTCCATGGGCGTGCCAGTGCATGGATGGGGAATGCACACGCATCCCCACTCACCCCCCACTCATTCACACCCATGGAGTAACCGCCGTTTCCCCCGGTTCCTCTGTCCATGGGGACGAGCGGGGGGGTGAGTGAGTGGGGATGCGTGTTAGGCGGACGCACATGCACCCCCACTCACCATGGGTGCGTAAACCACATCATTCACATGGGGCTCCCCCACCCATGAACACACAGAAATCTGCATGTTCATGGGTGTGAGAGGCCCATGTAAAAAGGGCCAAATTCTTACAACAACTTATACTATCTTAGGTAGGAATTTAGGATGTAAAGCAATATCTATTCTATCTTGGAAAATAAATCTGAAAATATGGTTATGAGATTATTATGGCTGCTATTTCACTAACTTTTCTTAATGAAGTTATTGTGTGTTTGATAGCAGCACCTCTGGACTGGTCACACCGCATGCATGCACAAGGCACAGGCAGCACTGGTAGTAAGAAGCAACAGGCCTTAGAGGTCAGACTGGCTAAGCTCACCCCCTCCTCCAGTAAGGCAGTGGACACAGTCAGTCTCTCTGTGCCTGCCTCACTGCCCAGCCAGCTACCCCTGCAGTGGAACCACTCCTGGGGAGTGGTGGTAGACGCTTGGTTGGGGGAGGTGGTGGGGGAGGGGGAAGCATTGTGAGGCCATGCTTGTTTATGGCCACTCGGCTAAGTGCCAGGTAAGGCAGCCAGGGGGTGAAAAACCGGGTGCGGGGGGGGAGGGAGAAGCATGGGGAGGCCATGCTTCTCCATGGTTGCTCAGAGTAGTGGAGAATGGGAATCGAGAGGGAGTAAATTTTATGTAAATTTCCACATTTTCATAATTAGGTGGGGCCTAATTATGCAAATTATGCCCCGCATCAAGACTTAGCCTGGGGCCGGCTGGGGCTGACTTTGAGGCTGAGAGTGTTTGAGCACTTGCTGGTGGACTACCCCTCTACTGGTGAGGCTGTTTTCTTGCTGGAAGGTCTTCTGCACACTGGACATTTCCAGGGGTACCAGTATCAGAGGTGTGCACAAGACTCATGCGCACCTCTGATATTGGTCCCCCTGGGAACGAGGACCCATGAGGGGATAGCATACAGGTGGGAAGAGGCCTCACTGCTCCCTTCCCAACTCAGAAAAAGCTGAGCAGGGAACTCCCCAGGCTCAGCTGTGCAGCATATGACTCTGGGGAGGAGAAGAGAGCAGTCAGCAGCAGTAGGTGCTTTACCCCAGTGGTGAGGTGAGTTTGCCCAGGGAGCACATCTGCCGGGATCGGCAGCTGTGTGCTTCCCCTGATGCTGCCAAGCAGCTGTTAGGTGGTGTGAGTGAGGGGAAAGTGGGCTTTGAAATTGACAAAAGTTTGCTGGGAGGGCGGAGAGTGCTGGTTGCTTGTCAGGGTTTTTTGTTTGTTTGTTTTTTTGAACATGGTGAGCACATTCCAGTGCTTGGTTCATCCCAGAACAGAACAAACACTGGGATTTCAATGAGATTAGTCCATTTACCGAGATCTCATTCCAGTCTTATTAAAAATGTATCACATCTCTTTTTAATGTTGTTTTATTGACCCCTTTTATCATGTGATTTGCACCCTAGCCCCTTTATCATTATTTTGCTTTCCTTTGCATCGTCTTCATTTGTGTACACTTATTAGGTACCCTCACAATAGAAAGACAAATCAATAATCTTCCACATGTTAACATCACTAATGTGCCAGCTGAAAGATAATAGTACTTTTAATGGTAGTGACAGTTTTTCTGCTGTCCTGCCGAAGTGAGAAACAGTAGTGAGCTGAGAGAGGCCTGGGCATGTGCAGTGGCTTGTGACTGCCTTGCAAGAAATTTCCCAGATGTAGGGAAAGTAAGGGAAACCCGGGGGGGGGGGTGAGTTCACACAGGGTGCTCTGCGTGACCAAGTCAGGGTGGATGGAACTGTTCTTGAATGGTTCAGTTCCTTCCTGGTCGGAAGAACTCAACGTGTGGTGCTGGGTGATTGTTCTTCTCCCCGGGATCTCATGTTTGGAGTCCTGCAAGGTTCTATTTTGTCCTCTCTCCTGTTCAACGTGTACTAGGGATGGGCGAATGCAGTTCAGCAGTTCGGAGTTCAGCCTGAACTCGACCTGTTCAGATGACCGAACTCGAACTCGAACCCGAACCCGAACATACCGAACAAACCAAACACCGAACGGCGAAATGGCTGAACAGTTTGGTCAGTTCGGATCGCATTCGGATGAGTTCGGGTGGCAAAAGAAGGTTCAGTGGAAGGTCAAACATTACAGGGAAGTGTCAGTCACCGAGGAGCAGACTTCCAGGCACCAGGGGTGGAGAGGCTTGCAAGAAATGAAACTAATTATCTACCTCCCCCCTTCCCAACACCTTCTGAGGTAGTCACTGTTCCTGAACAGCAGGCGTTGAGTTGGATTTTTATATTGCTTTAATTTTCATTTCACTTTTTTAATGAAATGAAACTTAAACCATAAACTGAAACCTTGTGTTATGCACTGTACAGACTCATTGAGTATGTAATGTATGTATTTCACTACAGACTCCTCTTCTATTTGTGATTCCCCCCCATCCCATATATATGGGATGTATATATATCCATATATATCCATATATATATGGATATATGGATGTATATATATCCATATATATATATCCATATCCATATATATATATTTGGAGATAGATAGATAGATAGATAGATAGATAGATAGATAGATAGATAGATAGATAGATAGAAGAGAGTTGTAGGAGTTAGCTTAGTGATAGAGATAGTGTTAGTGATTTAGTTTTAGTGTTTGTAGGAGTAGGTCTGTGTACTTATTAGATAATCCATTTAGTTCATAGCATTTGGAATAGTTAATAGCAGTTAGACTTAGTGTAGATAGATAGATATAATATTAGATTAAAAAAATAAATTAAAAAACCCCATATAAAAACCAAAAAACCAAATAAAAAACAAAAGAAAACCATATAAAACCCAATAAAAAACCAAACAAAATATAAAAAACCAAAAAAAACCCCATAACAACACTTCCCGAACGGCCGAACGGCCGAACCAAACAGCTGAACAGAACAGCTGAATGGCCTAACCGAAAGGCCTGTTTGGACGAACGAACTGAACAGTTGAACCCGAACTCGGCGAACTAGCCGAACGGACGAACCGAACGGACGAACTGAATGCAGCCGAACAGAATGGCTGAACCCGAACCGCAATCTGTTCGCCCATCCCTAATGTGTACATGCAGCCTTTAGGTGAGGTTGTCAGAGGGTTTGGTGTGTGGTGTCATATCTGCCTTGTCCATGTTTGTGGGATCAGTTTCGACTGGTGACCCCTACAGATGCGGCGGATGTTCTTGGGGCTGTTAGGGCCTGTTGTGAACTGGACCCTTGCCCACCCTGGCTGGTTAAGGCCTACTGGGAGATGATGGGGCCATTGCTGGCGGGGGCGGTCAATGCGTCCCTTAGGGAGGGCAGGGTGCCGGACTGTGTCAAGGAGGTGGTGGTGTAGTCCGTGCTCAAGAAACCATCACTTGACATTGACTCCCTTGACAGCTATCGGCCAGTCTCTAAACTTCCCTTTTTAGGGAAGTTTATTGAGCAGGTGGTGGCCCAGCATTTGCAGGTGCATCTGGATCATGTAGGTTTTCTTGATCCCTTGCAGTCAGGATTTCACCTGGGTTATGGCATCGAGACTGCGCTTGTGGAATTGGTCTATGACCTGCGCCAGGAATTAGATCAGGGTTGTTCGGCCCTGCTGATTCTATTAGAACTGTTAGCTGCCTTTGATACCATTGACCATGAGATGTTGGTGACATGCCTGTTCGACCAAGCAGCGGTGGGCGGTACGGTTCTTGACTGGTTCTACTCCTTCCTGGCTAGAAGAACTCAGCGAGTGTGCTTGCAGATTATTTTTCATCTTACTGAGACCTCTTGTGTGGAGGCCCGCAGGGTTCTGTTCTGTCCCCTCTCCTGTTCAATGTGTGTATGCAGCCGCTTGGTGAGGTGGTCACAATGTTTGGTATGCGGTGTCATCAATATGCTGATGACACCCAGTTCTACCTCTCTTTTTCATCGGACCCAGGCCCGGCATTCTCGGTGCTTACCAGGTGTCTGGTAGCTCTGGGGGATCAGATGAGGGTGAATCAACTAAAACTGAATCCTGACAAGATGGAGGTGATGCTGGTGAGTAAGGCAGTGGGGGTGACAGCCGCCATCATTGGTGGGGTCTGCTTTCTGCTGGTTCCCCAGGTACGAAGTCTGGGAGTGCTCCTTGATGTGCAGCTCCACTTGGATGCGCAGGTGGAGTCTGTAGTAAGGAGTGCCTTTCGTCAATTACATCTGGTGCATCGGCTTCAGACATATGTTTCAGACTTTGACCTGGCCACTGTCATCCATGCTTTCATCACCTCTAGGCTAGACTACTGTAACACGCTCTATGTGGGGCTACCCATGGTGATGGTTCGGAGACTGCAGCTGGTGCAGAATGCAACGACCCCACTGGGAACATATTACACCAGTTCTTCGGTCTCTGCACTGTCTGCCTATAGTCTTCTGGGCCTGATTTAAGGTGTTGGTGCTTGCCTATAAAGCCCTAAATGGCCTTGGCCCAACCTATTTGTGGGACCGCCTCAGCCTGTGGTCGGTCGGGAGCACCCTCCTCGAGGTCCCCTGGGTATCCCGGGTGGCTACTATGGGGAGGGCATTCTCGGTGGACACACAGCGATTCTGAAACTCCCTTCCGACGCAGGTCCACCTGTCCCCAGACCTTCCTTCCTTCCAAAGACAATGTAAGGCCTGGTTGTTTCACTGGACTTTTGGTGAAGGAGATAGGTAACGGGTGGGGGTTGGGTGTGGTAGAGATGGTTTTTTAAAATGTTTTGTGAGTTTTATTGTGGTTTTTATTTTAGTGTTTTTAGTATAGCATATTGTTTTTAATATGTTTTGAGTCACCCCGAGTTGTTGTTCAGGAGGGGGGTAGCAATTAAACAAATAAATTAAATTAAATTAAATTAAATTAAATTAAATTAAATTAAAGGGGCTGCTCATGCTTGTGGCCATTGTGGTGACAGGGACTGTCAGATAATGCACCCATCCTTTTAAACTGGTACTTCAGGCATTGAGCTGATCACTCATGTTGGGACTTGTGAAGTTTAGAGTTTTTTTCCTCTCTCCAGAGCTGTAGGTACTCTTGTATGAGAGACATTATTGTGGGAGTAGGTGGGTGGGTGTTTGGATTGGGATTTTGTCTGTGTCTTACTTGTAACTTGTTGCTATGTTGTAAGCCTCCTAGAGTCACATGAATCGGGTGGGATATAAATTGAAAGATACTAATAAATAATTAATAACTAACAGTTGCCTTGGAACAGCAGGATTTTCCCTGAAGCATGAGCATCCTATCCATCCCATAGCAACTTTTAACTCAGGGACTGTTTTAGTTTATGTTTGCAATGTTAAGTTAAATTGGGGACATGGCTCCTCGGAGACAAGGGGAAATGTGTTAGGGGAAAACTAGCAACATTGAGAATGATTTGGCAGCCTAAAACTGGGGGCTGAAACATTCAGTAATGAACTTTGAGGCTCTCTTGATTAGCCATGTAGGTACAGGAGTCCAGGAGGTTGGGGCACTGGTGGTTTTCAGCTTGGTCCATGCATTTTGAGGGGCCTTACACTTTTTTTTTGGGGGGGGGAGACGGCTCCTGAACCCCATTGCTAACAATCCTGGAGGACCTTGGGAGCATCTGTTGTTCCTAGAGGGTTCTGTCACCATGCCTTGTCCTAGCTACATACAAGTCTGGGAGGCCCCCGGGAGCTCCTGCTGCTGCCCAATACAGATGTCCATTGATAGGAGTAATTAAAAGAGAAAAAAATAATTGAAATTAAGTAGGTGACTTGCTAAAACTTCAGTAGAGGCACTAGAGCTGAATCTTGCCCTCGCTATCTCACCAAATCTCTGTGAGAATTGGATTATTGCCAAAATTTGTGAAAACGAAAATGGGACAAGAATCGGCCGATTCTCAACCCATACTTGCAGAAATTTGTGCAGCCAAAAACTTGGCACGCACATGCAAAAATGGTCGCCTCAGCCTTTTCTGTGCGGTAAGTGGTTTTAAGGTTGTGAGAATCTCGTGAGATTCTTGAGAACCCTCAAAAACTGCTCAGTGCATGTACAAAATGGCCACCAGGGGTTACACATGCACAGAAATGACCAAAATGGCAAATTTTTGCATGTATATAGCTAATTTTGAGATTTTTGAGAATTTCACGAGATCTCAACTGCTCATCAGGTTCTAGTTTCAGTCCTAGTTTACAGCCCCTCACTTGCCCATCTCTCTCTCTCACACACACACACACACTTTGTCCAAAAATGCTGTGACTGGGTGACCTGTGGGTGCACCACTGCAGGGTGTGGAGGTGCAGGAAAGTGTACGCACACAGATGCACACCCATTTCCCCACGTTTGCCCCTGCACAGAGCCGCCTGTGTTTTTGCCATTTGTTCCATGTGGGGGAGATGGGTGGGGGTGGATGGGGATGTGTGTTACGCGGGAGTGATCACACATACTCACCCACCTGGGGTGGCCACCGTTTTCAAACAAGATATACCCACTTATACCCACTGCGTGGGCATGTGTCAGCATGTCTCATTTAAAAAGTGACACACACACACACACACACACACACACACACACACACACACACAGTCCCTATTTTGCCCATTTTTTTCTCACACCCCAAACTAGTCATCCACAACCAGATACTCTTTCACATACATAGAAAACCAGCCCCTCGCTTGCCCCACTCACTCTGTCACACACACACAAAAGCATACACACACATAAACACACACTCACACACACAACCTACTCCCTTTTAGGTCAGACCAAGGGTTCACAAAAACAAACAAACAAATACACACTTTGTATACCTAAGCAAGCACCCTGAATGTCAATTGTTAGAGGGGTGTGGCTATATGGGCAGAGTCATGGCCCCCTCAAATTTTATGTTCACCCTTAGCCTCACAAATTCTAAGGCTAGCTGTGATGGCTCTATGGGAGCATCATAGGCATTGTGCCTAGGTGACAGTATGAAACAGAAGATCTGTATACCTGTGTAAGAATATGAGGCACTGGATATAATTGTTCTTGATACTGAAAGTTAATTAAATAGCAGTTTAATAAAGAGATGCATATTTTTCGACCCCAAAATTTGTGTCCTAGCCTTTGTAGTGGCAAATGACATTTAATTAATTGGCTTGATAGCCTCTGCCAAAGCAAATTGATTAACACAGAATAAAGGTTTTACTTTATTTCATTCCTCTTCTGTCCTCCTTGAAGAGTTTTCTACCTGGAACCTCTGAGGAGCTCTAGCCAGTTTGATGAGGCCTTTATCACTGTCACCTCAATAAATTTCTTACAATTTGGTCTTCAAAAGAGCAATTATGTTGACTTGTCATTTGTGGTGTCTTTTGCACTGATAGCTGCCATTTTTCTTGTAAAAGTAGAAAAGGTTTTAGTGATATTTACCATATTATGAAATCTGCAAAATACGACAGACGTTCACAGTGTGCAATTGCACAGAAAATAGAAGATGATATATCAGGGACAGGCCTTATAGTCATTCATTTTTTTTGTTTTTGTTTTTGAAGTTTTGGTATTGAAATGTAGGGATGTGCGAACAGAACGCGGTTGAATGTTCAACCGTTTGGTCATATGGTTTGAAAACCAAGTTCGGGTTTGACTGTTCGGTTTGGCGGAGTTCGGTCAAGCCGAACATTGGCGAACATTCAAAACAGCGCTATCAGTACCGATATCGATACCAAATTCAAAGATTTTTTTTCAGTATCAGTAGCGGTATCATTTGGCCCTGAGACCACCTCTGGTTTCCACTCCTGGTGCCAGGAACTCTGCTTCTCAGCTGCCTCCCCCTTCCAGTCACATTTTCCCTGCCCCAATGGGCCTTGAAGTCACGTTTTTCCCACCCCAAACTCATACGAACTCACCCAAACATGACCAAACTGTTTAGTCATTTTCAAGTTCGGTTAGGTCATCCAAACAGACCAACTTTGGTCCAAACTCCGAATATCTGAACCGTGTTCACACATCCCTATTGAAATGGCAGTAATTTAGCTAGGAGAGCAGGAGTAGCATAAAAAGTGTTTCCAGTTTGAAAGAAAAGATTTGTTAGAGCTTTGGGAAATGGTATATACATTTTTGTAGCTTATATATTACACTTGTCCATCTTTATTTAATGTGCATGAAATCCTGAATTTATGGTCTTTAACAGACCATTAATTTCATCCTGCTGGAACTGGAAAACTACAAAAAATACATTTGGTCAGTAATCTGTTTCTACTGGCTCATTATTGAGCCAAAATAAAATTGAAAATATTTTACCCAGTTCAAACTGTATTTTTTTTAAAGGTAAATAACTGTTATTTGATTCCATGCATGCACCTTGGATATCAATTTCAGCAATTTCAGGTCATTTCTTCCGTTATTTGAGTGTCTGGAGAGTTGGGTATTGGGTTATTTCAGTCCTGCTAGCTCTGTTGCACATATGCATTAGCCAAAATGAAATGACCACATAACTGAATATCCAAATAAACAAATAGCTAGGCAGGTGGGGGAAAAAATGGATATGTGAATATCCATGATGGTTGTGGATATTATTCAGACAATGAGGATGCAAATAATATCTATGAAACAAAACCTACTATTCATGTCAGCAGCTCTAAGCCAAAACTCCTGCTGCCACAAGAGCTTGATCTAGTCCCATTGAGGACAGGGTGTAATATTAGATGTGAGGGGCCATTCGGCCTTCCATGCTGAATCCTGGACTGGAATCTCACTCAGATCCTGGTCCGTGATGAAGCTGGCCGTCCTTTAGACGTGCTGGCCCCATCACGCTGGGGAATCTCAGCGGGGGTGGGGCTGCACGGCATGACGTGCAGCCACAGTCCCACCGCCCCCTGCACTCCCTTGGCCACCCACCCTCAGAGAGACAGGCAGATGCAGAGACCAATGCGACTGCTGCACCTGATCTCATACAGTGGTCGGGACCACGATCCGGGATGGGTCAAGGTAACAGATGTTATTTTTGGCCCATCCCAGATCATGGCCAATCTAACCACGGTTCTGGACCTTGCACTGGCTGAAGGTCCAGTACCGTGGTGGTCAGATTTGATCCCCACCAGGTATTCACCATGGTGAACATCTGGCAAGGATCATTCAGATGTTACCGTGATTGCAGCCACCACAGGGAATCCACTAAGATTCACTGTGGTTGACTGTGATTTTGTAATGTCTGAAATTACCCAATGTAGATGTACCTCACTGAAAGCATATACACTGAATTGATAGGCACTATGAATATGCTTGAAAATATGGCCATGTGTAAGTTTTTATCTTTCTGTTTTCCTCACTGAATTTATGCCACCGTGCCACTTTTTGTTAGCCAATTTCACTACTGTGAGTGTTTTCAAACGTGACGACACCATGGGTGGTCACGCTTTAATCCGTATGGTTACCGGTGGTGCCATCATGTTTGATGCTGTCTGCCACAAGTTACTGCAGGTGGGATCAGTGTTCTCCCAGGACCATGGCAGGATTTAGACCACGCTGTGACCTGGACCCCTGCCGAGTCACAACGTGGGCTAAATGCTGCCATGGTTGAGGGAAGCTATCCCCAGACTGGGGTAGAGCGGGTTGTCACTTGTGATGGCCTGCTCTACGTGACTGCAGTCCGGGACCAGAGTTTTTCTGGGCTGGTGCGGTGACTTCATAGGCTGCCATACCTGTCTGTTAGGGAAGTGGGCAGGCCGCGCTCAGCAGTGCAGGGAGTGGCATTGTGCAGACCATGTCCACACACTGCCCTGCCTCTCCCCACCCAATTCCTGGCCCAGGCTGCCGGCACATCTGTTCGGTGGCTGGGCAGGATCAAAGTGTGGCCGTGCAATGCACTATCACGTTTAAAAATGCCCTATATTATTTCTATTCCTCATAAAGTTTCCAGTGCTTCAAAACTAATATTCTACAGTAGCAGCTCCAAACACAACTGTGTTACATTAGGATTACTGCAATACTTTGTGTGGTCAATGAAATATTCTTAGGTGGAACCATTCCAAATTTCCAGTATTACAAAATCAAAGTAAGTATACTACCAATCTCACTCCCATACACTGTTAAACTAATAATTGTGCTTTATTTCCAGAACTGGCAATCTGTAGCAAAAGAGTCCACAGTTAGACCCCTCTGAAGAACAGGTGGTAAATCTTTGAGAATGAGATTGACACATCCTCCAGAAAATTTTCAAAGCACATCTCAGGCCATCGCCCTCCCACCCAGGTCAATGTGGGCCCGCACGTCTATTAGACCCCCATCTATCCCTGGCATGGAGCAAGGACCACCAGAACTACAGAGCTGCAGGAGAAAAGCCTAGAACAGTCAACTGAGTGACCTTGCCTCAATGCCCCTCCCTACGAGATAGGCCCAGAACCCTTAGAGTTGCCCATCTGTGCGTTGGGCAGCAGAAGGCACTTGGGGACCAGGAGCCCTGCTGGGAGAAAGAGCACCAAGGTGAAATAAGTGGCCCCATAATCCAACACACACTGGGGCACCGGAGTTCCACAGGGCATCCGAGCCCCGCTGGAATGATTACAGAGGAGCAGGTGACCCCGCACCACTCCCCCTGTTGCTCATGCTCATTGGACTGCAACTCAGTGCAAGAGTACTCCTCCCGGACATTGCATCCAGTCCATCCTCAGTCTAGGCATTCCACATTTCTCTCTCCTCTGTGTCAGCACAGCTGGTCCCCTTCACTCCCCGTTCTCACTGCACCCTCTTCCCTGTGTTTCCAACCCTCCTCCCCCAGTCCAGACACTTCTTCAGGCTTTCTCTACCATTCCACCAACACCCCCTTCAGTTTAGGTCCTCATGGAAGTCTCTTCCTTGTGTGTATGTACACCTAATAGTCACTCCCTCCTTGGTGTTGTTGCACCCAGTGAGCAAGTAACTACAGGAGCTACATCACAATTCATGCTGCATTTGTAGTGCTACCATTTTCCTGATTATTTTGTGCACGAACATGTTATTATTTACAAATATACAATCCTCCCTCTGTCCTTAATTGGCACCTGTGAGGCCTTGATATACTTACAGATATTTACATTTTCCATGTGCGCAATATGCCGACATAAGGCATCCCGTATCTTCTGGACTATGTGGGTCTCATAGAATTCATTCTCCTGCCTGTACAAGATCATTTGTTCTTGGGGGGCAACACTGAGGGCATGATCCAAGGCTGTGCCATCTGTATCAATGATATTATGCAGGACACAGGTGGCTGTGACCATCGGGGGGGGTCATCTCCAACTTGAAGTCAATTCTTCCTGTGATGTATCACTGCCAGCATTGTTTTGGCACTAGGGGTGTGCATGTCATTTTTGTTATTAAAATAATGATAACAACAATTGTTGTTTTCATTATTGTTATTGCAATAATGAAAACGACAAAAATAATAATGAAAATAGAAACAAAAATGACATTTTGTTTTTGAAATGAAGGGAAAAAACTGAAAATGTATTTCTGGCTATAACATTTTTGTTTCTTATTCAATTGTGATGAACTTTGGGGTGCTTGTACCCCGAATGGAGGGTATTATGTGTACTAATGTATTAAATTATTTGATCACGGAAACCAATTTTAGAAGCAATTGAATGTTGTGATTTTAAGAAACGCTTCATACATTTTCATGGCTAAAACTTCTTTTATCTTACATACAATTTGCATGAAACCTGTGAATGTCATGTACCTCAATAAGTTTAACACATCTGCCAATTCTCAGAAAGATTGGATGAAAGGTCCTGATGGTATAAGAAACTAACTTGAAAATACATTTCCAGCTGTAACATTTGTATATTCCATCCAGTTTACAAGATATTTGGCAGGAATGAATCACATATCTTCCGTTCCATCTCTGCCAAACTACAGGAGAATTTGATAAAGGGAACCAATTTTATAAGCAATTGAACTTGTCCCCTAAAAGGACATTATTCAGATAAATAGCAGTACATGCAGTGCCAGTCAGAGGCAGGCACCTGGCATAGCAGGGAGAGAGAGGCTGTAGGAGAGAATATGAGGAGCAACCCAAAAGACTGACATACACATTAACTGCCCAATTCCAGCTTTAGAGGACCAATCGGTGGTGACTTCGAGGTGGGCATAGGAGGCGGCCCTGAAGTGGGAATAAGGGACATAACTGGAACTTTGGGGATAGCATCCCAGCAATCAGGAGACATAGTTTACATATCCAGTCTGACCAATTATCATCACAATCACATCCTGCAGCACTGTGACAGAGGACATAAGAGAATCTCTATTGACTCTTTCCTAAACGGATGCTTTTGACTTCCCAGTTACAAGTGGGGGGAGACATGTTGTGATGTTCAAAGCGCAAAATTAGGATATTTGTTTGACATTTCTGCTGACCAATTGGCATCACAAACCGATATTATACCACAGTAATACTGGCATAGGATCATTCTCTGCGTATGCTGTGAAGGCATATAAAATTGGGACTCTTTATCACATCTTTCTGATATTTGGCAGAGATAATTGAGAAAGCATGATATAGATCCCTGACAAATGTCATGAATACTGGTTGGACTACAAAGATGTTACAGTCAGACATAACTTATTAATGTAATTGCTTATACCACCAGGACCCTTTATCTAATCCTTCTGAAGTTTGGCAGATATAATAAATATGAGAAGGGGTATAAATTTGCTAAGTTTCATCTACATTAATTTTGAGGCAAAGAAGTTACACCTTAGAATGTATATGAAGATGTTTGCAAAATAAATAAATTCAACTGCTTCTAAAATTGGATTCCTTTATTCAATCTTTTTGAAATTTGGTACACATAATTTGTTTCATTTGAGGAACTAAGAACACTAAGTTTCAGCCACATATAGTGAAGAAAAAAAAGTTACAGCCAAAAATTTGTTTTCCATTGAAACCAATGGTAAACGAAAACAAAAGCAAAAACAAAAACAAAAATTTGATATTTATGAAAACAAAAATGACATATTTAAAAAACAAAAATGAAAACATGAAAACAAAATTAATATGGGCCCCTTCTGCACATTTCTATTCAGCACCCTGAACAACTGCTCCACTACAAACCTTGAGGCACTCAGCTACCTGTTGGAGTGAGCCCCTTCTGGGTTGTGGTCCACAGGGTAGGCCTTCATGAGCCATGGCCTCAGGTAGCAGACCAGGTCCCCCAGGATGACAGGCTTCATGGACACCCTCTCAATGCTGTTGATTGTATTGGGCCTGTAGGATCCCCTATACATCCTGGCAAAGAAGGGGGACTATCACAAGATGTGGGCATCCTGGCTTCTGTCAGAGTAGCCAACCATCACATCCATGAAAAGGCCACAGTCATCCCCAACCACCAGCTGGACCACAGAGTGTTACCTTAGTCAGCTGATGCATTTGTCATAGCTATGGGGTGGGAAGATGATGGTGATGTGGGTGCTATTGTTCACCCCAATGCAATTTGTTACCCCCAACCCCACCTGGGAATCTTCCATCACCTGCTCTGGATCAATGAGATGCACCACCCTATCAAGCAGCAGGGCCTCAACAACCTCACAGAACTCAAGCAGGATGGCACCCATAGTGGATGTTCCCACATTGAACTGCTGGGTAACAGAGCAGCAGGAGTTGAGGCTGGTGGTGATCCAGATGGTAATAGTCACATGCTGCTCCATAAGGTTGGGGGTCCTCATGGGTGTCTGCTCCCTCTCTGCTCCCTCTCCAGTCACGGATGGAGGATGTCAGCAATCCTGAAGACCAGGAGGTGAGAGATCTGAAAATGGGACACTCACTCTGTGTTGCCCCTGATGGTCAGGACCATCTCCATCCTGGGAAGGCTCCAGATGAAACAGGCAACGGGCATCACTTGGCCAAAGAAAAGGAGTGCTTCAGAGATATCCACAGACAGGTAACCTGAAACTCAATGCAGCTCTCCTTGCATTGCCTGCATTGCCTCTGATCCGGTTAGATCTCTCAGCTGCATTTGATACTGTTGATCATTAGTTGTTGCTGACTCGGTTGCGGGACCGGCTGGGTTGGGCAGGACTGTTCTTGAGTGGTGCCACTCTTTCTTGGCCAGGAGAATGAAGTGTGTAATTCTGGGTGACTGCCCATCTGCTCCCCGGGAACTCACATGTGGAGAGGGCATTCTCGCTGGTTGCGCCGCGCGTATGGAACTCCCTTCTGGTGAGGGTCCGGATGGCCCAGAACCTCCCTTCTTTTTGGAAAAGTTGCAAGACCTGGCTGTTCTGCCAGGCATTTGGTGGGGGAGAGGGGTGATGGGGAGGTAGGAGACGGGGGGGGGTAAGGGGGTGTTTTATCTGTTTCCTCCTTTTTATGTGTTTTGTTTTAATTGTTTTTATTGTTGTAAGCTGCCCCGAGCTGCCTGTGCAGGAGGGGTGGGGTAATATGTTTTAAAAATAAAAATCAATCAATCAATCAATAAATAAAAAGGAGTTGCCACTTCAGCCCTAGATGACACTCAACTATACCTCTCTTTTTCGTCAGATCCAGGCCCAGCAGTATCGGTGCTTACCTAGTGTTCATCAGCTGTGGGGAAATGGATGACGGCGAGTCGCTTGAGTTTGAATCCCGACAAGACAGAGGTGATGGTTGTGGGGAAGGCTGGGGGAGCCACCCCGAGCTGGCATGTGGGCAGGAGGGAATGGGGTTAAAGTTTCTCGAAATAAAATAAATAAAATTGAAATAGAAACGGCATTGCTATTCTCTATGTTGCATGATTTCTGTTTGAATTTTTCAGCGACTGCACACTAAGACACCCATTTAGTGTTACTTATTCAATCCTTACTTTCTCTTGTCTTCTCAAATAATTATTCCAGTAGGAACAAAAACAAGAAACAAAAGATCATTCCACTTGAAAAGAGGATTTTACAAGATCAATTGTCTGCTCCTTTCCACATGCAGTAATGTAAAGTACAACAAACTGACATTCCTCTATTTTATTTTCCAGATAAAACTAATTTATTTACAGTTCTTGAGTTTGTTTATAGCTTCAAATTAGCATTTTGTTCTGTATGGTGCAATTTAAAACCACTTTCCTGTAATTCTCATTTTTATTGTTCCAAATAATTGCCATGTGAAAAATGAACAGAGTACAAAACTGTTCAATACATTTATTCTCTTAGCAGCATCCATTGTGTTATGGTGTATATCCCAGGGCATTAGAAGACACTGTGTTAAGAAATTGTGCTGATTCTGCTGACTTAGGGCTTCCTGCTGGAGTTTAGGTAGGGCTGGAATTTTCTTGAGAATTTCAACTTTGCGTGGCCAACAGCTACGTATGGTTATGAGAGTCAGTCCTTGAAAAAGAGTCAGAGATTATAAAAATTTGAAGTGCAGTCTTGTTAAATAGATTTATACAATCCCATGGGAAAAAATCCATTCGCAAACCTGTGTTAATGAGAATTGCTCATCACGAGAAGGGCTGAAATGAGAATCTTCCCCACCCCCACCCCCAAGAATTGAAAACCGTTACTGAGATCTTGGGATGATGATTTTTTCTTAATATACTATGTATAACTTACTGCTCACCATTACAGTTTACCATTTGCTTCTGTTTACAGTGTACTGTGTTTTTCCCAGTAATGCACATGGGCAAAATGGCTGCCATAGCTATTCTGTGCATGCATGCCCTCTTCCATGATCGTGTCAGCAGCGTCACCACCATTTTGTAAAAGGGCAGTCATTTTGTGCATGATCCTTACCTGGTCAAACATGGTACACGGTAAACAGTAACAGCAAATGGTAATGGTAAATGATATATCAAGAGAAATTCTCAACTGAGAAAATGTCAAGAAACAGGATTTTCTCAATTATCAATTCTCACAAAAAAGAAGTAAAGAATCATGATTCTTGGTGAGTATCACAGGAAAATTGAAACTGAGTTTCAGGCCTAGTCAGAATAAGGACAGGTCAGAAGCTAAGATATCACTAGCTGTAAAATCAAAGCAGAATCAGGTGGTAGGTAGCTGGGCAGGGTCAGGAATGAGGATTAGAGCTGATGAAAATAGCTGAAAAAATGGGCAAACTGATGAGATATACCCAGCTTGAACCCAAAACAGAGTTTCCAGTTTGGAACTCCCTTCCTGTGGAGGCTCGCTTAAGTCCTAGTTTGAATGGGTGTTTTCAGACGTGACGAGATCACAGTGAACTATGCTGAATACCTACATGTGGTCACTGTGCCCTGCACGTCTGTTCAGTGGCCGCCAGATGTTTGCCACGTTGAATGACCACATGGGGTCAATTTCACGTCTGAAAACACCCACTGTCTTCCAGAGGCAGTGTAAGACCTGTTTATTTGGTCAGGCATTCAATGGGCAGGAAGAGATTGGAGGGGAGGGTAATAGGGTATTCTAAGTTTTGTGGGGGTTTGATTATTTATTAAAGTGGCAGGATCCACTTTATAGTTAAGGTATATTGCACACTTCATTATAAAGCCAGTAAGTGGTTCATGCTGTCCAAATGTCGGCAAATTGGTTGGATAACAGCTGAGATATCACAGTTTTAAAACTGCACTTTGAAGCCTGTTTTTTCAAAAGTTAGACCGTCTTGATCTCATCAGGGTAAAGGAATTTTGTGTTGGTTGGGAGGAGGTGTAAGCATTTTAGAAAATTCAAGGAAGCTGCCATGGGGTGCCTTCAGGTTTACTTTTTGTAAATCCGGTTTGTAGTTTTTGGGTTACGACACCTTGAAAATTCAATGTTGCCTATGTAGATCATCCTAAGTGTGGAGTGCTTGCAAACATTCTATGTGTAATGCAGAGACTGTTTAAAAGCAAAGAGTCTTGAATACTGGGGACTACAACTTCCAGCAGGCACTGCTTGCAAGAGCCTATCAGTGCTGGGGAAAGAGAGGGAACTGCACCTCCCAGGGGGCAGTGTGAGTGACTGGTAAGCCATTTTTAGAGCTGATCTGGTGGGGAGAGCAAGGTCTGCGGAAGGGAGAGAACTGAAGGTCATTCTGATCTGATCCTGCACAGCAGGCACCTCGGCTTGGGGGTCAGGGATGCCAAAATGGCTAAACAACAGAGCTAGAAAATCCCATAGTCCCCTGATCTTGCCCCCTAATCCCACCCAGAACCACAAAGCACATGGATTTCAGTGACAGCCCTTCCCCCTCCAAAAATGTAGGGTGTCTGAGCTGTGGCTCCAATGGGGTGCCCTATTGGAGGAGCATGGCTGGTGCTGGAGTTTTCCTGGGATGGTCCCAGGTGCAGGAAGATGGCAGAGGTTTATCCTGGAGACAGGGACAGGAGGTTACAGGTGGGATGGAATCAATCTTCTTTCAGCACTTCTTCCTCCGACTTTCCCAAGGGTAAGCAGATGCTCTGGGCTGATACAGTGGGAGTTCTGAAGGGGGGGGGGCAGGGAGATTGTGAGGTCCTGTGCAGAGCAGATCTGTGGGGCAGAGTGACAAGTGTAGTCCTCTTGGGTGGACTCTAAGAGCGAGCCTCAGCTCAGGGAGGGAAATCCTATGGGGGACCAGGAAGGAAGGGATCATACACAAATGAGGGGGGGGACTTTATGGGGAGAGAGTAGGGGCAGCACCTCTGTAAATAGCTTTCATGGTGTAAGCCATCCACAGGGGGAGCACTTTACTGGGAGCAGCTTGGGGATACAGAATATGGAACCCAGTACAGGGCGAGCTCTGCAGAGTGGGCAGCATTGTGCAAGAAAGGGAGCCCTGTCCAAGGGGGAGTAAAATGAAGGAGTCTTGTAGAGACAGAGCTGCAGAATAATGGACATAATTGTGGTGGGGGAGAGCCCTGGACAGAGGAGAAATGAGTGAGGGAACTTTGTACAGGGGGAGAGCTACACGAGGGCAGCATTATGCCAGGTGGAGACTCCTGTACGTAGGCACAACAGATTCAGGGAGCCCTGTACAAGGAATGAACTAACCAGGAGGTCCTGTACAGGGGGAGGTCCTTATAGAAAGCAGAATGGCCAGTGTTGCACAAAGAAAAGAGCTCTGACAGTGGGGTGTAGAGTGGAAGACTCCTGCACAAGCCCTGAGCTAGAGAGATTATACAGAGCAGTTTGGGGAAGTTTGCAATGCTTAAAATGAACCAAAGTTGTTGTATTCTTAGCAAAGCAGGGAGCTACCAGTAAAAATTCAGCTATTTGAATCTTGCTATTTGAATTAAGTAACAACCTTCTAAACTGAAGGGAGCAGCTCTTCCACCTGAGCCTCCTCAAGGGATGGGCGAACAGATCACGGTTCGGGTTCGGCTGTTGAGTTCGGCTGCGTTCGTTTCATCCGTTCGGTTCGGCCGTTCGGTTCAGCTGTGTTTGGTTCATCTGTTCGGTTTGGCAGTTCGGCTAGTTCGCCGAGTTCGGGTTTGGCTGTTCGGTTTGGCCGTTTTGTTCGGCCGTTCAGTTAGGCTGTTTGGCTGTTCGATTCGGCGATTCGACCATTCGGGAAATGTTGTTATGGGTTGTTTTTTGGGTTTTATATGGTTTTTTGGTTTTTTATTGGGTTTTATATGGTTTTCTTTTGTTTTTTTATTTGTTTTTTTGTTTTTATATGGGTTTTTAAAAAATCTATTATATATATCTATCTACACTAAATCTAACTGCTATTAACTATTCTAAATGCTATGAACTAAATAGATTACCTAATAAGTACACAGACCTACTCCTACAAACACTAAAACTAAATCACTAATGCTATCTCTATCACTAAGCAAACTCCTACATCTATCTATCTATCTATCTATCCCATATCCATATATATATATATATATATATACACACACACATCCCATATATATGGAATGGGGGGGGAATCACAAACAGAAGAGGAGTCTGTAGTGAAATACGTACAGACTCATTGAGTCTGTACAGTGAAATGCATAACACAAGGTTTCAGTTTAAGGTTTAAGTTTCATTTCAGTACAAAACTGAAATGAAACTTAAAGCAATCTAAAAATCCTACTCAGCGCTAACTGTTCAGGAACAGTGACTAGCTCAGAAGGTGTTGGGAAGAGGGGAGGCAGATAATTAGTTTCGTTTCTTGCAAGCCTCTCCACCCCTGGTGCCTGGAAGTCTGCTCCTCAGTTACTGACTACACCTCCCTGTCATGTTTGACCTTCTAGTGAACCTTTTTTTGCCACCCGAATTCACCCGAACGCGATCCGAACTGACCGGCCATTTTGCCATTCGGTGTTCTGTTTGTTCGGTATGCTCACGTTCAGGTTCGGGTTCATGTTCGGTCATCCGAACAGGCCGAGTTTGGGCCGAACTCCGAACTTCTGAACCACGTTCGCCCATCCCTAGCCTCCTCTAAGCTTTGCTCCATTAGTGGTTATGCTGCTCAGCATTCTACTGCACCAGCAGGACAAATTTTATCCATTTCATTGTATGTAACAAAAAACTTGGATAGTCCATAATAAAAAAAAGTTAAGGCTCTTGCAAATTCAATCATGCACTAAAAGCATGGAAACAGCAAACTAAGGCTCCCGCCTTAACTTCCTTACCATATTAGCAGTAATGACATTGTTCAGTCTCACATTGTGTTCACTTACAACTTATGCTCCATGCACCCACAATTTGCCTTCATCTTTCAGCCCCATTCCTCTTCCTCTTTGCAGGTTGGGGGCAACACTGAAGCTGGGGACAGGAGGGTGTGAGCTGTCCCACTCCTTTCCCTCTATCCTTTCATTTCAGTTGGGGAGAATGGGCCAGCTGACTAATGGCTCACAACTGTCCCTCTTACCAACTAGTCTCCACTGACCTCCCAGAGCACAGTGAAGCTGGGTAAAATCATGTGCAAACGTTTTAATTAAAACTAAGTTGAGTATGCATTGAAATTAATAAAATGGAATGGTCATTGGAAGGAATGGAGGCAACAGCAATGCCAATTTCTAAATAAATACTATTGTCATTCCAACACCCAATTAAGTGATTGTGAAATTATAGAACACAGTTGCAACACAGTTGCATCTTTGGGAGTACATAGGGAAGGCAAGAGGGTGTGAAATGATGAGGAAGGCACCAGAGGCAGTAAGTGGAATGGTTGGAATGGCATGGAAAAATACAGAATGTGCAGAATTAAGTGAGTGAGTGGAATGACAGGAGGAATTAGAAATAGTTATAATAATAAGGTTCTGAGTAAAATAACGTATTTGGACAACTGATAGGATATCTGAAGAAGCAGTCCTATCGTTTTACCCACTTATCATAGCTGACTCCCTATTCTTTGACTCCCAATAACTTCCTTCCCTGTTATTCCATTGCTTCTTCTGTGGGTTTTTTTGTCATTCCACATGCACACTTCTGTTCTAAGACAAATACAGACAAATTTTGTATTTACCAGAACTTTTAAGTTCTCTGTGAGGGGAGTGGGGGCTAGAGGGTTAGTGGGGCAACTTTGACCCAGGACTCCTGGGTTGTCTGTTACAAGGTTGAGAGCAGGGGAGAGGGGAACAGGCTCAGAATCAGCATTATTGAGCTGCCTGTTAAGGGAGTGCAGCCTACTGGATTAGAGTGGGGTGGAGAGGCTGGAAGCCAGGAGTCCTGAGTTCTCGGTTACAGGGCTGGGATCAAGTGGATTAGAGGAGGAGAAGGGGTGGGAGCCATAACTCCTAGGTTATCTCTTTCTTAAAGAGGAAATGGAGGGGGTGAGGGGCCAACTAACACCCTCCTGTCCCCAGCTTCAGTGTTGCCCCCAACATGCAAAGAGGAAGAGAATTGGAGCTGAAAGATGAAGGCAAAGCATTGGTGCATGGAGCCTAAGGGTGATTTCAGATGAGACGGGGTGGCATTTTCCCCGTCCCGGAATCACCCAAATGATTCCCCACCGGGATCACTCCAGCACGTCCAACAGATGTGCCGGCTGATCCCGGCGGGGAATCGGGGAGGGGGCAGGGCCACATTGCGCAATGTGCAACCACATGCTCCCCCCCACGCTCTTCCGCCGCCCATCCTCTGGGGAGATGGGCAGGCGCTGCGGCCAATGCAGGCGCCACGGCCAATGTGGCCACAGCGCCCGCCGGATTTGACCATGGTCTGGAATCCTGCCGGGGATTCCAGGCGGTGGTTGCCGGCCAGATGTTACTTTTTGTTGGTTCCCGCCGGGGATCTTTGTCCATGCTTGCAGTGATTGTCCGGCAGGGAGCCCCGGAAGCATGGTTGAAATTGACCCCATGTGTGAATCGACCTTGATGAACATCTGACGGCCGCCTAACAGACGTTCAGGGTGCTTTGGCCCCATGTGGGTATTGACCATGGTTCACTGTGATCATGTCACGTCTGAAAATACCCTAAGTTATAAGTAAGCACAATATGTGACACAGTACAACGTCTTTACTGCTAACATTGCACAGAAGTTAAGGCAGGAGCCTTAACTTGCAATTTCCATGCTTTCTAGTGCATGATTGAATTTTCAAGAGCCTTAACTCTTCTTGTAAACTAAAAGGGTTTTTTTAAATTATGGAATATTACATTTGTATTTTATGTGCCTTGTGAGTTGCCCTGAGCCTTCGGGGTTAGGGTGGGATATAAATCTAAATAAATAAATAAATAACCAATAACCAATCTCAGATATCAGTTTTGATTATATTATTATTATTATTATTATTATTATTTCAATTTTAAAGGTTTTTTGGTCCAGTTATTTCAGCTGTTTTACTTCTGTTTTCTGTTACATCGTTTCAGCAATTTTAGCATCATTTCACATGTGCAAGTGCCCCAAAACAATGGGTGGTTTTAGATGGACATGGAGCTGACTGCCCCCCAGGTCTACTCTAGTGGTCTGGGGGTGCATCCCCAGGTCCATCTGCTCCCAGCCCCATCTGGGTCCACGTCAGATGGCCCTAGAGGGTTCCCTAGACCACAGGCTGCTTGGGAAGTGCCCCTCATGCCCCCACCATAGGGTTGCAGACAATTGCCCAATGCTCTAGGGTGGTGCCCACAGCTCTCTGGTGTTTTTCCAGGGCAATGGCCAGCTGGAAGTGGAGTGCAATGTGAGTCAGCATACCAGATGGACAGCTGCTCTGTTTCCTTCTGGCACTCTGGATTTGGCCATCCTGCCCCGCCAGCTGTGTTCTGGAATTTTCTGGAGCACTGGCAGCAGGGCTGCCTTGTAACAGGCACCTGCTCCACCTACACATCTGATGGGCTCCCTTTAGATGGATGGGCCACCTGGTGGTGAAGTGATCTTGTACAGCCAGCACCAGGGCAGCCCATCCATCTGAAAATCAAACTGACCAAACAACTGAAATAACCAAAATGGAGAAAACAGGGAGGAGGGGGGAATCAAAATGGAATGCCTAAAAACCAGATATTCAACTATTTGTTTCAATCATGGATACTTGAAGGATAGGGTACTTCAAGGGCTACCTGAAAATAGTGAATATGTCCACAAATAATAAACCCACTATATGATTCAGCTCTACTTATCTTTGCACCCCCTTTCAGTCCGTTGCTACGACCGGACACTTTTCCCTGAACATCACCAACATCCATCCATTCCTTTTCCCTCCCACTGCTAAAGCTCTAGTCATTTCTTGCTTTGAGTATTGCAAACTCTTCTTACTGGCCTTCCTCATAGTGCTAAACTGAAAACAGCTGTTCCTGAATTAATGGGAAATTCATTCATGTTGGGAACCAAATGTTACTTAGAATTTTTGAGTCTGGGACATGGTTCACAATTCCATTGCCTTTACAATTGTTGGTGGCAATTTTTCAAAATGTCCATATTATTTCAGTGCCTTCTGTGACTTGTCATTTGAGAGAAGAGTTGTAAATAAATAAATAAATAAATTGTTGACATCTCCCATGACTTGTCAGTGGGTGACAGTAAATATTCAACTAGCATGCTGGCTACACACTGGAGGGGTGGGGGTGCAGCTCTGACAGGGCCAGGTTGGGGCACAAAACTGAGGTGAACCAGCCAACATGCACTCTCCCTGCCCCCAGTAGAAATGGGAAATGGAATAAATGTCCATCAAAGGCTGCCATAGCAGCCCCATTCCCCAGTGGGGATGGGACCATAAACAGACATTATTGCCTTTGTTGGTCTGCTTGGACAGTCAGTAGCCTGGACTGCAGTTCTGGGATGATCCAGGGAAGCAGTTTCAAGACATCCACCTACCCAGGCAGGGGAAGCAGCGGGACCCCATTTGGAGGCCTGGAAATTAATATGATGGTGAGTTTCTGGCCATAGCGGGCCACAATGGACCCTTATCCCATTTATTGTCATCAAGTATTTTTGTGCCCTGCTGTCATTGCATTCCTGGCTCTTGGACACATGCCTTTTCCCCTCTTCAAGTGACACTGCTTTTTCTCAGTCAGGGGAGGTAAAGGGTGAGAGGAGAAGGAAGCCGTGTCAGTCATTTTGCATCTGTATACACTGTGACTGCCTCTTTCTCCTGCCAATGTGCTGAAATGGAATGTATTATTAATTATTACTATTACTATTAGTAGTAGTAGTAGTAGTAGTAGTAGTAGTAGTAGTAAGCATTTATATAGCACAAGCAACATACCAGGCTCTTTACAAAGTAATGGAATAGACATGGGCCCTGCCCTATGGCTTACAATCTGAGAGGCAGAGGGGGAGCCGAAGGAAGGGGAACAGAGGGAGAGACAAGAGGTGTAATATTCACGAAGATACAAGGTCTCAGGTGCACGTGCTTGGCTTAGTTACATCAATAATGAAAGCTGGCTGGTCTGTGTGGTGAGGATAGGAGTTCACAGACCTCAGGTAACAGATTGTACTGGATGGTAAGTATCAGCAGGAGTTAGGAGATGTGAGCGAGGAGGGCAGAGTGGAAGAGGTGAGACTTGAGGAGGTAGCTGAAGGTAAAAAGAGAGGAGGCGATGTGAATGTGGGCATGGCGGGAGTTCCAGGCATGGGGGCAGCTTGGGAGAAGGCATGGGAGGGTGGGAGAGGGGACAGAGGAGGAGTGGAGTTCATGGACTGGAGTGTGGAGGGAAATTGGTGCAGAAAGGTAGGGGGAACAAGGTTGTGAATAGCTTTATAGGTGCAGACTAGAAGCTTGTGCAGGATTCGTTCAGGAAGGGGGAGCCAGTGAAGAGAGGAGAGGAAGGGCTGCACATGGTCAAAGCGATGGGCGAGGTGGGTGACCCTGGCAGCGGAGTTCTGGACAGAGATAAGGGGAGAGAGGTGAGAGCGAGAGAGACCAGTGATAAGGAGGTAACAGTAATTGAGCTGAGAGATGACGACGGCATGAACAAAGGTTTTGAAAGAGGAGACAGAGAGAAAAGGGCAAATCTTAGCAATGTTATGGAGGGAGAAGCAACAGGATTTGGCAACAGAGGTGATGTAGGGTTTAAAAGAAAGGGGTGAGTCAAACATGAAGTCTAAGCTACATGCTTGGGAGATGGGAAGGATGGTGACCCCATTGATCATGATTGATGGGGGAAGAGAGAGAAGAAGGGGGTGGAGATAAGTAGTTCAGCTTTAGCCATGTTGAGTTTTAGTTGATGTTGAGACATCCAGGTAGAGATATCAGAGAGACATCTGGTGAGGCAAGCTTGAACAGATGGAGAGAGAGAGGGAGTAGAGATAGAGTTGAGTGTCATCAGTGTAGAGGTGATATTGGAAGCCATAGGAGGCATGAGTTTGCCTAGGGACAGGGTGTAGATAGAAAAGAGGAAAGGGATAAGGACAGAGTCTTGGGGAACACCAACCGAAATGGGAAAGGAGGAGGTGGCGGAGTTGGAAAGAGACACATTGAAGGAGCAGTCAGAGAGGTAGGAGGAGAACCAGTCATGGACGAAGCCATGAAAGCCAAGGGAGTGAAGTGAGTCCAGCAACAGTGAGTGGACAACAGTATCGAAGGCAGCAGAGAGGTCAAGGAGGACAAGAATGGAGTAGAGGTGATTAGATTTAGTCACAAGAAGATCGTTGGTCATCTTAGCAAGAGCAGTTTCAGTAGAGTGAAGGGGACGGAAGCCAGATTGGAGGGAGGAGTTGGCAGAGAGGAAGTCGAGGCAGTGGGAGTAAACACGTTCAAGAAGCTTTGAAGCAAAAGGAAGGAGTGAGACAGGATGGCAGCTAGGGGGGTCAGAGAGGTCAAGAGTGGACTTTTTGAGGATAACAGAGACAGTGGCGTGCTTGAAGGTGGAGGGGAAGGAGCCTATAGAGAGGGAGAGGTTGATAATGTGCAGGAGGGAAGAGGCAACAGTGGAAGCAATGGAAGTCAGGGGATGGGGTCAAGGGGGCAAGTGGAAGGGTTAGAGGAGGAGAGCAGGGAGGAGATTTCCTCAAGGGAGGCAGAAGGGAAGGAGGACAGGAAAGAAGGAGGGGGATGAGGGAGAGGGAGAGGGGAAGGAGTAGGAAGAGGAGAGGAGTGGGAAGCGACCTTTGGGGTGGAGCTGGTGAGAAAAGGAGAGACCTCCAAAGTAGAGGGTAGCAGGGGTGACAGAGTTGGAGGGGGAGATCCAAATTTCAGTAAGGTTTAGGAGTTGCAGGGAGTAAGAGAGGAAGAGATCATGGGTGTAGGGGGCTTTATTAGCAATGGAGTGACAGATACAAAGGGAGCAGTTGAATGGGAGCTGATCAGGAGGAAAGCAGGGAATGGGGATAAGATAGGGAGAATGTACTGGCTGAAGAGTATTCCCAAATGGGACTAAATGAATAGGATTAAAATCAAGTAAAGTTCTTTGTCACAGTGGAGGTGGTAAATAGGCTTTTTCTGATGAAAACAGCATTCATGTTTAATCATCATTTCAGCTCGACTTTCTCACCCTCAATTTGAGCCTCTCACTTCTCCTCAACCGTCCACTGCCAAGGCCATCCACCACTTTATTATCACACCCTATCCCAAGGGCTCAGGGCAGGATACAACACACAAAATCCTCAAACCCTTAATCTCAAACCCTAAACCAGTTTGTCAAATTGTTGCCCAAATGATAATGAATAAATTCTTATAGCCTCCAGAAGATGAGCAAACTTCATCTCAGCAGGCAGACCTCCAGATGGAGGAGTCCTATAATTCCAAGGCAGCCACCAAACACCTTTCTGTGTGCCTTAGATGGATAGATGGTATGCAACAGAGGGTGTGCCTGGCAGATCTCAGAGGCTGCCGTGGCACATGAGGGAATAGTTAGTCCTTCAGATATGCAGAACACAGACTGGCTATTTATTTATTATAAAATTTGTACGCCGCCCCCTCCTGCTAAAAGCATCTCAGGGAGGCTAACAACATATTGAAACAGATTTAAAAACAACTATACTACAATTAGAAATCCCACAGTAAAACAAACTACCCCCTACCCCACACTAACCCAACCCACCCAGACCATCTCGCTCAGGAAAGGCACAGCAGAACAGCCAGGTCTTACATTGTCTATGGAAAGAGGGGAGGTCGGTGGTCAAGCGGACCTCTGGCAGGAGGGAGTTCCACAGCCGTGGCACGGTCACAGAGAATGCCCTCTGCAAGGTCAACACCCGAGAAACCCAGGGGACCTTGAGGAGGGTGCCCTGGCCGATTGCAGGTGCTGATCCAGGAATCGGAGGGTGAGGTGGTCCCACAGGTAGGTGGGTCCCAGGCCATTCAGGGCTTTAAAGGTCAACACCAACACCTTGAACTTGGCCCAGAAGACTATAGGCAGCCAGTGCAGAGAGCGAAGCACTGGTGTATAATGCTTGCGTTGGCCCGTCCCCGTTAGCAGATGAGCTGCCACATTTTGCACCAACTGCAGTCCACGAATCAGCACCAAGGGTAGCCCCACGTAGACTGCGTTACAGTAATCCAGTCTTGAGGTAATAAAAGCATGGACAATCGTGGCCAGATCCAAAATTGAGACATATGGCAGAAGCCGACACACCAGATGTAATTGGCAAAATGCCCCCTTTGTCACAGCTACCACCTGGACATCCAGACAGAGCTGCAGGTCCAGGAGCACCCCCAGACTCTGAACCTGAGATACCAGGGCAGGACGGAACCCATCAACGATGGGCGCCACCACTCCCCCGGCCTTCCCCAAAACCATCACCTCCGTCTTGTCGGGATTTAATTTCAGGCGGTTCACTTCATCCAATCCCCCATAGTCGTCAAACACCAGGTAAGCACCAAGACTGCCGGGTCTGAATCAGATGAAAAAGAGAGATATAGCAGTGTGTCATCAGCATATTGATGACACCATATGCCAAACTCCCTAGCAACCTCCCCCAATGACTGCATATACACATTGAACAAGAGAGGGGACAGGATAGAACCCTGCAGGACTCCACACGTGAGGCCCCGGGGAGAAGATGAGAAATCACTCAGGACCACACGTTGGATTCTCCCAGCCAGGAAAGAGCAGAACCATTCAAAAATGGTCCTGCCAATCCCTTCCTGGTCCCACAGCCGAGTCACCAACAACTCACAATCAATTATATCAAATGCAGCTGAGAGATCTAACAGGATCAACAGGGTTGAACGACCCCGGTCCAACTCACAGGAGAGGTCATCGACCAAGGCCACAAGTGCAGTCTCCATGACATATCCTGGACGAAAGCCAGACCATGAGGGATCAAAAAAAATAATCCGGTCCAGATGCTCCTGCAGCTGCCAGGCCACCACCCATTGAATAACCTTCCCTAAAAAGGGAAGGTTAGAGACTGGCAAATACCTGGCCAGGACGCCAATGTCCAATGATGGTTTCTTGAGCAGGGGCTGCACCACAGCTTCCTTGAGATAGTCCGGCACCCTGACCTCCCCAAGGGAGGCATTGACAATCCCTGCCAGCAACGGCCCTAATGTCTCCCGGCTCACCTTGACCAGTCAGGACGGGCATAGATCTAGTTCACAATAAGTTGCTTGAACAGTCCCAAGAGCATCCCCCACATCTGAGGTTGACACATCCCAAAATTCATCCCACAAAACAGGACAAGATGGGGATTCTACTGCCTCTGGCTCACCCACTGCTAAAAATGTTGAGTCAAAACTGTGGTGGATTTGAGCAATTTTATCCGCAAAAACATCCACAAACAAGTCACACCGGGCATCTGACGACTCTAAATCCAGCCGGAGGGATGCCGGACTGACCAGCCCCCTCACCACATGGAAAAGCTCAGCCGGGTGGGACTTAGCAGATGGAATGAGGGCAGCAAAGAAAATTTTATTTGCTGCCCACATTGCCACAGCATAGGTACGCAACCAGACTCTATGCTGCAATTGATCAACATCAAGCATGCAAGTGACACCACCGTCGCTCTAACAGCTGCCCTTCCCACTTCATCTGCCGCAGCTTTTCTGTATACCTCGGGGACCTG
Source organism: Sphenodon punctatus (assembly GCA_003113815.1). Classification (NCBI taxonomy): domain Eukaryota; kingdom Metazoa; phylum Chordata; class Lepidosauria; order Sphenodontia; family Sphenodontidae; genus Sphenodon; species Sphenodon punctatus. The sequence continues at coordinate 408,673 of QEPC01012365.1, forward strand.
CATTGTCCGTGGTTCGGGAGCGGATGCCTGGGAGCCACCCGGTTGATGGCCTCCACCAATATGTAATTCCATATGGTCACGAGGTCATTGAGTGAGTGGCCATCAAGATCAGAGGAAACATCCCCTAGATGGCTTCAAGGTTCCATAAGCCATTGGGGGCGAACCATCTTAAGTGGCTCCGTACCCTCTTGGCGGCCGACATGTGACAGAATACCGGCCCAGAACAGATAATGATCCATCCATGACAAGGGCACTGTTGACACCTCCTGCACTAACGGATCCCCCGCCTCAAGTCCTGTGCAAACTATCATGTCCAGAGTATGTCTTTCAACGTGTGTGGGGCCCGCCATTCTCTGAGAGAGGCCCATGGTAGCTATAGCAGCCATAAACATATGATCTGCCCCTCCAAGACTGGTGTCGGCATGGATGGTGAAGTCTCCTAGGACTATCGCCCTGGGGGACTGCAAGACCACCTCTGACACCAGCTCGGTCAGTGCAGACAGGGAAACTACCGTACAGGTGGGTGCCCAGTATATCAACAGTATCCCTACTCTATTTCCAGCTAAATCCAACACCAGATGAAGGCCCTCTATACCCATGATAGTTTGCAGAGAGACTGTATCCTTAAAAATAATGGCTACATCACCCCCCCAGCTGAGGCTGATGCTGTGTGGAGTACCCAGCTGGAACAAGATCAGTCAATATAGTGTCCAGTCTGGTCTCCGTAATACATGCGAGGTCGGCCGCCTGGTCCAGGATCCTCTCCCGTACCGTAGTTGACTTATTGACTACTGACTTCACATTTACCAGCAGCAGACCAAAGCAAAGGCCCTCTGATTCCCAATCACCTCACCATCTGCCTGGGGGCCATTAAGCTGGACAGGAATATAACATCTGTCCTGCCTCACAGATATAATTCACCTTCCAGAAGGACCATAATTCCCTCTGCCCACAACGTCCCCTATAGCTGTGAACTCCCCCCTGGTCCATCCCCTCAAATCCCCCACCATTATGCCATCCCCCCGAGGGAGACCTCCACCCACTAATACACCCCCTACCCTCCTCTTCCATAGGAGGGTAAACCCCCCTCCCAAAGGGCGTGCGCCCCTCCCTCACACCAAGGGGAACAGCCCCTCCCCCCAACCCAGTCCCTTTTCCCCCATCTCACACACACCCTACTCTCCTCTGCCACTGGAGGGTAACCCTCCCCCCCCAAAGGGCGGCACCCCTCCCTCACACCGAGGGGGAAGCCCCTCCCCCCTAACCTAGTCCCTTTGTCCCTCACACACACAATGCAAACAAGCCATCCCCACCACCACCCCCTCACCCTAAAACAATGATACCCCTTAACCACTGTTAGTACCCTCCCGGCCCTACTGGCCCNCCTCCCTCACACCGAGGGGGAAGCCCCTCCCCCCTACTGGCCCCGCTAAGGGCCATGCCTAAGGGCCCTTTGACAGTGGCCCTTAGGCACGTGGCCTGCAGCTCCGCCAAGCAGAAGGCCTCTTATGTCCCTCCCCTGGCCCAAAAGTCCTGGGAAAGCCCTGGACCCATCCTTCCCTCCTCCCACAGGGGAGGAGGGGCAGAGTGTCACCTGGGATCTGGGCCTAAGGCTGGGCAGCTGGAACTCCCAGAGGAGGGGTGAGCCCAGGAAAGAGCTCCCAGCCCCTGCAGTAGCAAACAGGGCAGGCAGACAGCAGAGCAGTAGGTGGGACTTTATAGCACTTTATAGATCAAAACCAGCACGTTGAATTAAGCCTGGAATGCTATTGGCAGCCAATGGAGAATCTGGAATGCTAATTTGCTATAGATGACTCACTCCCGGCAGAAGACGGGCCACTGCATTCTGCACCAGTTGTGACTTCTGAAGAGTCATCCAGGGGAGCCCCACACAGAGTGTTTTGTAGTAGTCTAGCTTTGAGGTTACAAAACCATGGATGCCATGGACAAGTCTGAAGCAGATAGGGTTGTAGTTACAGCCTTCTCACAAGATGGAGTCTGTGAAATATGCTCCTGGATAAAGGTGGAGGGACTATGGCCCTTTTTGCTACCCCTGCTCACGCATGTGCACAGGTGGGTGGGTGGTGAGTGGGGTGTCCATGCATCTGCTTCAGTGGGTGGGTGGTAGGGATGTGCAAGCAGGTTGCGGTTCAGGTTTGGGTCGGTTCAGTTCACGCGTTTGGGTCATTTTCTGAGTTCGGGTTCGGCAGTTCGGTTCAGGTGTTCGGAAAAACGGATTATGGCGAAAGCACGTAATCATGCCAGAAACCGGAAATTTGAGTGTGTGCGGAGTTGTGTGGAGAGAGAGTGTGTGTTTGGCTGGGTGGCTGTTCAGTTCATGTGTTTTGGCTGTTTGTGTTTGGTTTGGCTGCGCTGTTTGACTGGTTGGTGAGTGTTGGTGTGTGGTGGGTGACTGACTGTGTTTTGCTTGCCTATGTGTTTTTGTTAAAAATGGAGAAGGCTGTTGTGCTGATGTCACGGCTGCGGGCCAATATGGTGCTCTGAGAGAAGGAGGAGGAAGAGATCGCTGCCCCTGGACCTTTGGTGGTGGTGGCCGACTCCTTGGATGAGGAGCAAACGGCAGGCACATGAGGTGCTGCAAGGCTTGTAAACTTTTTTTTTTACTTTGAGGACAAGAAAATCTCTATCCATTAGCGCAAGCTCACTGGCGTGTTGGTGGGTGCGTGGGTGGTGGGCATCAGTCAGGCACAAACAGTGGGCATCAGCAGGTAGCAGAGGATGTCTGCCACAGAGAGAGAGGTTATTGTAGTGTGGGGGGCTCGTCCAACAGTCAGACATGAGCACAAGCAGCACCACCACCCAAATAAGTGCCAGGCTAGCAAGGGTCTCCACTCTCCAGTTGCCACCCCATTCCCTACAAACCCCCAAATAAGGGCAGGATTTGCACGTGCCAGACACCAGGGTCTTTCCAGTTGCCATCCATAGTGCCCCAAGGAGGGCAGGATTTGTACGTGCCAGCAAAGTTACTTCAAGTTGACATCGCTACTAGCACCCCAAGGAGGACAGAATATGCACGTGCCAGCAAGGATACTTCAAGTTGCCATCGCTACTAGCACCCCAAGGAGGACAGAATTTGCACGTGCCAGCCAGGGCCTTTCTAGTTGCAATCCCTAGCATCCCCTAGCACCCCAAGGAGGGGAGAATTTGCATGTGCCAGCAAGGGAACTTCAAGTTGCCATCCCATTCCCTATCATCCCCTAGCAACCCGAAGAGGGCAGGATTTGCATATGCCAGACAGGGTCACATCTCCCGTTGCCATCCCTAGCACCCCAAGGAGGGAGGACTAGAGGCAACATCATAAATGCATGATACTACTTTGGTGTTCTTAATGTGTTTCCATTTCAGAGAGGAATCGGATGTCGGCCCCAGCACTGGTGCCAGGTCAAGGAGGACCACTAAGGTGTCTGGGGTTGCCAGTGACACCCCCAGACATTTGGCGGAGAAGGTCAGATGTCTGGAGGTTTATGAGAAGGGTGACGGAATCGCCATATGCAAGGTAAGGCACGGGGATTGGAACAACAGGGAATGGATTGCCCTATGACCTGTTAGGAACAGAAGTCCCCTGCAGAGAGAGATTGGTCACCCAGTCCACCCACTTGTTGAAACAGAATGCAGGCAGGACTTAACAGACCATTGGACACAGTATGACACTTATGTTCCTATCTTTTTATGATCGTTTTGGATCGGACAGAAAAGATTCAGGCTGCAGCATGGGGGGACTCATTGCCCACATTGAATAGCGGCATGGCAGGAGAGTGAGATGGTAGGAGGACTCTGGTGTGGCTGTGGAGCCTCAGTGCCAAAAGAAGGGAGGGGGAGAAGGCAACCCAGAAGTGACGGCATATAAACCCTTTCCACCTCCTCCAGCCCCGATGTGGAGTCCACCGGGCCCTGGGAGTCTGCTGCAGCCAAGGCCTTTCGGGCTGAAATTGAGAGGCCTGGCTGCAAATGATGAAGGGCATACGCTGCCTGGAGAACCACCTGATGGAAAAGTTCCAGGCGCTCGAGGTGGAGATAAAGAAGGTGGAGGTGTACACTCAGTATGACTCCGACGAGATGGAACGCCTGGAACTATACCACCAGGCGGTCTCCAGTTGGCATCGGGATGTGGAAGGGATCATGGAGTTTGCTGTCTCCCACGGTTACGAGATTGAAGAGGACCGGGTGGCCACCCCTCAGTCCTGTGCTGCTCCCGAACACCTTCTGCCTTTCCCCCAAGTCCCAGGGGACAGGCCCAGAGACTAACAGTTTCCTTTATAAGTTTCCTTTAGATGTTGGGTTTTGGTTTCATAATGTTGTTGTTGTTGTTTAAATAGTTTTAATAAAAGGTCCAATCTTTTATCCCTATGTCCTGAGGTTCTGGAAAGCAGGTGGCAGAATATCATACAGCTTGTCGATCCCTACCAGCAGCATCTGGCTGGCTCCACATGTAGGATAGTTAAGGTATTAACCCAAGGATGTGCTGGGTAGCAGCAGGGTCTCAACTTGCAAACAGACACCCAGGAGGGGCAGGGCATGGGTCTGTGTGGGTGTGCCAGAGAGAAAGAGAGACAGGCTCCTTGGCAGTGGGCGATGGGTGCTGGTGGTTAGACAGTGGATTGCTGGTTGCCAGGGTACAGAACGCTTTGCACAGACAGCATTTTTGTGGGCCCGGTGGGTGGGGGCCTTTGGCAGAAGCAGGTTGCCAGTGTACAGAACCCTTGGCACAGACGTCATATAGGCCGACTGGGGGCCATTGGCACTAGCAGCAGCAGACAGTGAGTTGCCAGGGTACAGAACCCTTGGCACAGATGGCATATAGGCCTGGCCTGGGGGCCATTGGCACCAGAAGACATTGGTTGCCAGGGTACAGAACCCTTGGCACAAATGGCATATAGGCCTGACCTGGGGGCCATTTGCACCAGCAGACAGTGGTTACCATGGTACAGAACCCTTGGCACAGACAGCATATAGGTCTGGGGGCCACTGGCACTAGCAGCAGCAGACATTGGTTGTCGGGGCAGGCAGTCAGGTGGCGGGGCATGAGCAGCAGTCAGGCAGACTGAGGCAGGGTTCAATCTTTGCAACCTGGGCAGGCAGACAGGCAGGCAGCGTGGCATGAGAGGCAGTAGGGCAGGCGGGCTTGGTCAGGTTTTGAGCTAGGCAACCTGGGTGGGCAGACAGGCACCTTGGCATGGGAAGCAGGAAGGCGGACTGAGGCATGCTTTGAGCTTGGTGGCAAGCTGAGTGGGCAGACAGGCAGCGTGCCAGGGCAGGCATGCTGGGACATTGGCAGCAGGGCACTCAGATAGGCTAGCAAAGACTGTGCAGTGCGAGAGAGCGAGAGCTGAGATAGTGTAGACATAGGCTGGCTGGCAGGCTTAAAGTTTATTTCACAATGCCACCCTGCATCATGAGGTCAGTCAGATAAGGCAGCCGAGGCCATCTAGTATGAGAGGGGGGAGGCAGGGCAGGTGCCAGGCATTGGGAGGGACAGCACCTCAGCAGCATAGGAGCAGTAGTCCTAGCCCAGATTGAGGAGGAGGGGGAGGACACCTGTCCCAACTGCCCCTTGCACGGGATAGCATGTACCACTGCACCATCACTCCTTGTCCAGGGGCAGCTCTGGGAATCCCAGCAGTGGAAGGTTCACCTTTAGGAACAACAACTGCTCCACCAACTTGGCCCCCAGTCTCAGGCAGTGCGGGGAGCAAATGTCCCCCGCCATAGAGAACACCCGCTCGCTGAGGACACTGATTGGTGGGCAGGACAGGAAATCCTTGGCCTCTTTCGACAGGGCCAGCCACACATTGGCCTTGCCAACCTAGTGGGCCAAGGGATCGCTGCTGGGATCAATGCATGGCTCCTCCTTCAGGTAGGTCTCCACTGCTGCTGAAGCACATTCATACTCCTTCTGGTGGCACTGGGTGGGCACCACCTGCCCCACTGCCCTCAGCCATGCTGCTTGTCCTTTTGTGCTGGACCCCATGCTCCCCAGAGTGGCCTGCATGCAGGAGGAACTGATGGCAGTAGGAGTCCTACTGCTGCTGCTAATCCTGCTGCTGGTGTTGCTGCTACCACTAGGGCTGGGGGCATGGATAGATCCTGATGGCTGGAAGGGGTTGCTGCTCCCAGTCCCACCATCCCCAGGGGCATCCTGCTGCATGGCCTGCTCTGCCTGCTGGACCTTCTGCACCAGTGCATCCTTTTGGAGGCCATAGACTGCTGTCTCACATGCCATGCTGCCCTTAATCCTGGGGTCCATCATGGTTGCCAGGACATATTCCTCCCGGCGTAGGAGCTCATCAAAGTGCGCACTCAGCCTCGCCTTCAGCTTCCATGCCAGGTCAAGTGCCTCATTGGAGAGCTTCCTGGCTGGAGGGCCACAATCCCTCCCCCCCCCCCGAATCTCATCCAGGCTCCTCTGGAGACTTTGGACCAGTGGGCCTGAGGGTGGCAGTGGAGCTTCTCACGGTCTCTGTCACGGCCAGGAATGATCTCAGGATGAAGACCATGTGAGCGAGAATCTCCCATTCCTCACTGTTGTACCCTGGAGGTGCCTCAATGTCTGTCTCCAGTTCCACCTGATGCAGGGTGGCTTTCTGCTCAAGAAGCCGCTCGAGCATCAGGAAGGTGGAATTCCACCTGGTGGAGAAATCCTGGATGAGCTGGTGCACTGGGGACCCTTGCTCAGCCTGCTTCTCGCAGAGAAGCTCTCTGCCCTTCACACTCCTATTGAAGAACCCCACCAGATTCCTCCCCCATTTGACCACGGAGCTAAGGGTGCCTGGCCAATCCCCTTATCCCCCAAGCCCAGAGCATCCTTGACCACAAGGTAGAGGGTGTGTGAGGTGCAAGGGATGCTTGTGAAGCCCCCTTCATGGACTGCCTTGAGTATATTAGCTGCATTTTCCATAACCACACACACCTAGGTGAAGGCTGCGCCTGGTGTGACCCACTCCCTCATCATAGCGGCCAGGGCTGCCTCGAGGTTCCTTGAGGTGTGGGAGCTGTCCATGACTTGTGCCTGAAGAAGGGCCCACCTATACCCTGCTTCAGGACCCCTCCTGCCACTGCCAAGCACTGCCTCTGGGTCCTGCCACCAGTGTGCAGTCACTTCTAGGTAGGTGTGCTGGGCGTTCCTGGAGGAACGCAGGTCGGTGGTGAAGTGGACTGTTGCCCCCCCAGCCCCTGCTAGATGCTCCTTCACCCGCTCCTTCAAAGCCCTGTACAGCTGTAACATCACAGTCCAACTCAGGATGGAGTGGGAAGGCAGCTTAAACTGGGAAGCCAGGAATCCAATCAGCCCCTGGAAACCTTTGTCCTCTCCAATAGAGAAGGGCTGCCCATCCAGCGCAATCATCTCGGCTAACAGGTGCTTGGCTTTCTCCTTAAAGAAGCCACATCGTCCTCCAGTACCCGATGGTCTTGGCAGCTGCACCCACCCCAGCTCCTCCATAGTGGACTGACGGTGCTGATGATGCTCCTGCTGCTGTTCTGCCCCCATAGTGCTTCTGCTTCTAGAGGCAGCAGCAGTTGGTGGGGGACGCTTGCCCGCTGAAGGAGCCAGGCGACTGGCTGCTGCTGCAGTCGAAAACCCGCTGGCATCCACTTCCCCTGCCTTCCGCTTAGCATCAGAGCACTGTGGCATGCCTTGAGGTGCCTCACCATTGCAGTTGTCCCAAGGTTGGCGAGCACCTGCCCACACTTCACCACCTTATTGCACAAAGTGCACTGTATCTCTCTGGGATCATCTGCCCGCACCTGCTTAAAATGTTCCCAGACTGAGGATTCCCCCCCTCCTGCTCCACCCTGGGTAATGCACTGCTGCCAGCGCTGCTGGGAGGTGGAGAACTTGGTGGCACTGGCGACACAGCTCTGGGAGGAGGCTCAGCCATCGCCTCAGCTGCAGACATCTCCTCTGCAGTACTGGTGTCTGCCTCTTCCTCACTGTCCCCGATCACAGTGATGTCCCGTGAAAGGGAGTACTGGAACCCTGAGGCTAGACTGCCTGTACCCGCCATGCTGCTGGCACTCTCCCTGTGCTCCCCTCTATAGCTGCTAGTGCTGCTGCTGCTGCTGCTGCTATTCCCCACCCTACTGACGTTGTCCAGGGATTGGGCCCTGCCTCTAGCAGCTGGGGTGGGATCCACCAGCTGTGAACTGCTGAGGATTGCCTCAACAGTGGGGGACATTGGTGGCCATGTAGGAACATCACAAGCAGCCCCAACACCTGCTCCAGCACCATCAGAAGCAGAGACAGATGCAGCCTCAAGTCCTGCAGGCCTTCCAGTGCAACGCGTGGCAGTGGAGGAGAGCACTGCCAGGAGGTGACGCTGAGCAGCTGAAGCCTGTTGCCCTAAAGCAGACCTGCTGAGTTTGGGGCATGGTGATATGCTAGGGCTACTGCTGCTGCCTGCTGCCACTCCCCTGGAACGGCCCCTTCTGCCTCTGGCACGTGCCCCATTGCCTCCCCTACAGGCAGCAGACCAACCTCTCCTTCCCTTCTCCAATTCTCCCTCCAAAATAATGTTTTTAAACAAAAGTTTTAAAAAAAATTATTTACATTTTTAATCTAATATATATATATATATATATATATACACACACACACACACACAAAATCTAACTGCTATAACTATTCTAAATGCTCTCAACTAAATGGATTATCTAATAAGTACAAAGGTCTACTCCTACAAACACTAAACAAAAATCTCTAAGCACTATCTCTATCTCAATTAACACCTACAACTCTACTATCTCTAATCTCTCTCTCTCTCTCTGGGATGGGGGGGAACACAAATAACACAGAGAGGGGGGTACAAAACTGAAATGAAACCTAAATCAATCTAATGCTACTCAAAATGAATCAATGGATAGAACATCAATGGATGGTTCCATCATGGATGGAACATATATAGAGAGGGAAAGGATTTAATGAAGGGGGGAGGGAGGAAGGAAGATTGAACACAGGGAACACATGGAGGGGTAAACACAAAAAACAACACCTAAATCTATCTAATATAATCTAAATAAATGATAATATGGAGGTAAATAGGTTGGATGGGTGAAATAGGAGGAGGCTGGCAATGGATTAGGAATAGGAAGGAACAAAAACTGCTGGGAGAGGAAACCTTCTGAAATGCCTGCTGTCAGGAACAGTGACTAGCTCAGAAGGTGTTGGGAAGGGGGGAGGCCAATGAGTTTTGTTTCTTGCTGCGCCCGCCTCACCACAAGCCCCATTGGCTCCATGCAGCCTTGCCCGTGGCCAATCGCAGACTGCAAAGCCAGTTGTGTGAGGCGAAAAGGGATGGTGATTGGGCAGGCTGGATGCTACTCCAAGCCTCTCCACCTCTGGTGCTTGGAAGTCTGCTCCTCAGCTGACTCCCCCTTCCTGAAACGTTTTGCCTTCCTGTGACATGTTTTTGCAACCCGAACTCAACCAAACACCATCTGAACTGACCGAACTGTTTGTTCATTTTGGCGTTCAGAATAGAGTTTGTTTCAGTCCGTTCGGGTTCGGTCATCCGAACAGGCTGAGTTCGGGCCAAACTCTGAACTTCTGAACCACGTTCGCCCATCCCTAGTGGGTGGGGGTGCACGTGCACTCCCGTGCTCCACCCATCACCCACACATGGAGCAACAGGCACCAATGGCGGAAGAACCGTGCGTGGAGGTGGCTGGGCATCTCTGTAATGGTCCGCCCCCGCATGCCCCCCCCCCACCGCTCACCCATTGGAAAAGGGTCTTTGATGATGATCAACCCTTTCACTGATCTCTCAACTGGCTGTATCTCCCTCTTCACATCCAGTACAAACTCCCCGTCCACGTCCTCAAGGAACTTCATGCCCTTGTTCCTCTCTCTTTGCCCTAATTTCCTGCTACAGTCCCACTTCAGAAGTTCACTTCTCCTCTGCCATGACAATTATGAACCCCATGTTTCTTGTTTCCTAGACCATTATTGCCCCTTCTCCTGTACCTGTAACTCCCATCCTGAACACATAAGCTCTGCTCCCTCCCTCCTCATTTTCCAATCCCTCCTAAAAACCTACCTTTTCCATAAAATATCCCTTAGATCCTCTTCCCATGAGGACCAATATCAGAGGAGTGCAATGTGCTCCCCATTTTGGGTCCCCCTGGGAACAGGGGACCTATTAGGAGGGTTCACACAGGTGGGAAGAGACTTCCTTGCTCCCCCCTCCTTCAGAAAAATCTGAGTGGGAAAATTCCCTGTTCAGCTGAGCAGTGTGTGGGACAAGGAGGAGCAGCAACCAGGGACCAGAAGATCAGCAGTACGGTGGTTAGAGGAGTCAGGTAGTCCATCGGGTCATGTTCGGGTACCAGTTGTTGCCTGAGTTCGATTGGGGCAAGTCAGACACCCCAAATATTCTGGCCATATACCCAGTTGCAGCTCTGCTCCTCACTCTCATTGCTTGTTTTCCAGTGTTTCTCCTTATACTGTCTTACATTTCAGGATTCCTCCCTGCCTCGCTCCCACACTTTCTCTTTGTATCTAGAGCTGACACAAAGAGGTGTTTCTGTGTTTGAGAATATTATTCACATTTTCAGATAGCACACTGAATATCTGAATAATTATGTGCCATCAAGACAATATTTGAATCTTCATTTATTGGAATATTTCTTGGTGTTTTGTTTTTTTTAAATAAAAAAAATATTTAGGTATTTCAGTTATTTCATTTTGGTAAAATTAGTGCTATAGGTACAAGATAGCACTAATCATGCCTAACTAAAATATCAAAGTGACTGAAATAGCCTAATTACAACCAAATAATCCAAATGTATATTTGGTTAGGGACACCAATTGGGAATGGTTGGTGGATATACTAATCTATATATCTCCATCTTCCTTCTCTCCCTTCAATCATCAGTCCTTCATCGTAAGCCCTGTTTCATTAAAGTGTTTTCTTAGCTGAAAGTCTCTTGATACAGAATAGTTTTCTCTATCTGCCGTTATCACTGTTTCTCTCACTTTGGTGTGAGAACTGCATGCACTCTGAACAACGGACCAAAAAAGTTCTCCAGTTTCACTTTGTAAGTACCTCTGCTGCATTTATTGAAATGGAGGCTATTTTGTAACTGCTTACAGCAGTACTCCTCAGTGAATCAAATCAGATATCTGTATGCTTCCAAGAGCAACTGTACACCAGGGACGTATCACTGCCTTTTCTTTTCTTCCCTCCCTTCTCAGACTATGGAAATACACCATGTCAGAAAAGAATAAATCACAGCACTACCCCCTTCCTACTCTGTGAACAACAGGTCTTGAGTGTGCTGATGTGTTGCCCTACAGGTTATTATGCACATTTCTCTTTATGTTCCACTTCCAAATTGAAGACACTGTTTTTAAAAAAAAAAAAAAAAAAAACTTGTGCAACTTGCCTGAAGATACTCATCCAGCTGCTGGTGATATAGTCACGTAAAGAACTTAAATTAGCACATCTGCCTAATCTGTTAGTTTCACCTTAACATACCCCCAAAGGCTGATTCAGATAATGTAAACTCTGTCTCTATCTTTTAATACTTTGCTGTTAGTTTCATTTGTAGGGAACACTATTGGAACAAAGAATTACCAAACACATAAATATTTCTGCAGGGGGAGGAAAGTCACAAAAATTGCTGGAGTAGTTTCAGTCTGTAAAGAGGGGATGGGAAACCTTCTCCCCATCCCACACCAAACTTACCCAGAGATCTGTAGGTAGTTTTGTGCAGGGGGAGCGTGGCAGAATCTCTAAGAGGCCCTGCCCCTAGAGAGCACTCTCATCATGTCTTTGCAGCCCTAGAAGAGAGGGGTGTGCATGTTATTTTTATTATTACGGTAACAAAAATTATCATGTTCATTATTGTTATTGCAATAATGAAAATGATAAATAATAACAAAAATAGAAACAAAAGCAACATTTTCTTTTTGAAATAAAGGGAAAAACTGAAAAACATATTTCAAGCTATAACATTTTTGTTTATTATTCAGTTCTAATGGAATTTGAGATGATTGTACCCCCAATGAAGGGCACTATGTGTGCCTATTTTTGAAATGATTAGATAAAGGAAATTGACTGTAGAAGCAATCGAACATTGTGAGTTTAAGAAAAGCTCCATACACATTCACGTAAGCTTGTCAGGCTACAACTTCATTATGTTCAATTCTATTTTGATGAATCCTGTGAATATTATGTCCTTCCACCAGCTTAAGACACCTGTCAATTTTCAGAAAGATTGGATAAAGGGTCCTGATGGTATGAAATTAACTTGAAAATACATTTCCAGCTGTAAGGTTTGCATATTCCATCGTGTTTACAAGATATTTGGCGGGAATGTATCACATTCCTTCCCTGTCATCTCTGCCAAACTACAGGACAATTTGAAAAGGGACGCAATTTTATAAAACAGTCAGAGCATGGCAGGGGAGAGAGGCTGTAGGAGGGAGGATGTGGATCAACCCAAAAGATTGACAGATACGTTCACTGGCCAATTACTGCATGCTTCCAGCTTTACAGGACCAATCAGTAGTGGCTTTGAGATGGGCATAGAGGGCGTCCCTCAGTCGGGCACAGAAGGGAAATAACTGGGGCTTTGGAGATTGTCTCCTGATTTCTGGGATGCTTAGTTTACACATCCAGGCTGACCAATTATCATCACAATCACATCCTGCAGCACTGTGACAGATGACATAAGAGAATCTATATTGACTCTTTCCTAAACAGATGCTTCTGACTTCCCAGTAACAAGTGGGGGTAGAGATTCTGGGATGGTCACATCACAGAAGGAGGATATTTGATTGACATTTGGTTGACAAGAACTGGTGAGGTTGCAGCTCGTCTGCATACGCTCCCAGCATCCTCGGCTGTCATCGCTTGAGGACACCACGACTCACCTGGGGCTTGGCCTCCCTGCCACCACAAGCTCCACCGACCAGCGGACCAAGAACTGGTGAGGTTGCAGCTCATCTGCATATGCTCCCAGCATCCTCGGCTGTCATCGCTTGAGGACACCACAACTCTCCTGGGGCCTGGCTTCCCTGCCACCCCAAGCTCCACTGACCAGCGAGCTAAGAACTGGTGAGATTGCTGCTCGTCTGCATACGCTCCCAGCCTCCTCGGCTGTCATCGCTGGAGGACACCACAGCTCTCCTGGGGCCTGGCCTCCCTGCCACCCCAAGCTCCACCGACCAGCAGGCCGAAAGGCGCGCGCCTAGTGGCGCGCGACTTACAAGTACTTTTTTCCATTTCTTTTCTGCTGTATTTCTCCCTCCTATCTTACTCACTAACATGTCTACCCTATTTTCTTGCCTTTTCTTTCTCTTCTCTCCTTCTCCTCTTCCTGTCCATCTTTTTCTCCATCTACTTTTCTCCTCCCAGCTTCTTCCTCCCCCCAACCGATCACCACTCTCTAACCTCCCCCATACATCCTTTGCTCCCTTGGCTACCTTCTCTCATTGCTCCCCTTCCACTCCTGTCTCTAGCCTTCCTCGATGCTCCCCTTCTCCCAATCTTATCCCTATTCCTTGCCTCCCCCCTCATCAACTACCATTTTTCTGCTCCCTCTGGAACTGTCGCTCATCTATCAGTAAAGCTCCCTATATCCATGATCTTTTCCTCTCTCGCTCCCTCCAGCTCCTTGCCCTTACTGAAACTTGGATCACTCCCTCGGACTCTGTCACGCCTGCTACCCTCTCCTGTGGGGGTCTCTCCTTCTCTCACCAACCCCGCCCTGAAGGACGGGGTGGTGGGGTGGGCCTCCTTCTTGCTAAATCCTGTCAGTTCCAACCAATTTCTCCTCCCCCCTCTCTCTCCTTCCATACCTTTGAGGCTCACTCCGTGCGCCTCTACTCCCCCCTCCATCTACGTGTTGCTGTCATCTACCGTCCCCCTGGTCCTCTCTCTTCCTTTCTTTCTGACTTTGAGTCCTGGCTCACTTTCTTCCTCTCTGTTGATATCCCCACTCTCATCCTTGGTGACTTCAACATTCATGTTGATGACCCATCTCAGCCCTCAGTCTCTCGCTTCCTCTCCCTAGCCTCCTCCTTCAACCTCCACCTTTGGACCAACTCCCCCACCCATACTAATGGCCATTCTCTTGATCTTGTCCTCTCTAGAAACTGCTCTGTCGCTGATCTCTCCTTCGATCCTCATCCTATATCAGACCACTTCCTTGCCTCTTTCAACATTTCCCACTGTCCCCCCTCCTCTTCCCCTTCTCTACGCCCCTTCCGTGACCTTCAAGCTATTGATCCCCTGGACTTTGCCTCCTCTCTCTCTCCCCTTCTTCCTACAGTCTTCTCTTCCTCCTCCCCTGACTCCGCTGTCTCTGCTCTCAACGCCTCTCTCTCCTCCACACTTGACTCCCATGCCCCTCTCTCTTCCCGCCCTGCCTTCTCCCACAACCCCCGTCCTTGGCTCACCCCTAGTATCCGCCACCTCCGTTCTTGCACTCGTGCTGCTGAACGACTCTGGCGCAAATCCCATTCTCACGCTGACTTCCTTCACTTCAAATTCTGTCTCTCCACCCTTACTTCTGCTATCTCCCTTGCTAGACAACACTACTATGCCTCCCGCATTGAGTCCTGTTCTCGGGACCCTCGCCGCCTGTTCTCTACCTTTGACTCCCTCCTCAAGCCTCCCTGTCCTCCCCCTCCTTCTTCCCTTTCTGCTCAGGATCTTGCCTCCTTCTTCACCTCCAAGATAGACAAGATCCGCCTCGACATCGCTTCCCACTCCTCTCTTCCCACTCCCACCCCTCTCCCTCCTCCCCCTCCTTCTCTCATGTCCTCCTTCTCCCCTGCCTCCCTTAAGGAAATCTCCTCTCTGCTCTCCTCCTCCAACCCTTCCACTTGCCCCCTTGATCCCATTCCTTCCCGCCTCCTCACCTCCATTACTCCCACTGTCGCCCCTTCCTTCCTGCACATCATCAACCTCTCCCTCTCTACTGGCTCTTTCCCTTCTGCCTTCAAACATGCCACAGTCTCTCCTATTCTCAAAAAGTCCACTCTTGACCCCTCTGACCCTTCTAGCTATCGTCCTGTCTCACTCCTTCCTTTTGCTTCCAAGCTGCTTGAACGTGTTGTCTACTCCCGCTGCCTTGACTTCCTATCCTCCAACTCCTCCCTTGACCCCCTCCAATCTGGCTTCCGCCCCCTTCATTCTACTGAAACTGCTCTCGCTAAGATCACCAACGATCTTCTGGTGGCTAAATCTAAACGTCTCTATTCCATTCTTGTCCTCCTTGATCTCTCTGCTGCCTTCGATACTGTTGACCACTCACTCTTGCTGGATTCCCTTCACTCCCTTGGCTTTTGTGGCTCTGTCCATAACTGGTTCTCCTCCTACCTCTCTGACCGCTCCTTTAATGTGTCTCTCTCCAACTCCGCCTCCTCCTCCTTCCCCCTCTCAGTTGGTGTTCCTCAAGGCTCTGTTCTTGGCCCTCTCCTCTTCTCGATCTATACCTCATCCTTAGGCAAACTCATTGCCTCCCATGGCTTCCAATACCACCTCTATGCTGATGACACTCAACTCTATCTCTCTACTCCCTCTCTCTCTCCCTCTGTTCAAGCTCGTCTCATCAACTGTCTCTCTGACATCTCTACCTGGATGTCTCAACGTCAACTCAAACTCAACATGGCTAAAACTGAACTCCTTATCTTCCCCCCTCATCCTTCCTCTCCTTCCTCACTGTCAATAACTATTGATGGAGTCACCATCCTGCCTGTCCCCCAAGCCCGTAGCCTAGGCTTCATCTTTGACTCAGCCCTTTCTTTTAAACCCTACATTGACTCTGTTGCTAAATCCTGTCGCTTCTCCCTCCATAACATTGCTAAGATTCGCCCTTTTCTCTCTGTCTCGTCTGCCAAAACTCTTGTTCATGCTCTGGTCATCTCTCGCCTCGATTACTGTAACCTCCTTCTCACTGGCCTTCCCCGGTCTCACCTTTCTCCCCTCATCTCTGTCCAAAACTCTGCTGCCAGGGTCATCTACCTCGCCAGTCGCTTCGACCATGTGCAGCCCCTCCTCTCTTCGCTTCACTGGCTTCCCCTTCCTGAACGAATCCTGCACAAGCTCCTAGTCTTCACCTATAAAGCTCTTCACAACCTTGCTCCCCCCTACCTCTCTGCACTTATCGCCCTCCATACTCCAGCCCGTGCACTTCGCTCCTCCTCTGTCCCTTCTCTCACCCTTCCACGCCTTCCCTGCTCCCCTAAGCGCCTTCGTCCCTTCTCACTTGCTGCCCCCCATGCCTGGAACTCCCTCCCTGTCCACATCCGCCTTGCCCCCTCCCTTCATACCTTCAAATCTCTCCTTAAAACTCACCTCTTTCGCTCTGCTCTGTCTGACTCTTTATCCTGCTGAGCCACTATTCCTATACCTACGATCGGTTTACCCTTATCCTTGCAACATGGACCTGCCTGCTGTCATTCTCATCGTAACCAAGCCAAGTACGTGCACTTGAGACCTCGCATCTTCATGAACGTTAGACCCCTTGTCTCTCCCTCTGTTCCCCTTCCTAAGTCTCTCCCCCAGCTCCTGTCTCTCAGATTGTAAGCCCTAGGGGCAGGGACCGTGTCTATTTAATTACTTTGTAAAGTGCCAGGTACACTGCTGGTGCTATATAAATGTTTGTTAATAATAAATAATAATAATAATTTCTCATGGCCATTTGGCATCACAAACCAATCTTATACCACAGTGACACATAAGAGAATCCCTGGCATAGGCTCCTTCTCTGCCTATGCTGTGCAGGCATATAAAATTGGGACCCTTTAGCATGTTATTCTGATATTTGTCAGAGGTGATTGTGAAAGTGTGATATACAGCCCTACAAAAGTTCATGTACACTGGTTGGACTAGAAAGATGTTACAGTCAGACATACATTTATAAGTTAGTTGCTTATACCACCAGGACCCTTTACCCAATCCTTCTGAAAATTGCCAGAAATAGCAAATATGACAAGAGATATAAATTTTCCCAATTTTAGCTAAAATTAAATGTGACACAAAGAAGTTACACCTAATGATGTATATGAAGATTTGTGCAAAATAAAATAATTCAACTGCTTCTAAAATTGGATTCCTTTATCCAATATTTTTGGAATTTGGTACAGATCATGCCTTCCATTGGTAGTATAATCTCTCCAGGTGTCAGAAAAATATACATAAAAGCAAAAAGGTTACAGCCAAAAATGTGTTTTCCATTGAAACAAATTAAAAACCAAAACAAAAGTGAAAACATAAATGAAAAATTGATATTTATGAAAAGGAAAATGATACATTTTAATAACAAAAACAAAAAAAACAAAAGCAACATGGGCCCCTGGTGCACATCTCTACTAGAAGACACTATGGGCATGGGGACGTAGCCACACGGGGAATATTCAGTAGGTGCAGATCATGGAGCATTCTTCAGCATGCAGGAGCTTCTGCTTTATCACCTTCATAGCAACTGACAGGAAAAATGGAATATGAGCTGCAACAGAGGAAACTTCCACATGCCAAATGGAAGGGGCCCATGGGCTACAGGTTCCCTTCCTCTGCTCTAGAAGGTAAGAGTGAGACAGTAGTCAGTGTTGTAATGCCAGAGCTGCATTGGCCAAGGGGTTTGGAGGGTTTAAGCTGGGACTGTGGTTATATATAAAAAAATATCAAGCCAGATCCAAGAACCCATAATCCTGAGAGGCAAAGCCAAATTAGGAATGAGAAGGATAAAAGGAAACTGGAGTTGGGTAGTCCTAAGGGGCAAAGATCACAGCAGGGCTCAGCAAGCAGGTTCCAAACACAGGAGATTAGCAGGGCAGGTAGAGACAAGTATTATCCCAGGTAGCAGGGATAATAAGGCAGGACCAGTCACTAGGGATGGGTGAACAGAATGCGGTTCGGATGTTTGGATGTTTGAATGTTCAGTAATTCGGTTCGAAACCCAAGTTCGGGTTCAATGGTTTGGTTCATCCGAATTCGGGTTGGCCAAACTTGGCCGAACAGTCAAAGATAGCACTATCGAAATCGAAACGAAACTGAAACCTAATATTTGGCCCTGAAAAGACATTTTTCCTGCCCCAAAACTCATCCAAACTCATCCGAACACGACCAAACTATTCGGTCATTAGAGAGTTCAATTCGGACGTTCGGTTTGGATGTCCGAACAGACCAAGTTCGGTCCGTACTCCGAACATCCGAACCGCGGTCGCCCATCCCTACCAGTCACTAGAAACACACATGTACACACCCAAGAGTCCAGTCTAACACCAAAGTAACCAGGACATTGCTTGAGGTCCAGGTATCTGAAAGACTGCCTTAGCAGTAACCAGGTAACAGCTTGGGCCCCAGGTGTCTGGAAGACCGTCTCTTCCCCATGTCCCATTGTGGCCTCTGAGGTGAGCCACAGGTGCCCTCTTGTGGGTGCCAACTGCCCCTAAAGTTGTTACAACAAAGGTGCAGGGGGGAGGGGAGGGCGTTCTTGGTTGCTGCCCCAAAATTATGGAACTCCCTCCCTTTGGAGGTGCACCTAGCCCAAATCTGCTCGTTTTCTGAAGGAGATGCAAGACCTTTTCATTTGACCAGGCATTTGACAGGCAGGAATGGGGTTGGGTGGGATTGCGTAGCAGGGTTTGGGAAGTGGGTTGATGGGTGGTAGGTAGAGATAATGCGTGGGTAGTTGGGATTTTAAGGTTTTTTAATGAATATTATTGTATTTTATATTTTTTATGTTGTGAGCCGCCCTGAGACTTTTATTTATTTATTTATTTATTTTTATTTATTTTTCAAATTTATATCCCGCCCCCTCCTGCAATGCAGCTCGGGGCGGCTAACAACAATAATAAAAACAATTAAAATTCAGTTAACAATCAGTATAAAATACAACAAAAACAGGGCTAGAAAAACAATCATAAATAGATAAATGGGCGGGGGATTAAAATCACCCCCCCTCCCTCCCAAAGGCCTGGGCAAACAACCAGGTCTTACAGTTCCGCCAAAATGTCAAAAGGCTTGGGGCCAGGCGAGCTTCCTCCGGAAGTGAGTTCCACAGCCGCGGCCCTATCACCGAGAATGCTCACTCCATTGTGGCCCCCCGCTTAACACGGGGGACCTCCAGGAGGGCACCCCCGGCAGACCGCAGGAGCCATTCCGGGGCGCGAAGGGCGAGGCGGTCCCTAAGGTAAGAGGGGCCAAGGCCGTATAGGGCTTTATAGATCATCACTAGGACCTTGAACCTGGCCCGGTACACTATCGGCAGCCAGTGCAGAACTCAGAGCACCGGTGTAATGTGCTCCCGGCGACCCGTCCCCGTAAGAAGACGGGCCGCCGCATTCTGCACCAGCTGCAGCCTCCGGGCCAAGAACAAGGGAAGCCCCATGTAGAGCGCGTTGCAGTAGTCGAGCCTCGAGGTGACGAAGGCATGGATGAGGGAGGCCAGGTCCGGGCCGGAGACATACGGACGCAGCCTACGTACCAGATAAAGCTGGCGGAAGGCAGCCTTGGCGACTGCCTCCACCTGC
>QEPC01012365.1:428273-444346 GCA_003113815.1 Sphenodon punctatus
AGGGGACAGGCCAACCCACGTGGCTGGCCTCTGCGATTCCCCCCTAGCCCCCCAACTCACGGCTTGTTCTTTTCACCCTGCAGGTCAGCGGGCAGCGGCAGTGATGGTATGGGCAGCAGCAGCAGAGCAGCCAGGCAGCGGAGCAACGAGACACACACCCCCCGCCGGCGGCAGAGCTTCTCAGCCCCCGCAACAGCGAGACAGGTAGGTGGATGGTAGATGAAAATCCCAGCAGGCTCTTTTGAGAAAGGGCAGGGTAAAAATGCAATAAATAAATAAAATAAATTGTACAGACAACTTCCTGTGAATTTCCTTATACAACTTCAGATAGCTAATGTCAATGCAGACTGGATGTCCAATCAGAAACAGGGGAGGGGCATGGGTTTTGTAGCTGCCAATATGAACCTGCAGACAGTCCCCTGGTGGCAGTGAGTCAGCCCTCCCTTCTAGGCTCCACACTTTGGTTTGAGTTTGGCAAGGGGTCAAAAGCAGCTCTGCCTTCTTCCATGATCTCTTCCTCCTCTTCCCTCCCTCCCTCCCTCCCATGCAAGTCTCTGTGGACTTTTCTTCTTCCAAGAGTTGTAAATTTCCTCTTTCCTCCAGTGCAAGTCTCACCCCTAAAGCCAGGGAGAGGCTGGGGTTGGTTTTGTGTTGTAAGGGTGTATGAAGGGGAATGCTGCTCCTATCCATTAGCTCTTTGGTAGCATTTCTAAATACAACAGCTGATGAGTGGGAGCAGCAGGGTTATCCTCCAGGGGAACACGATCCCTTTTTCTCTGAAGAAAAATTGGAAATCTTTTTTTCACATGAACCCCCCTGCCATCCCCAAATCCTTATGTGTATGGTAACCATCAAGCCCAGTATTTTATTTTCTTGGATTTATAACCTGCCCTATCCCAAGAACCCAGGGGAGAGGAAGGAGCCGAGCACAAAGAAACATACACAACAGGCATACAAAATAAGGAAAAGATATAAAATAAAAAAGATCCAGTTATAAATATAAACTTCCCTACCCCAAAGCCTATTCCCATAAACAAAAGCCTGGTCAGATAGGAACATCTTGTACTGTCTTAGACTTGGGAGAGCCAGGAGAAGGAAGTTTCAAAGCTGATGGAGAGCATCACTGTGAACCTCAGCTGTTCAAACTTGGTGCCCTGGTGGAATTCGCAGGCAGCTGTTCTCTGCTAATGTTAAGGACCATTAAGAGCCTTAAGGGAAATTAAGGATCATTAAGGACCTTAAGGGGAAAAGATAGTCTTTCAGACAGTAATGAGAATAGGGTTTGGGCATATGAAAATAATAATAAAAAAAACTCACACTAGCAATTGTAGTCTAGATTCTGCTGAAAATAACTGGGAGTTTCTGCATCAAAGATTTTCACGGCCAAAGGCCTTAGCTCTGCAGTAGGATGAAGTATACAGAAAGGTTTTCCAGCCATTATTTTTCTCCTAGTGGCTTGAGGCCACAGTGATCAGCAGGGGAGCTGTAAGGAGAGGTGAGAGTGCAGTGAGATAAAGCTGCCATCCCCATAGTGATCTCTAATCCCATTTTACCAGAAGCTTCAAAGTGTGATTCCCTGGGTGCAATCCAAACTGAACTTTCTAGCCCAAGGACTTCACCCAGCTCTGTAATCCTTGGATACCTACTAGGAGCAACAGGCTAAAATTGGAAAAAGAATAAACTCTTACTGTAGCTTTTTGACAGTAATGACAATTTGGAGAGTTTGCAAGTTGAGATACGTGGGGTACCATACTGAGAAGTGTTGGTAGTATGGTTAGCATCATGTAGAAAACTATCTGTTTGGGTAGGAAGCTGCATTAGTGAGATGAGATGTCCCTTTTACTGACTATGTGGATTAGGAGTTAAGCCAAGGGCACAATGCAAATTGCTCTTAAACTTTCAATGAGTTCCTCAATGCAATAATAAAGTAATTGATCTTGCTGTCCTTGTAGCAAAGATAACAGAAAGCTGGAATTTGTTTATAGCTCCTGGAGAGCTTTGGGACAAAATCTGGCCACAACACTACATCCACTAAAATCATAAATAGCATAGGATAAGAAGTACCATTACTGGGTCAGCCCAATGGTCCATCTAGCCCAGCATCCAGTCTTCAATGGTGGCCTCCTTTGATTGCTTCAGAGAAGCGTGCAACATGTCATAGTGGAGAAATCCACTCTCATCTCCCAACAGAGAGATTATGTCCCCTAACCAATTTGACTAATAGCTGTTTATAGACCTATCTTCCATGTAAACGAGATCAGAAACTAGCCCCTGATATTCTAGATGAGCTTTGAGAAGGTAGTACAAAATGCTGCCATGATCCCGGACACTCCTTAAGAACCTTTATTTAAACAGGAGGTAAGAAGCTTGCTGTTTTCAGTCCACAGCAGTTGATATGTGGTTGTTGTATGCTCAAGAGTGCATTTTTTTGATATCTCAAAATGATACATGGGGTACTTTCAGACATGATGCTAACCACCCTTTAAGCACCCTTGGTGGTTATTTATGCATGTTGCAGGGTTGTATTGGTGCCCTATGCAGCCCTGAAACATGCATAAATAACCACAAAGGGTGGTTAAAGGGTGGTTAGCGTCATGTCTGAAAGTACCCATGGTTGACTCTAATCTCTCACAAGAATGTTACACTCATACCTAATTTCTATTTTAAGAGATAGTTAGAATACATTTTATTTTCAAATATGCTGTTCATTGCATGAAATATTAGCCTTCCTTAGGCTACATTTCATTTTGACAAATTAATTTTGGCTCTTAACTAACCATTAAAAGCACAAGCTTTTTTTTGCCTCAGTGCTTAGTTAACAGTTTCAGTTGCCCTTCATACAATTATTATTTTTCAGAAGTATTATTCCTTTCAGGAGAAAACACAAGAAGATTAAAATAGATCTTAAATATCCTTGAGTGAAATGGCAGTTAAGAAGCAGAAGCTTATTCAAGTCATGGTGACAGTTCAGATCAACCATTTAACTTGAATAATTTTTAAATCCCTAATTTTTCAACTAAGTTGTTCCTCAAAACACCGTTATAGTAGGTATTACAATAGCAATCATGGTTAAGATGCATACATCTAAACCTGAGTTTTTGCCTTGAATTTGTTTAGACAAATTGGATAAAAAGCAATTCTGCTGGTTTTTTTTTTTTTTTTAAATACAGGAATATCCTTCCAATTCCTACATTATTTAAAAGAAATATATACGAATACTTCAGTCAATGTATACATTTCAGTTTTGACTCTTGCTGATAAGCAACAAAATTGGTATGATTTAAAAATTAAATATTTTTGGCCAAAGGAAAGATAGCTATTTTAACAGCATAACAAATAACTAACTCACTCATGGACATTGTGTATTTTATGTATTGTTGTAAGGCATTAGGAAGAGAGTGGGTGCAGTCATATGATGCACTTGCTATGCTTTGGGCAGCAATACCCCACTCAGGGCAGCCTAACCACGTGATGCAGTGCATCGTGTGCCTGACATCCGCCAGATCGTCACCCTGTCCCAGGGTGGGAAGCTGGCTGATAACATGCTACAGCTTCAAAAAAAGACCAAGGACATAGGGCATCTTTACACACACATTTCTCCTGCATGTTTGCAGTTACATCCCGAACTTTCTGTGTATCTAAATCACTCACCCAGATCTTAAACATCTGGCTCTTTGAGCTTCTGCATATTCTCACAATTTTAAGAAGTCCTTGTTCTCTGTGGTTTTACAAATCTGGATTCTGTAACATCTGGGTGTCTCCCAGAACTTGTGTGTGTAAAAGGTTCTCCTGGTAATTGCTTTGCTCCAGGCAGCTGTGGTCACTTGGTTTACATGGCAGACCCTCACGTCCACAGCTTCGTCTACTTTAGGCCGTCTCAGGGCAGTGTGTGTGTGAAGAATACATCCAGGAACTTGTGGACTTTTAAACCCAGAAGATAGAAAGACCAGCACTTTAAGATGTGTGTAAAAATGCCAATAGTGTGTAGCAGTATTACCCAAAGTCAATAAACCACTGGAAGAAACTGCTTGATTTCTATTATTAATTATTATTTATTTATATAGCACAAGCAGTGTACCTGACACGGTACAATCAGTAGCTATAGGCCCTTTTCACACAGACACTCTAACACTGATAAAATTGGTGTTACAAGTTATTATACGTGTTGCAGGGCTGAAGGTGTGCTCTATGGATTCCCTGCCCCATGTATGATAAAATGTAACACCCATCAGTGTTAGAGTGTCTCTTGTGAAAAGGGCCATAGATACATCACTACCCCAAAGGGCTTACAATCTAGGAGAGACAAGGAAGGGGGAGATGAGGGAGAGGTGAACATCCGGAGATACAAGAGACATTTTACACATACCTTAAAGTGCTGGTTGTTCAATCTTCTGGGTTTACAAGTCCACAAGTAGGTTCCAGATGCATTCTTCACACACACACTGTCCTGAGGCAGCCTAAAGTAGCCGCAGCTGTAGATGTGAGGGGCTGCCATGGAAACCAAGTGACCACAGCTGCCTGGAGCAAAGCAGTTTACCAGGAGAACTTTTTACACACAAAAGTTCTGGGAGAAGTTCTATGCAGAAGCTCAAAGAGCCAGATGTTTAAGATCTGGGTGAGTGAATTAGACACACAGAACGTTCAGGATGTAACAGCAAACATGCAGGAGAAGTGTGTGTGTGTAAAACACCCATTGATACATTAATGAGGTTCAGAAAATGCAGGTGTATTTGCTTAACTTAATTAGAGGGAAGAGATTCTTAGTGAGGGATGAAGATGGCAATTCACTCATGACCAACCTTTTGACTCACAACCAGGGAAAGCCTGATGGAAGAGGTAGGTTAGGTTTTCAGGAGGGATTTGAAAGTTGGGAAGGAAGGAGCAGAACAAATGTAACCAGGGAGGGAGTTCCAGGCCTAGGGGGCAGCAAGAGAGAAGGGGCAAAGACATTTAGAGGAGTCAGGGAGTTGCAAGCAAGCAAAATGTCTAACAAAATTCTAGTTGGTGATGCATGATCCAAAGGAAGCTAGCTTGTGTTTCCATGATGAGCTTGTAGGGCTGACTGTATATTTTAAAAGATCTCTTCTCCTGCAAATTTAAAGTTGTCATTAAAAATACTTTTAAATTATGTTCTGATAGATACAAATGAATTATGAATGAAAATGCAGATTAGAATTCAGTGCAGAATTCATGCACTAGATCTATAACTGAGCAGTGAGGTCCTTTTTTTAAAAAAAGGGCGAAGCTTCAAATGTGCAATTTCATATTTTGGAAGATATTTCTTGGAAGAGAGATTCTCTGTGGTTTTACTTCTACCCTGAACCGTCATTACCATCAATCCAAGTCCCTTTTCTCCTCACTGCCTATGTGCACAACATTGATCCACTCTTTATATATATATATATCCCCAGCCAGCACTAGCTGTCCAGATCATCCCATTTCCTTCCATATATGTAAATATATACTTTCCTGGTTGCTTGAAATCCAACCCAAAGGTGCACAGTCTGAACTCTGAGCACTGCTAAGTGTACTGTAAAAGTCTGTATTGTTTTTACATAGAAAAAGTATGAGTTTAGATTGTGCCTTTGAGAGAATTTGGTGTGTGCATTATGACTTTTAAAATGAAATCGTTGAGGGCAGCCTGTGAATTCATTTGGATATGGTGGTATTTCGGTTAAAGCATATGAATGAAAATTGCCTTCACCGGTGGGCTCCATTAATTTTTTTTTTTCTTGTCAATGTTAGGACAGATGGGATTTTTATATGAATATATTCAACATCAGAAAAACAAAACCTGTATTAAAATTATAGAGGTAGAAAGAACCTCAAGGATTTCTAGTCCAGCAGCATGTCTTTACCTATATCATGTCTGAGAGAGATTGAACATTTTAAAAGGCCTCTAGTGATACAGCTTCCACAATCTTCCTCAGTAAATTATTGCACTGCCTAATTGTCCTAGTAGTTAGAAAACTCTGTTGGAGTTGAGTCTAACCCTTTTCTCCTTTTTAATGTAACCCAATACCTCTGGTCCTATGTTTCATTTCCAGAGAAAAGTGGGCAACACATCGGTTTCCTTGACCCTTTTCAATCTGCGTTCTGCCCTGGCTATGGTACTGAGACGGCGTTGGTGGCCGTGGTGGATTATCTCTGCTGGGAGATGGACGCAGGATGTTCAACGTTTCTGATCCTGCTAGATCTCTCGGCCACTTTTGACACCGTGGATCATGGGCTGCTGTTGAGATGGTTGCGAGACCTGGGGGGCCTGGGCAGGTGGGTGGTTCCACTCATTCCTCTCTGGGAGAAGTCAGCGGGTGGTGCTGGGGGCTGAAACATCAGCCCCCGGGCCTTATCCTGCAGCGTTCCACAATGTTTGATCCTGTCTCCACGATTGTTTAATGTGTATATGTAGTCCCTGGGGGAGATTGTGAGAGGGTTTGGGGTGTGATGTCACCAATATGCTGATGATACTCAGTTGTACCTCTTGTTTTCAACTGACCTAGGTCCTGCCATCTCATTGCTTTCCCAATGTTTGGAGGCCATGGTGGATTGGATGAGGTAGATCAGACTGAAACTGAATCCCAATAAGACGGAGGTGATGGGGAGGGTGGGGGAGGTTCTGCCCCCCCCTTGAGGGGAAAGGGGGTCCATCCTCCTATTGCCCAACAGGTTCGGAGTCTGAGGGTGGTGTTGGACTCGGGTCTCTGTCTGGATCGGCAGGTGGAGGCGGTGGACAAGACCACCTTCCGCCAGCTGCACATACATTTCCAGGCCCGACCTGGCCACCCTTTTCCATGCCTTCATCACCTTGAGACTGGACTACTGCAACGCGCTCTACGTGAGTCTTCCCTTGGTTCTGGTTCGGAGGCTGCAGCTGGTGCAGAATGCGGTGGACCGTCTCCTTATGGGGACTGGGCAACGGGAGCACATAACACACCAGTGCTTCGTGCTCTGCGCTGGCTGCCTATAGCGTACCGAGCCAGATCCAAGGTGTTGGTATTGATCTATAAAGCCCTGCATGGTCTGGGTCCCTCATACCTCGGGGACTGCTTCACCCTCTGTGCCTCAGAGCGGTCCCTTTGGTCCACTGGGGGTGCCTTCTTGGAGATCCCCTGGGTGAGACGGGGGTCCACAATGAAGAGGGCATTCTCAGTGGCTGGGCCGTGACTCTGAAACTCCCTCCCAGAGGAAGCCCGCCTGGCCCCAAGTCTGTTGGCGTTCTGTTGAGCCTGCAAGACCTGGCTATTCGCCCAGGCCTTCGGAGGGGAGGAGGGGAGGCTTGGATAGTTGGGGGGGGTTGGAGGGGATTGTTTTTAATTTCTTTTTTGATAGCTTTTAAATTATTTTTTGTTACTGTTTTATTGTATTGTTGTAAGCCGCCCCGAGATGCCATAGGCATGAGGGGGCAGCTAAAAAATGCTTTAAAATAAATAAATAAATTAAATTTTGCTTATAGCAGTCTTTTACAATTCATATGGTTGCTATAATACAAGTACAGCCTTGAGCCTTCAGAATAGTAGGGATGGGCGAACAGAACCAAGTTCGGAAATTCGGTTCGGTTCGAAAATCGAGTTCGGTTTGGAAGTTGAGTCGGTCGACCGAACTCCGAACTTCCGAACCACGTTCGCCCATCCCTAAAGAATAGTGGCTGTTACTCCTTGACAAACCCATGTTGGTTCCTGCTTAACACTCCACCTTTCTCCCATGCGCAGGAGTGTAGCTAAGTTGGAATGAGTTCAGGTGCAAGAAATAGACTCGCTGTCCCCCCCATCCTCTCCCATTTTCCCACCCTCCTCTCCCTACACAGTTCTCCCAACAAATTTTAAATTATTGCAGTTTAAATAGAAATCATTGCAGTTAAATACATTGCAACATGTATTTATTATAAGTCACTTGATTTAAACAGATACTAACAATACTGCCATACACCACTGCTACATCAGGGCAGGAGGGATCCTGGGGTTCATGTGGAGAGGGGGGCACCCAAAATGGACCCCCTCTCTTCATGGGTCCCAGGACAAATGTCCCTCTTGCCCCTATGATAGCTGTGCCGGTGTCCATGTGCCTACAAACTGAGTGATTTATCATTTTGTTCTAGGATTTCACCTGGTATTAAAAGTCAAGCTGACCGGTCTGTAGTTCCTTAAGTCCTCCTTTTTCCCTTCTTGAAAACAGAAAGTATATTTGTTCTTCTCCACTCATCAGGCACCTCACTAGTCTTCCATGATTTCTCAAAAATGAGAAATGCAGATCTCTGGTGACTCAGAGATTATCTCAGTAATCTCCTTGGACACCCTAAGGTGAATTTCATCAGGCACTAATGCTTAAATACATCTAGATGTTTCAGATAGTTTTGAACCTGATCCTTCCCTTTTCTGACTTGCCTCTATACATATGCATGCAAACTGTGTGGGTGCCCATTGCGGGGACATCGTGCCTTGTGAAAACTGTGCGGGACCCACACGGATCAAGTGTGCAGAATGTTTGGAATCATGACCAATGATACAAATGGTGCCCAAGTTGCTGCCATTGTTGCTACTGGCCAGACCACTGCCACCTAGATTTCCACTACCTAGTTCCAAGCACCCCCGATGCCTTGCTGTGTATCCCTCATCCAGGTACATGGTTGGGTACCGGGTTGTGTTCAGAATTTAACTGAGGACCTGTACTGGTATGTGGGTACTCTGTGGATACCTGCATGCTCACTCACATATCTGGGTGGTTATCCAGGGGTACACAATTAGCCTGAGTATCCCATTTTAGCTCTGTTGCACTGAACGTTTCATCCCTCTCCTCCCCCCCCCCCCCTTGCCTTGTGTAAAAAGACAAGGTCACTGTATAGATATTTTCAACCTATGGTCTTGTTTTTGTATATTTTATAATTATTTGTATATGCATTTTTATATTGTTTTATATTGTGTTTGTAAGATTGCTATGGCCTTTGGCCATGTAAATAAATTCCTTCATAATCATCATCGTGCAGAAAATATTTTGCATCAGTTAAAACCGCTACGATGTTGCTTTCACACTATTGTAAAGCACAGATTTATTGAAACCAGACACCAAAAAGGTAGGTTTGAGTAGCTTTGACATTCGGATTACTTTAGTGCGATATTGACCACAATAATTCGCATTAGGGACTTCAGACGTGCATGATACATTCGAATTATGATTTAATTAAAAAAAACCTGAATGTCTGAAAGACCCCTAACTCTCCATCTCTATTTTGCAATGGGCCTGACTTCCTATTGTTTTTCTCTTGCTAATAGAACCC
This sequence comes from Sphenodon punctatus, assembly GCA_003113815.1. NCBI lineage: Eukaryota > Metazoa > Chordata > Lepidosauria > Sphenodontia > Sphenodontidae > Sphenodon > Sphenodon punctatus. The sequence goes on from QEPC01012365.1 coordinate 437,545, forward strand.
TTGTTATTGCTTTTCACATCCTTCACTATCTGCAGCTCATTTTGTGCCTTTGCCCTTTTTACTTTGTTCCTGCATTCCTGGAGTATTTTCTTATATAAAACCTTATTTATGATTCCTCCTTTCCACTTCATGTAGCTTTCCCTTTTAGTTTTCTGTTATGAAGTTCTCAGTGTAGTCAAATTGGTCTCTGAGATACTTTATATGTTTTTTCCTCACTAGTCACAGTTCTTTCTGTATTTTGGCCTTTATCATGGGATAGCTTGCTGCTGTGGCTGCATTCCCATCTGCGGTGGTGGCGGCAGCAGAGAGACCGACGAAGGTAGATGCAGCAGTGGGGAGGAGTCGGCTGGCAGGAAAAGAGCCGGTGCAAACAGGGATCTGCTGCAGCTTCTCTCGTATATGTCAGGGCAGGATTTTGTGCCCTGACATGCGAGAGAGAAGCCGTGGCAGATCCCCATTTGCACTGGTTTTTTTCCTGTCATCCGGCTCCTCCTGCTGCCACATCTTCCCTCCCCGCTCTCTCTGCTGCTGCTGCTGCTGCTGCAGATGGGGATGCAGCCTATGACTTCAGAACGGATTCTTTTAGCAGATCTCAACTCTCCCAAGAACCTTTTTCTTTTTACCAAAGATTTTCAATCCAGAGGAACCTTATCACAATCTCAATAAACCGGTTGAAATCTGGTTTTATAGGATTGAATATTCTGCTACTTACCCTATGACCTGAACTCAAACATTTCATGGTTGCTTTCATCCCAGCTGCCCACCAATGTCAACCAGCTCTTCCCTACTGTCAAAATAAAATCTGAACTACCTTCTCTGCTCCCCAAGGCTGGTACCTCTATTTTCCAAAATAGATAGCTCTCCTCTACAGCTGACAGGAACTTACTAGATATTTTATGTAGGGATCATGTCCTTATTCTAACAGATATCAATGGGCATTTTTACACACACCTTAAGATGCTGGTCTTTCAATCTTCTGGGTTTACAAATCCACAAGTAAGTTCCAGATGCATTCTTACACACACACACACACACACACTCTGCTCTGAGACAGTTCATGGATGCATTCTTCACACAAACACTGCCCTGAAGCAGCCTAAAGTAGTCACAGCTGTAGACGTGAGGGGCTGCCATGGAAACCAAGTGACCACAGCTGCCTGGAGCAAAGCAGTTTACCAGGAGAACTTTTTAGACACAAAAGTTTTGGGAGAAGTTCTATTAAGAATTTAAAAGAGCCAGATGTTTAAAATCTGGGTTAGTGATTTGCGGTATTTTCAGAAGTTATGGGCCATTTGGTCTGCCATGCTGAATCCTGGACTGGGATCTCTCTGAGATCCTGCTCCATGATGAACCCAGCCATCCTTTAGATGTGCCGGCTCCATCATGCTGGGGAATCTCGGTGGTGGCAGGGCTGTGCAGTGCAACATGCGGCTGCACAGCCCCATCCCCCATGCTCTCACAGCTGCCCGTCCTCAGGGAGACAGGTGGGAGCAGTGACCAATGTAGCCGGTGTGCCCGATCCCGTACCATGGTCAGGGCCACGATCCATGATGGGCCAAAGTAACAGACATTACTTTTGATCCATCATGGATCGTAGCCAATCTAACCATGGTTCTGCACCTCCGGCCAGCTGAATATCCAGAACCATGGTTAGCTTTGATCCCCACCAGAAATTCACCGTGGTGAATATCTGGCACTGATCAAACAGACGTTACCACGATCTCTGTCACCACAGGGAATCTACTGGGATTCACTGTGGTGAGCAGCAATTTCATAACATCTGAAATTACCCTTAGACACACAAAGTTCAGGATGTAACAGCAAACACGCAGGAGAAATGTGTGTGTGAAAACACCCAGTGTAGCTAAAATCACCCATAACTACTACTACTTTGACCTTTCTACTTCAGACAACCATTCTAAAAAAAGTTCCCAATCCTCTTTCTGATTTGATGGTTTATAATGAATAGTTATAACTGTTGCACTAAAACACCAACAAATTGAGTGGCCTTGCCCTAGGCCTTGGTGTCCAATCAGAGTTAAAGTGGAGTCCTGGATTTTTATCTCGTCACTGTCTCTTTCTGCATTTAATCCCCCAATAAGAGGCTGACACACTCCTTTCAATTCAATGTGCTTGTATTATGATAAGGTAATATAACAATGAATAGCAAGACAGCGATGGTTAAACGTGAGTGAGAGAGAGAAGAAAAGGGTGAGGGAAAGTGGGGGGAAAGAACTGCCCACACATTGTATACCAGGTTTTCTCACCTTTTCTCTCTGTATTGAAATCTGCCCAACAACAATGCCGAGCATGTACAGCACATTAACTAATAAATTTCCCCTTCTGCTGGGAGGTGTAGGAGTAGTCACTACTGAATGGCTTCTGACTTACTAAAATAAAATGCTAGCTGACTTGCTAGCCTAGCAACAACATCACTTCTTATTTGTTGTCTTTTTTTTTCACCGAGAAATTTTCAACAGATCTGTCTTCCTCCTTTCTTGAATCTCCAAAGAACTCTATATGTTTTTGACATCTGGAGCAAGATGTAGAACCCCAGGTCATGGAGGGGGAAAGAAAGGGGCAGGTCAACCTTGGGCTGTTGGCATAAATGAGGCATCTGGCTCTCACCTGGACTCAGCTTTCCAGAAGCTTAATGGAGATAGAAGGGGAGTGAGTGGAAACAGAAACAGTGAACATTGTGAAGCCACAGTGGAGTGTGAGAGTTGAGAGAGCAGAGTTTGTGTAAAGAGTAAGGATGTTTTTAAATGAGATGCTACTATGCATGGTCACCCATCAACCACTCATCTGAAAGCCCCTGTGAAGGTGGTTCAGGGGGATACATGCTCCCATGACCCAAGCAGCATCAACTCATGGCCACTGCCTAAAAATCCAGAGTGCACTGTGCGAGGGAAGCCAAAATTTTAGAACTGAACTCTTACCTGTTCGAGAGAGTGGAAGAAATTGATTCTCCGTCAAAGCACATATGAATTTTGTTTGCTCTTCCTACTTTTTATGAATCACGTAATTTCTGGAAGATGAGAAGACAGTCACATTGTTGTCAAATTTCTGAGTGTTTGGTTTGTTATACAGAATAATCAAACTCTGCTTCATTAACCATTCTGCTTACCTGGCTCTCAATACTAATTATCTGAGATATAGGTAAATCACACTAGGCCTTAAAATAGAATTAATGAGCATCTCCATTGAGGGTGCAATCTACTAGATTATTAAAGAGCATCTGTGTTCTGTCAATTATGGTAATTTTACCATTTTAAATAGTGTTTTACATTTCCTGGTGGGAGTGTAGCTATACTCAGCATATGTTTATTAAGCCATTTAGCAAACATAGCTTTATTCATGGAAACCTAAGCTGCACTATCCCAACCTATACTTTCTGATTGTAGTCCATTATCCACAGAGTATAGGTAAATTGATTGGTCCCAGTTATATTGAAGATAGCCACTGAAGTTCATCTGCCAAGTATTTACAATATCAAGACCGAAATTATAATTACTATCCTAGGGCCCCTATCCTCAAAACACTGCACCAGCACAAGCTTTATTGAAATAGTTCAGGATGCTATCCGTTGTCAGGATCACAGGCTGGGGCATAGAAGGCAAAGTTGGGATCAGTGCTGGGTAAGTTGGGCAGGATTGAATCCAAGATCACGGTGCAAGTAAGTCAGTACAGGATTAGAACCACAGGGTCAAGATAAAGGATCAGCACACAGACCAGCAGGAAGACAGGCAGACAATGTAAACAAATGAATGAACTGGAGCAGAACTGAGATGGACAGATGGACTGGAGCAGAATCAGGACAGACAAAATGGAACAGACAAAGTGGATCAGAGATGGGACTAAGTGAACAGACTGGACAAACAGATGAGAGAGACATACAAACAAACTGGACAGAATGGAACAAAATTAGTGCAAGAGGGAGGGGCTCCCCTGGCCATCGCATTGTAAGGGGCACATCAGATGTATGACAGGCCACCATTATAGCAAACAATGATCTGGGTGAGTCCCCATTGTGGCTGATGCCAAGCTCTGGTACCCAAGTAGCCAGACTCATCAGTAGGGGTCAAAATTCTGGGTTCAAGGAAGAAAAGTCAGAAAGGCCAGCCTTCAGCTCATCCAAGTAACACATTTGGAATGGGGGTGCAGAGTCACAAGCTAGTCTGAAGCATCAGGAAAAGTACAGAAGACAAGGCACAGAAACCAGAAAGCAACTGATGATCCACCAAGCTTCCTGTGGCTAATGGTTGACGTTATACACAGACCAGCAGCCAATCAGGAAGCTGGGGGTATGGAACAAGGGGCGCTTTTACACAAGCGGGTCCCCGTGGTGTGACCCGCTTGCGTGATATTTCAAAATCCCTCAAGGAGGCATTAGACAAGACAGAAATCCAGAATCACGTGCTTTGAAGGTGGTCACACACTGTTTGAAGACTGTGAATTAAATACCTCGCAATTGAGGTATTTTATTTTGAAATATTGCACAAGCGGGTCACACCATGACAACCCAATCATGTAAAAGTGCCCAAGGATGGGGAGGGATGTGATTTAAGCAGCACCAAAGAAGGTCTTCTAGCTAATACTGGGATCTGACCAGCAAAAACTGGTGTTGGTATAGAGCCAGCGACCACACCCAGGCCATAAGGGTGCTGGTTTAAGCCTGGATCTTTATATCAGTATAGCACATTGAGTACCTGTGTGTGTAGCAGTTTTCACACAATGCACTGTTTTCCCCACATAACACATTTCTTTCATATGATGCAAAATGAACTTGTGGAATTCATTGCCATAGTCGGACAAGTGGTATTGAATTTTTAAAAAGGATTGGATTATTAATTGATGATAGGTCCATCAGTGAATATTAATGAAGATGATTGAGGGATGCAACCTCCAAGAGAATAATAGAACTGTAATGTTGAAGGTCCATGTGATGCAACATACTGTAAATGAATTATGGTCAGCAAAGCCATACGAAGAATACCTACAACATAGCTCTGACTTTCATTAGTTTCCACAGTGGTCCTGGATAGTATAATTTCCAAAACGAAACAGGTAGAACCAGGCACTCAAGTGAATGAAACCTGGTTTCCTATGAGGAGGGGAAATGCTCTATGAAAATCAATGGGATATTTCAGCCAAAGCCACACACACACACACATACACCCCACACTAATTACACCTATTGTTACAAAATTGTGCATGTGGGGAGGCTACTTATGTCTGGTCCTTCTGGCCCTATACCAGACTGATTGAAATCAGTGTATAGGGTCACAAGTTAAGAGGGGACAATCTTTGATGCAAAGCAGTGGAATTTGGGGGATATGAGGGTTATTTTAGTTTTACACATTTTTATGTCCCTACTTATTGTTGGTACTTCTGTCTTCGTAATTTGTTTGGTTGGAATTAAGGTCATGGGCCATCTGGATAATTTCAGTTTTCTGGACCCTTTTCAGTCAGGTTTTCGTCCAGGATACAGCACAGAGACTGCGTTGGTGGCCTTGGTAGATTACTTTTGCCGAGACATAAATCTAGGACATTCAACACTTTTGGTACTATTGGATTTCTCGGCAGTCTTTGATATGGTCGATCATGGGTTGCTTTTGAGATGGTTGCAGACTCTGGGGTGTGGGGGTGGACAGTACTGTCTTAGGATGGTTCCAATTGTAGGGGTGTATATGCCGTCTTTGTTATTACAATAACGATAATTAAAATTTTCATTTTTGTTATCACTATTTCAATAATGAAAACTAAAAATACGAATAATGAAAATAGAAACAAAAACAACTTTTATTTTTGAAATAAAGGGAAAAAACTGAAAAACATATTTCTGGCTATAACCTTTTTGTTTCTTATTTGATTTTGATGAAACATGGAGAGATTGTACCCCCAACAGAGGGCACTATGTGTACCAATGTTCAAAAAAATTAGATAAAGGAAACTGATTTTAGAAGCAATTGAACATTGTGATTTTAAGAAAAGTACCATACACATTTATGACTACAACTTCTTTATCTGCCATTCAGTTTTCAAAAAACCTAGAAATATTATATCCCTCCACAAGCTTAACATGCCTGCTAATTTTCAGAAAGATTGGATAAGACATTAACTTGAAAATACATTTCCAGCTGTAACTTTTGTATATTTCATCCTGTTTACAAGATATTTGGCAGGGGTTTATCACATACCTTCGCTGTCATCTGAGCCAAACTATAGGACAATTATATAAAGGGATCCAATTTTATAAGCAATTGATGTTGTCCCTATGAAGACCATTATTCAGATAAATAGCAGGACATGCAATGCCAGTCAGAGGAAGGCACCTGGCATGGCAGCGGTAGAGAGACTATACAAGGGAGGATGTGGAGCAACCCAAAAAACTGACAGACACATTCATTGGCCAATTACTGCATGCTTCTAGCTTTACAGGGCCAATTGGTAGTGGCTTCGAGGTGGGCATAGGGGGCGGCCCTGAGGTGGGAATAAGGGACATAACTGTGACTTTGTGGATAGTATTCCAGAAATCAGGAGACATAGGATGTCTTCAGACGTTACGAGATCACGCTCAACCACACTGAACCACGCTCAACCCCCCCATGGGGCAAAAGGGCCCTGAACGTCTGAACGGCACGCGCCAGATGTTCATCATGCTCAATACCCACATGGGGTCAGTTTCAACCACGCTTACCGGGCTAGCTGGGGGAAGGTCCCGGGAAGCGTGGTCAAATGGACCCCCACCGGGAACCAAGGAAATGTAACATCTGGACGCCAATCCCCGCGCGGAACCAAA
>QEPC01012365.1:453798-465406 GCA_003113815.1 Sphenodon punctatus
CAGGGTTGGGGTCCCCGGGCGGGTGGAGGGGACAGGGTCAGGGGGTGGGGAGGGCACAGGAGAGGTGCCCAGAGGCCCGAGGGCCCCTGCCCCATCCTGGGCAGGGGACAGGGGCAGGCTTTGACCCACCCTCCCGTTCCCACAGGGCAACCCCCACACACGGTGTCTCCACGGCCCGTGGCCCCAGCGCAACGCATGCGGGAGTACCGGGCATGGGTCCTCAGGTGGAGGGAGGAATAGGCACAGGACATCGTGCAGAAAGCGGAGGAACAGGGGGAGCGCATGATCGAAGCCGTGGCCCGCATCGAGGCAGCCATCGAGCGGTCCCTGGAGCGGGCAGAGGAGAGGGACAAGAGGCTCCAGGCCGAGGTGCACCTGGAGTGGTGCATGGAGGACAGGGAGCACAGCAAGCAGGAGGAGCTGCTCAGGGGCCTCAGGCAGGACATCCAAGCCATGGTGCGGGAGCACACAGCGAAAATGGACCGCTCGCACGACATCGGGACATCCCTGCTCCTGCATGCCGGCACGATGTGTGCATATGTGATGGCAGGTGCCCCCCGGGCACCCTGCCTTCCCAGGCCCACATGCTGGGACCCTCGGCGCCCCAGGACCCCGCCCAGGTTCCCCAGCCACCCCCATGCCCTGAGGGGCCGCACATCCACCTCCCGATGCCCCCAGCGCTCTGGAGGGTGCAGCCCCCCCGGGGAATGGCCAGGCCTCCGGCCACCCTCTCCCCCCCCACCCCCCTGCCAGGCCAGGAGGTGGCCCCGGACAATACTGGGGACACAGACAGCGGGGGGAGGCGAGTTCCCAGAGCTCCATGGGCCCGAGCGGGCACTCACGGGGATGGCCAAGGAAGCGAGGGGGGATGGTGGGAAGGGGGGATGGGGAGGGTGACATGAGGGGGGGTCACTGAAGGGCACAGGGTGAGGGAGGTGGGGTGGTGGGAATGGGTGAGTGTGTGCACTGTGTGGGTAATAAAGGCAGCGTTCTGTAGTGCAGCTTGTGCTTCCGTTTGTGGGGGACAGGGCTGGGGGCCCAACTGCCCAGGGGCATGCCCAAGGAACTGGAGGTGGGGGCCCCAGGGGTGGGAATGCCCTCACAAGGCCCCCCCCCGGGTGATATGACTTGCCAGGGTGTTCCAGATCCGGTTGGCATAACAGTACTCCCTGGGGTTCTCTGCATTCACTTACAGGGCCATGGGAGCGGGGGGCCGGTGGGGCTTGGGGTAGTCCAGGGCCGCCCCCTCGGTCTCGCAGACATTGTGGAGCCCGCAGCAGGCACTGATCACCAGGGCCGAGGTCGAGACGGTGTAATCCAGGCGCCAAGCTAAACTTCTCCAGCGCTGCATCAGGGCCCCGAAGGCGTGCTCCACCACGGTCTGGCTGGAACACAGGCGGGTATTGTATAACTGCTCCGCAGGGGTGCTCGGCAGAGGGAACACCTTCATCAGCCAGTGGGTGAGGGGGTAGGCAGGGTCCCCCAGAATACAGGGGGGCATCGGGACCCCCTCGATTCACCTTATGCCCATGTCTGCGAAGTCCCCCAGGAACATCTTGGCATAGAAGGGGGAGATGGTCATGATCCAGGCGTCGTGACTCTGGCTGGAGTTGCCCATGTTGATGTCTATGAACTGGCCCCTGTGGTCCACCACCCCCTGCAGGTGCGGGGAGTAGTATCTGTGCCAGTTCACGTACTCCAGGGCCTCGCCGGCGGCCAGGCGCAGGATCTCGATGTGGGTGCCGTCCACGGCTCCCATGCAGTTGGGGAAGCCCCCGGCCGCGAAGCCCACCATCATGGCACCCTGGTCCATGAGCACGCCCTCCACCGCCTCGCACACATCCCGCATGATGCAGGAGACTGTGCTGAGCCCCACCCCGAAGTGCTGGGACACAGACCAGCAAGAGTCGGGGGTTGCGAGGGCCCAGACCCCAATGGCCACCCGCTGGACCATGGGGATGGGGTCCTGCATGGAGATGTGCTGCTGCTCCAGCCAGGGTGTGAGGAGCTCCGGTAGGCGCAGCAGGGTGCCCCTGCTCATCCGAAAGTGGGCCCTCCACTCGGGCTCATCCCATTGGGCCAGGGCCCAAGCCCACCATACCTGTGGGCGCTCTGCAACCCATAGGCTTCTGGCTATGGGCATTGCAAGCAGGGAAGCCTGGAACATGGTCTCCCTTGCCCAGAGGAGGCACCTCGCAGCCCGGCGGAGCACTGCGGGCCAGATCAGGCTCTGGCTGGCAGCCTGCCAAGCCCCCCAGGTGATGCGCTGTGCCCTGAGCCATGCACAGGCTCTCCTGTGGGCATGGTGGGCCCAGAGGCCCCTGGCAGCCGTCAGGGCCACGGCAAGCCGCAACCGGGCAGCCAGGTGCACCTCCACGGTCAGGAGGCGTAGCTGCTCAGTGTGGTCATGGAACCACTCGTCTGCGAGCATGAGGAACATCCAATAGCCAGCTGCCCTGTCGCGCTCCATGGTGGTGGGGCCCACATAGGAGCCAGGTGCCCTTATACCGGGCCTCTGCTGGTTGGGCTGTCCGGGGGTGGACCCCTGGGGGGGCATGCCCCCCCCGGCGGGGCTGGTCCATGCAGGCCTGAAGGTGGGCGCAGTGGCAGAAGGGCCCCATGGCCTCTCCCCTGCATGGGTGTGTGGTTCTGCGCCCTCCCAGGACAGCTGCATTCCATCAGCTATCTCCACAGCCACCCCAGGCCCCCTCCCCGCGCTGTTTGCTACAGGATGGCCTTGAAGGTGCGACTAGCCGGACACAGTGCTTGCTGTTGTGTTATGCAGCTGTGCCGGTTCCGCACCCCACGCCTTGCTCTGTTGTGCTACAATGTTGTGGTCCGCGGCCTCATTCCCTGTCCTGGGGGCCCCTCGGAGCCCCTCCCAGCCCTGGAGGGTGTGTGTTCCTCCAGGGCTCTGTGTTATTCTCCCTGTCGTGCCAGACCATGGCAGGCTGCCCATCCATGGGGCTCCCTCTTCCCGGCCTCCAAGGGGAGAGGGCCTTCCGTGAGACCCCCAAGGGGAGAGGGCCTTCCGCGAGACCATGTCTCTTTGCAACCTGTGGCTTACCCTGGCTGTGCAGCTGCTCCTGGGCACCCCAGGCAGCCATGCGGGTGCCTTTGAGAGCCTGAGCTGTGGACTCCGTTACTTCGGCTATGAGGCGAGCGCTCGTGATTGCCGGCTGCATACGGAGGCCCTGGGGCTCGTTCGTTTCACTGAGGGGCGCATCCCGGACAAGCTGTGCTCTCATGTGCCCTGGACCGGGTCAGAGACCATGTCTGCACTGGTGGTGTGTGGCCTGGGCACCTACATGGTGTGCCTTGCTGAGGGTGGCCCTGCCTTGGCCGTGTCCTACTTTTCCTGTGTTCACGGGGCACGTGGGTACCAGCGCACCCATGGGGCTGTGTACCAAAGGCTGCTGGATCTGGGACACCTTCCTTGGCCCCCTTCTGCTGCCTGCTGTGTGCCGGAACCTTCCGCAGTGGAGATGTCGGCCCTGTTGGGGGTGTAGTCCCGTGTGGACGTCCAGCTGGCTCTCACCATGCATGATCCCTTCGAGACCTACTACCTGATCGCCCACCACATGTCCTTGCAGGGGTACTGCCGGGGCTTTCTGCATTGGCCCCACCTGGTTCACCGGGCAGGGCACCCAGGCCCCAGGGCCATGTGGGTCCCCAGCAGCAGCCTCTGACACCTACTGCTACTCCCGGGCCCCCCGGTGTCGTGCCCCCATGTGGGCTCCTGGCCCGGTCTGGGGGGGCCCTGCACCCCGCTCCCTGCTCCCGCCCTGATGTCACCGCCATGGTGTGCCCCCGCCTGCTTCGTGGGGTGCTGATGCCCCTGCCTGTGGCCCTGGGCCGCCTCCGGTCCCTGCCACCCCGGTTTCCCATCCCGGTGGCTGGGTGCGGCGCTCTGTGTGGCCTCTCGACCCTCCTGTGTGCAGCAACCGGTCCGCTCCCGCCTGCCCTGGCACCGGCTGCACACACCCCTCGGGTACTTGTGTTACCTGGGGGTTTGGGCGACCCCGAACTGGCCCGTTTCCTTTCCAGGTTTGTGTGTGTGTGTGTAGCTGGACCTGCAGCAGGGCTCCTCTGGACCTGGCTGCCCTCCATCTGCCCCTGCGTGACTGCGGGGCCCCCTGGCTCCTCCTGGACCCTCTCCGCTGGGCTCACTGTGCATTGTGGGCCCCCATCATGCTATGACCTGGGGGTCCCAGCCCCCCCTTAGTGAGACTAGCTATGTTGCTGTGGGGGCGCCTATGTGGACTGGGGTGCTGTGGGGGTGGGGGTTGCTGCTGCTTGTGCCCTGCCCCTTAGCGGTGCCCCCCCTTGTCCCTCCCATTGTTCCTTGTGTCTTTCCCCGGCCGCCCCTGCCCCCCTTCCCGACCTTTCCCTTGCGTGCGTGTGTGTGTGTGCCCGGGCATGTGGTCTTGCTGTGTGTCCCGCTGCGGGTCCGCTGTGTGTGTGCGTGCGTGCTGTGTGTGGCACCTGTCAGCCTGTTCTCCCTCCTCCCCCCTCCCTTCCCGTTTCCCTTGTGTGGGTGTTCCCTTGTGTGCCTTTTGCCTTTGTTTGCCCTCAGTCGGCCATGTGTGTGTCCCGCCCCTGCCCGGTGCCTTTTGGGTGTTTTGACCACGCCCGGGGATCGGCATCACGTCTGTTGTGCTGCCCCGGTCCGTGGTGGTTCGGCCCGGTTCCTGGTCGTGGTCCCGGTCCCGTCACGTCTGTTTGGGGCTTTTATTTGCCCCGGGCCGTGGTTGTTTTGTTCTGGGGGTTTACTGTGGTGAACCGCCCGCCCATAACGTCTGAAATCACCCAGAGTTTGTGTTACTGTGTCTGCGTGTGCATGTGCCTATACATCTTAAATTTTTAGATGGGGAATGATTCATTTGATGTTTTCTTTGAAAACTTTGATGTCATTTACTTTCAATCTGATCTGTATGGTTGGACCCTGTGGCTAACATCCCCCTCACCTCCCCTGTTTCCTTTAGGGATCATGGTTCTATACTTCATGCCACTTTGGTCTTGGCCCCTAATACCAGATTTCAAAACTTTCAATTCTTATTCCTTCACTTTTAGTTTCACCAGTTTGTTCACAGTTCAATATTTACAGAGTATATATTTTATCTGTTAGTCCTTCATTCCCTAACCTTTGGGGCTCTCAGTCCTGAACACCACTGCTTGGGCTCTAGTCTCTCCCACTGTCCCAGCTGCTTCCCTTTTCCATTTGGGCCCTTGCTTCAGAACTCTGGACAGCTCACCATGTGAATCCCCCCTCTGCCCAGGCATCTGTCCTTTCCAGAAGCTTGTTGCAGTTTGCAAGCTTTTACGCCCCTTCCCTCTTATTTATATTCCTCTAAAGGGGTGGGGCAATAGTTATGAGGAGGCTGGACTTAAAGAATCTGTTCATCACAGACACACCCACCTCTCGCAAGCCAAATTTATTTATTTATTTCATTTTATTTCTTGGCTGCCCCCTCCTGCTATAGCAGGTTGAGGCAGCTCACAACATATTAAAATCATATAAAAATATAATATAAACATAAATACATTGATAAATAAGATAAAATAGCAACATAATCAGTAAAAACATACCCCTAGATGGAGCTAAAAGACCCTCCCTCCCCCCTCCCAACCCCTCACTCATCACCTATCTCCCTCATCAAAGGCCTGGCAGAATAGCCAGGTCCTACACTGTTTGAGGAAAGAGAAAAGGTCCAGTTCCAGGTGGACCTCCATTGGGAGGGAGTTCCACAGCCTTGGTAAGTCCACAGAGAATGCCCTCCTCATCGCCACCACCTGAGATACCCAGGGCACTTGGAGTAGGGTGCCCCCAGACAACCGCAGGACCCAGGGAGTGAGGCGATCCTAAAGTGCTTTATCACTAAACAGAGTTTTTCTACTTTTGCTTGTATCACCTTTCAGAAGCAGAAGCATTCGGCTGCAATCCTGATCTCATTGAAGTCAAAGGCAAAACTTCAATTTCTTTAATGGCTGAGAATTGCATTCCTTAGGTCTATCTTAACCACCCTCTAGCTAAAGAGATATTGGATTTTGCTCTCTGCATAATCTTAGTCTCCCCAATTCAAAACAAGAGAGCTAAACAAATGTAGTCTGGAACCCCCAAATTTCCCATTTACTTTCCAAAGTCCTACAACCAGACCCATTGCTGATTTCCCCCTATCTGCTTCAGTTATGGAGATAGGAGTTCCATATTGGACATATTATAAAGAGCTTATAGTTAAATTATTAAAAGTACCCTTCCGGGGTGGCTCAGTAGTTCTTCTTTGGGGGACCTGATTTTAGGGTACTACGTTCTATGCCACGATCTGTCTGCCCACATCCCTTTATGTCAGCTGTCTTATAAAATAAGTGGGCATTCATACAGTTTTCCCCATTTTAAAATCCAAAACAGCTATGTGAGTACCCATTTTCCACTGTGAGTATAGGCCAGGTACCTTCAGGGCTACCCAGAAATTTGGGTACGGGTAATTTGCACACGGGTAATAAATTCACTACTTGTTTCAAATCAGACCCCCTGCAGATGGGACCACAATAGATGCTTTATTTACTTTGCACTAGGGCCACCATATTGTATTAAGTCTCAAAGTGGGGGACAATTTGTCCTACTGGGATCAGTTTTAGGCACTGCTGCACTAATGCAGCAGGCGGGTCACTGTCTTACTAAAATTATTAATGTATATAACAAGTTTGAAGACAAAAAAAGTGCAGTAGGGTGGTACCTCAGTGCAGGCTGCCTGTCTTTGTGTACCTTCAGGAACCCCTGTGTAGCAAAGACCCCCCTTCTCCCACGTACCTGGTGCCTGGGGGATGGGGCACAGTAACAGCAATGAGGTCGGCACACTGATTTAATGTCCCAGGTTTGTGGGGGGGTGGCTGCAGTATGGAGGCTGGTGACAATCTGTGGTTGGGGGCATTTTGGGGTGACTTTGGGCCTTATTATGGGGCCTAAGCCCTACCAGCTGGGCATATATGCAGACTGCCTGGGAGCACTGAGGTTGAGCAAGTGTGGGTATTGCAAATTCATCAGGTTTACCCATGTTACTGGGTGCCTATTTCCTCTCTATTGTGTCTCATGCAGTTGTGAGTGGGACTGTTGAAAGATGAAAGGTTCCCTCTCCAGTTATGACTATGTTGATATACTGCTCTTGTCCTATACTCATTGAAACTGTGGCTGACTAATAACATTTTTGAAAGAAATAGCTTCTAAGGTTTTGGCATTTTCGGTCTGAAAATGGAATAATTAGCCTGAATTTGTAGGGAATACAGTACTCTCTTTTAAGACAATCCATCCTGGCATGCGCTGTAGCCTGGAATATATTTACACCTGATGCAGATGGTAAGAATTATGTGAAAAAGCAATGGTTTTGTCAGGTTGTTATCCTCAACACTTTTAAGTGTTTGTACATAATATGTCCTCTGAGGTAATTATCAAGTGGCAACGATATGTCAAAATCGGCTTGACAGAACTTGTTAATTTGCAGCTGGAAGCAAAGGGCTGGATTTAAGGCATGCAATATGTTTTAAATAGATTTTTCTGATATTCTGGTATTTAGGAACCTTTATTCATACTTTCCATGCTTGGTGAAAAATAAAGACAATATTTATTTATTTATTTATTTATATATTAGATTTAATATCCCACCCCCCCTGCCACAGGCAGCTCGGGGCAGCTTACAACAAATCCATACAATATAAAACTATAAAACCATCTCTTTTCCCACCCCACATCTCCCTCCTCCTTATTCATCTCCCTTGCCAAACACCTTATGGAATAGCCAAGTCTTGCAACTTTTACAAAAGGAGGGGAGATCCGGGGCCAGCCATGCCCCCACAGGAAGGGAGTTCCACAGCCTTGGTGTGGCCACCAAAAGCGCCCTCCCCTGCATGGCCCCTTGGAAGACTCGGGGCACTACGAGAAGGGCACCCTCGATGACCACAGAGGTTGGGGTCCAGTACCCGGGGAGTGAGGTGGTCTCACAGAAAGGCAGGGCCCAGATCATTTAGGGATTTATAGGTTAATACCAACACTTTGAATTGGGTTTGGAAGACTACCAGCAGCCAGTGCACAGAGTGGAACACTGGTGTAATGTGCTCCCGGCAGCCCAGTCCCATCAAAAGATAGGCTGCTGCATTCTGCATCAACTTCAGCTTCCAGGATGTCACCATGGGTAACCCCACATAGAGCATGTTACCATAGTCCAGTCTAGAGGTGATGAAAGTATGGATGACGGTGGCCAGTAGGGATGTGTGAACGCGGTTCAGGAGTTTGGAGTTTGGACCAAACTCGGTCCGTTCAGACAACCGAACTGAACGTCCAAACTGAACTTTCGAACTGCCGAACAGTTAGTCCACGTTTGGATGAGTTTGGGAGGGAAAAACATGACTGGCAGGTCCAGGGAGGAGATGGGGCACCTGAGGAGCAGACTTCCTGGAGCCAGGGGTGGAGAGGCTTGGAATACCAGCCTGCCTGCCCAATCACCATCCCTCTTTTCCTCAGACCACTGGCTTCGCAGTCTGCGATTGGCATGGGGCTAGGCTGCACGGAGCCAATAGGGCCTGTGGAAAGGCGAGCACAGAAAGTAACAAAAGTTATTGCCCTCCCCCTTCCAACAATTTCTGAGCTAGCCACTGATCCTGTCAGCAGGCGTTTTCAGAAGTCTCCCTCTCCCAACAATTTGTGTTCCTAATCCATTGCCATCCTCTTCCTATTTCACCCATCCCACACATTTACCTCCCTAGCTTCATTTATTTACATTAGATTAGATAGATTTAGGAGTTATTTTTATTTTTTACCCCTCCCTGTGTTCTTCCTCCATCCCCCCTCCATTGAATCCTTTCCCTCTTCCTCGGTATAGTCCATCCCTGATTCCCTTTCCCTGTTTTTGGATTTATTTAGAGTAGGATTAGATTGATTTAGGTTTCATTTCAGTTTTGTACACCTCCCTGTGTTCTTTGTGCCCCCCCATCCCATGTAGATAGATAGATTAGATTAGATTTGATAGCAGATAGTTGTAGGAGTTAACTTAGTGATAGTGATAGAGATAGAGATAGTGTTTAGTGATTCAGTTTTAATATTTAGTGTGTTTGTAGGACTAGGCCTTTGTATAGATATTCATATTAGATAGTATTAAATTTAGTTGCATAGGTTTTAGAATAGTTAATAAGCAGTTAGAGTTAGTGTATGTGTGTGTGTCTGTATTATATATATATATATATATCTATATATAATATAATACATTATATATAATACATTATATATATAATATAATACATTTTATATATATATATATATATATATATAATAACATTTGTGAGGAAAAATTGAGAAGGGAAGCTGGAGAGGCCAGTCTGCTGCCCATAAGGCAGGCAATGGGGCACATAGCAGAGGTGGCAGGGGTAGGGGCTGTGCCAGCGGAGTAGCAGCAGGCATAAGCAGCAGCCCGAGCCCATCACCATGCCCCAAGCTTCACAGGCCTGATTTTGGGCAACAGGCTTCTGAGGCTCCCAGCACTAGTGGCACTAGGGATGGGGTTAGGCGTCACCTCCATGCAGGTCACTGGAATGCTGACAGTGCAGGAGGCTGCGACTGTCTCATCTGCAGCTGCAGGTGCAAGTGATTCAGGGGCTGAAGTTACTCAGGGGCCACCATTGTCCCCCATTGTAGAGGTGATCCCCCCAGCAGTCCAAGGCTGGTGGATCCCACCCCGGCTGCTAGAGGCAGGGCCCGATCTCCAGGTAATGGCAGCAGGGAGTGGAGCAGAGGTCGTAGCAGCAGCAACAGAAGCTATAGGGGGCAAAGGCAGAGTGCTGCTCAGAGTGGCAGCAGCACAGTGGGCAGTCCGTCAGTGATTGGGGACAGTGAGGCAGACAGCAGTTCTGTGGAGGAGGTATCTGGTGCTGAGGCAATAGCTGTCCCTCCGTGAGCTGCGTTGCCAGTACCACCGTGTTCTGCCCCAGCTCCCAGCAGTGCGTCATCCTGTATGGGGCAGAAGGCAGTAGGGGGCAAAAAATCCTGAGTCTGGGGACATTTTATGTTGGTGCAGGTGAATGATCCCAGGGAGGTGCAGTGCAGTTTGTACCAAAAGTTGGTGAAGCATGGGCAGGTGCTCACCAACCCTGGCACAACTGCCATGGCAAGGCACCTGATGGCATGCCACAGTGCTGTGCTGAAAATTGGGCAGGCGGGGCAGTAGACGCCAGCAGGTTCTCGACCTCAGCGACTGCATCAGCAAGGAAGCGTCCTGCTCCAACAGCTGCTTCTAGCAGCAGGAGCAGTATTCCTGCTAGGGGGAAGAACAGAAGCAGCAGCCTCACCAGCAGCCTCAGAGCACCATGGAGGAGATGGGGTGGGGGTAGCTGCCAAGTCAGTCAGCAGCTGTGGGATGTGGAGGGCAGCGTGGCTTTCATCTGAAAGTCACGTGTCTATTGGGAGAAATTATAGCTGTCAATGGGCAACCCTTCTCCATGGTGGGGGACATGGACTTTAGGGGCCTAATTGGCTTCCTGGCCCCCCAGTTTCAGCTGCCATCGCACACCACCCTGAGTCAGCAGGTGGTGCCAGCCTTGTACTGGGCTCTAAAGGTGCAGGTGAGAGAGCAGTTGGCAGGGGCTGGGGGTGCCACTGTCCACTTCAACACGGACCTTTGGTCCACCAGGAACACCCACCATGCCTATATTATTATTATTATTATTATTTATTATAATAATAATAATAATTAATAACAAACATTTATATAGCGCAAGCAGTGTGCCTGGCACTTTATAATGTAACAAAATAGACACGGACCCTGCCCTAGGGCTTACAATCTGAGAAACAGGAGCTGGGGAGAGATCTAGGAAGGGGAACAGAGGGAGAGACAAGGGGTCTAACATTCATGAAGATGCGAGGTCTCAGGTGCATGTACTTGACTTGGTTACGTTGAGAATAACAGCAAGCAGGTCCATGTTGCAAGGATAAGGGTAAACAGACTGTAGGTATAGGATATAGTGGATCAGCAGGATAAAGAGTCAGACAGAGCAGAGCGAAAGAGGTGAATTTTAAGGAGAGATTTGAAGGTACGAAAGAAGGGGGCAAGACAGATGTGGACAGGGAGGGAGTTCCAGGCATGGGGGGCAGCAAGGGAGAAGGAACAAAGGTGGTTAGGGGAGCAGGGAAGGCGTTGAAGGGTGAGAGAAGGGACAGAGGAGGAGCGAAGTCCATGGGCTGGAGTATGGAGGGAGATAAGCACAGAGAGGTAGGGGGGAGCGAGGTTATGAATAGCTTTATAGGTGAAGACTAGGAGCTTGTGCAGGATTCTTTCAGGAAGGGGAAGCCAGTGAAGCGAAGAGAGGAGGGGCTGAACATGGTCGAAGCGACGGGCGAGGTGGATGACCCTGGCAGCAGAGTTTGGGATGGAGATAAGGGGAGAAAGGTGAGACCAGGGAACGCCAGAGAGAAGGAGGTTACCGTAATAGAGGTGAGAGATGACCACAGCATGAACAAGCGTATTGGCAGATGAGACAGAGAGAAAAGGGCAAATCTTAGCAATGTTATGGAGGGAGAAGCGACAGGATTTAGCAACAGAGTCAATGTAGGGTTTTAAAGAAAGGG
>QEPC01012365.1:475352-498399 GCA_003113815.1 Sphenodon punctatus
ATAGATAGATAGATAGATAGATAGATAGATAGATGAGTTAGCTTAGTGATAGGGACAGCATTAGTGATTTAGTTTTAGTGTTTGTAGGAGTAGGCCTGAGTACTTATTAGATAATCCATTATTTCATAGCATTTAGAATAGTTAATAGCAGTTAGATTTAGTGTAGATATATATATATATAATATTAGATAAAAAAATTAAATTAAAAAACCCATATATAAAAAAAAACATATAAAACCAAATAAAAAACCATATCAAAAACAAAACAAAAACCCATAACAAAATATTTCCCGAATGGCTGAACCCGAACCGAACGGCCGAACCAAACGACTGAACCCGAACCCGGTGAATTAACCAAATGGCCGAACTGAACAGCCAAACTGAACGCAGTCAAACCGAGCAGCTGAACCCGAACCACGATCTGTTCTCCCATCCCTAGTTAATATGTTGGCCCCTCTTTTTACATACATTAACGATACTGGAGAAATCCCTAGATCATGGTTAAATAGCATTGAGTCCCTATTTATAAAAAGGGTGACCCGAGGCAGTCCGTAAACTATCGTCCGATCAATTTATTAAGCGTCATTGGGAAATTGTATGCCAGATTTTTCCTGGGTAAATTACAGCTTTTAATGGATGAGAATAATATTATAGAGCTTGAACAGGCAGGTTTTCAAAAATGCAAATCTACTATAGACCATGTACTTGTTCTTTCCTATACAAATAGTTGCTCGTCAGGGAAAATTGTATCTCTGTTTCATTGATTTAAATATGGCTTTCGATTCTGTTAGCAGGGAGCGACTGTGGGCTAAATTAAGCTCTTCTTCGCTAGATCCTAGACTATTGTTCCTGCTGATTACGCTGCATAATAACAACACGTTGCAGATTAGATATGATTCCTGCTGAATGCCTTCTAAAAAGGTTCAGGTCTCTTGTGGGGTCAGACAGGGTTGTATACTGGCCCCTGCTCTATTTAATATTTCTTAAATTATGTGATTCCATTTATGAAAACTGTAGATACCCATGCTCCATTGATTGGTGTCCGGAGAATTCCAACTTTATGCAGATGATACTGTTTTAAAATCCTAATCAATGGTGGGGCTTAGACAATCTATGCACCGCTTTGGGGATTATTGTAGCAGAGAGGCCCTAACAATTAACTATTCCAAGATGAAGGTAATGATAGCAAGACCTAGTGCGATTAGAAAACTGCATCGTTGGGCAATAGGGGAAAATTTGATTGAGCAAGTGAGCTCCTTCAAATATCTAGGAGTTACTTTTTCCAGTTCACTTAGTTGGAATGGTCATATTGAGGCAGTCAAACCCAGGCTAAGCAAACGTCAGCTTCAATAGTAAATTATTACTATGGTTAAGGGGGCAAGCTGGTTTCTCCAGCTCTTCACCTCTTTAGGGCTAAAGTGATTGGCAAAGGTCTACATGCTTTCCCAGTGTGGGGTAGCTCCTATCTTGATAAGTTGGAGGTCATACAGAATGGCTTCCTATGTACAGGTTTAGGGGTCCCTAAAGGAACTCAGGTGATTTTGCGCTCTGAGGCATCTTGTCCTTCTCTTTAATCTGTTGCCCTTCAGCTACTATTGAAATATTGGACAAAGGCTATATTATTCTCGTCACAAGATATGTCTCTTCTGAGTTTAGTGGTAAAAAGTGGTTTTCTTGACTCCTGGTCCATGTCGGTGGAGTTAGAAGTCCAAAGACTCGGATTTTCTGTGGATTCGCTTAAGCATTTAGGGCTGAAAGGAGCTATGTCTCTCCTAAAAATAAGACTGGTTGATCAAGAGCTCCAAATTGAGAATGCCCTCATCATGAAAGCTCAGAGAGTTGCCCCCGATTTTATCCTGTTTAACCCTCCTAGTGTAGGGTCTAGTTATCTGCTTGCTTGGACGGATTCTAGAAAGAGTCAGGCCTTTACAAGGTTTAGATGCAATGTCTTCCCTTCAGCCCTCTTAGAAGGACGCTATACTGGCATTCCTAGGGAGGCACAACTTTGTTTATCCTGCAATCTACAGGAAGTTGACTCTGTTAGTCACATCCTGTTTCATTGCCTGAGGCTTTCTGGACTGAGACACAAATATTTAGATATAGTTTGTGGGAACTACATCGTCTGTAATCTAGAATTTTTATTACAAATCTGCCTAAGCCCAGTTGACTCAGGGCTGACAAGATCTGTGGCAAACTTCTGCATTGCTGGTATACCGCAGAGGTAAACTATATCTGTAGTAAATGAGTGATCCTCTCCTTTTAGTTGATCTGATGATTTGGTGTTTTAACCTTATAAGCTTTTTGGCTTTTGGTGTATTATGTTTAGTACTGCTCCGGCTGGGGATGACCACGTGCCACATCAATCTCATAGATGTTTTCAGTGTGGGCTATCAGCCCAGATGTGGTCCCCTGCAGCCCTCTTTTTATTTTTTTTGTCACAGATCTAAAGAACATAAAAAGATAGGAACATAAGAAGTGCCATACTGTGTCTGACCAATGGTTTGTCAAGCCCTGCATGCATTTTGTCTCCAGTGCCACAAGTGGGTGGGTGGCCAATCTCTCTCTGCAGGGGACTTCCGAACAGGTCATAGGACAATCCATTCCCTGTTGTTCCAGACCCCATGCCTTACCTTGAATTGAGCAAATCCGCCTTTCGGGCTGGGTTCAGGAGGGGGCGGGGTATAATTTAATAAATAAATAAATAAATAAATAAATATCATAGTACTGCCAGACCGTGCACCTCATTGGCTTGCTTTCTGACGGCTCCTGCGGGTGCGACCTCCACCGTGATGGTGTTTTGGGCCTGGCACCAGCAGCATCAGCATCATCACCCTCTCTGAAACAGGAACACATAAACAACACCTAAATAATATCATTAATTTATGTTGATGCCTCAAGTCCTTCCAAGAGCAACTAGAGACCCTGGCTGGCACATGTCTTGGAGGGTGTTTTGGCTCGTGCCTGGCTGGCTGCTGCAAGAGTCCCCCCACCCTCTCTCTGTGGCAGACCCATACCTAAGACAAGTGTAAATCATCCCATTGTTGGGGTGCTAGGGATGGGAATTAGAGATCCTGGCTGGCACGTGTCTGGGAGGGTGCTTTGGCTCATGCATGGCTGCTGCAAGAGCCCCTCCCCCCCAGCAGACCCATATCTAAGACACATGTAAATCCTGCCCATCCACTAATGCCCACTGTTTTTGTTTCTGCCTGACTGCCCACCACCCACACACCCACCCACCTGCACGCCAATAAACAGAAATAAATTTTACAAACCTGGCAGCAGTGGTACCTCCTGTGCCCTCTTCCTCCTCTGGTGAGGAACTGACCTGCACCACCTTTGATGGTCCAGGCTGGACCACTTCCTCCTGCACCTTCACCTTCCTCATCTTCATTTTTCTTTTTCCATCCATTCCAACCAAACCAAACCAACCACACACACAGCCAAACCACACACACGCAGTCAAACCAAAATCAACCACCTCAACCAAACCCACATGCATGCACTCGAACTACTGTTTCTGGGTTGGGACACGATAACGGGACCAAACAATACCAATACCAATACCAAACTCTGCTGAACGTTCGGCCGAACTGAATGCCGCCGAACCGAACGACTGAATCCAAACTCGGTTCCCAGACCTAACAACCGAACATCCGAATCGCATTCTGTTCACACATCCCTAGTGGCCAGGTTGGAGCCTGAAACATATGGCCAAAGTCGACATACCAGGTGTAATTGACGGAAGGCACTTCTCGCCATAGCCTCCACCTGGGCATCCAGGTGAAGCTGCGCATCAAGGAGTACCCCCAGACTCCACACCTGGGGAACCAATGGAGGACAGACCCATTCTATGATGGGGGCTATCAGCTCCATTGCCTTACCCACCAACATAACCTCTCTCTTGTTGGGATTCAGCTTCAGTCGATTAGCCCTCATCGAATCCCCTACCGCAGTTAGACACTGAATAAGCATGGAGACTGTGGGGTCTGGGTCTGTTGAAAAAGAGAGGTATAGCTGGGTGTCATTAGCATATTGATGGCACCGTACACCAAACCTCCTGATCACCTCGCCAAGAGACTGCATGTATACATTGAACAGGAGGGGGGACAACACCGAATTCTGAGGGACACCACACGCAAGGTCTCAGTATAATGACAAACACTCACCGAGTACCACTTACTGGGTTCTTCCAGTCAGGAATTAGCGGAACCATTGAAGAACAATCCTGCCCACCACTGAACAGTCCCGCAGGCACACCACCAACATCTCGTGATAAACCGTATCAAAAGCAGACGACAGATCTAGTAGAACCAACCAGTCCTTTTCCCGGCGCGGATCATCTACCAAGGCCACAAGCGCAGTTTCCGTGCCATAACCCAGGCGAAATCCCAACTGAAAGGTATAAAAAAACCTGATGCGGTCAGGATGCCCTTGCAACAGATGAGCCACAACCCGCTCAATAACCTTCCCTAAAAAGGGAAGGTTACAGACAGGTCGATATCTGGCAAGGGAGTTAACATCAAGTGATGGTTTCCTGTACCACTGTTAAGAAAATTTTGTGCAATATCTTCCCCCATCCCTCCCTTTTTTTAAACTACATTTAAATTAGGGCTGAAATGAGAATTAATTTCTTTCTTGTGAAAATCTCATGAGAATCAAGAACTGATACCGAGATCACAGGACAATCTCAATAATGGTTCAAGAACTCAGTTGAGAATTTTACCTTTTACCATTTACAATTCTTGTTTACTGTCAGTTTGCCATGCATTGCATTCTTCCCAGCAATGTGCGTGCACAAAATGGCTGCTGTGGCTGTTCTGCGCATGCACAGCCCTCTTCCAAGATGGTGGCAGCAGTGTGACTGCCATTTTGGAAAAGGGCAGCCATTTTGTGCATGCACATTATTGGGACGAACGTGGTACATTGTAAACAATAATGAGAAATGGAAATGGTAAACAGTAATGGTAAATGTAATCATATAAAAAAAAAAATCTCAACTGAGAAAGTGTCAAGAATCAGGGATTTTCTCTAATCTTGATTATCACAAAAACAAACCCGAGAACTGTGATTTTTGGTGACAATCGTGAGAAATCGATATCAAGTTTCAGCCCTAATTTAAATATCTTTCACTTGACTGTGATGCCCCAAACCACTGAACTACA
Source organism: Sphenodon punctatus (assembly GCA_003113815.1). Classification (NCBI taxonomy): domain Eukaryota; kingdom Metazoa; phylum Chordata; class Lepidosauria; order Sphenodontia; family Sphenodontidae; genus Sphenodon; species Sphenodon punctatus. Next base: position 480,515 of record QEPC01012365.1, read on the forward strand.
TTTATTTCTTTATTATAGGTGTGTAGTAAATTTTCATTTAAAGTGAGGAAAGAACACTATACCTTGCCATTATCATAGAATTTTTCATAGGATACTCAGTTTGGAAGGGGCCTCCAAACGTCATCTGGCCCAACCCCCTATAATTTTATAGAGAGAGATGTCAAAATTAGGAGTTATTTTGAATTTAATAACCAAGCCAAGCGCGTGCACCTGGGACCTCGCATCTTCGTGAATGTTACATTCCTTGTCTCTCCCTCTGTTCCCCTTCCTTCGTTTCTCCCCCTGCCCCCCAGGTCTCTAAGATTGTAAGCCCTAGGGCAGGAACCGTGTCTATTCCATTACTTTGTAAAGTGCCAGGTACATTGCTTGCGCTATAAAAATGCTTGATAATAATAATAATAATTAATAATTAATAATAATTTTCTATAGAAGTTGTTCTTTCTTTCTTTCTTTCTTTCTTTCTTTCTTTCTTTCTTTCCAATTTAGCATTAAAATAATGCTGCTAAGAAATTCATCCCATTTTTACCTCTCTCTTACATATCCATGTTTTGGCCTGTTGTCTCAAAATTTAGTCAAGTACTATATTACAGATCTCAACACCGGTTCTTTGGTGTTTACAACACTACACTATTTCCTCTAAATATATTGTTGTTATCCTGTGCTTCTCCTGAATTTCCCTTTCCTCATGTGTCTCTGTTGGAGTTGAAGTGGGTAACACATTTGCTACCCATGGGTAATACCTGCATTTTGGGTACCCCAATGTGGTACGCAGCCGCCCCCAATGAAAATGAAGGGGTGCCCTGGATGCCGATCCTGAAACCCATGGTTCCCTCATTCCCTGGGCTGACTCACCTCACCACCAGCCTGCTGCTAATTGAGTCCAGTTGCTACTCTCTGTTCCCTGCTGGTTACGTCTCAGGCCCGCACGTGGCTCTGCTGAGCTGGGGACTTCCCCTGCTTGGCTTTTTCTGAGCAGTGGGGTGGGTAATGAGGAGGCCTCATCCCATCTGTGTGCAACTCCCTAATGGATCCCCTGTTCCTAGGGAGACAAATATAAGGGGTGTGCATGGGTTCTGCACACCCCATTTTGGTTCCCCCTAGGAACAGGGGGGCCATTAGAGGGTTGCAGAAGAGGCCTCCTTCGCGCCTCCCACCCCTCGCTCAGAAAAAGCCGAATGGGGACATCCCCAGCTTAGCTCAGCTGCGTTCAGATCCAGGATGAGCCGGAAGTAGCAAACAATGATTGGAGAAGGAACAGCCCGGCGGTGAGTTGAGTCAGCCTGGGGAGGTTGGGTACCCCTTCCATTCATATTTGGGTACCAATTGGTGCCAGAATGCAACTGAGGCAGGTTGGGCACCCCAGATTTGCCAGATGCCTGGTTGCAACTCTAGTTCCCTGGGTATTAACAAATGAAATATTAGCCCACCTCAGGTGGGTGTCCACCTGCCTCTTTATTAGGTGTTCTCCCCCACTGGCCACAAGGCCTCCATCCACCGGAGCTGCTACCACTGCTCACCATAGCGTCTCAGAGAATGTGGAGCCCACTGTATGGTAAATATGGGCTAATATATACCCACATGTCCACGTCCTGTCAATTAGTTTGCATGCTGTGCCTCCATGTGTACAGGTCTGCCAGCACAATACAGCTGTGCGCAGAAATCCAAAGGAAGAGCAACCATTTCCTGCCCGTCTCTGCTTTTGCACTCACTAGCGCTGCAAGTGGGGGCTGCTTGCAAGCACATGAAATACATGCAAGGGGCTTCCTATTTATTAGGCTGGACACGCTAAGCATGTGAATGGGGGCTTCGTGGACCAAACCCAGACTGCAGTGGCTATCATCCCATTTGTTAACACTCTCTGCTGCTGTCTTACTAAGCATTCCTGTCCCTCTGCTGCATTGTACAAAGTGGATTCACTGGAAATGTATATCAGGTGATGCAGCATTTGTTCCATATGACTTGCTCTCATTCATCTCATCAGGACGCTCACTACAAAGACTCTTCTTCAGCCCAGTTTACAGATCAATGCTGATATTTAATCATTGTTCTTGATTTGAAAGTAAGTGTTAACCCTATCTTCTTTTGGATCCTTAAGGCCATCCCAGGACAGTCTCCTGCTAATTACATCATGGTGCCAACTGTGTGCTTCCAAGGCTCTGGTATTCCCTTCCCCTTGAAGTTCACCCAAACCTGAAGGTTGCAATGAAGCATAGAGAAGGAGTCAGTCTTTCAGATGTGTAGGATATATTACTGTTATTTTTTACAATTTTTATTTTATCACCCTACCATATCCTGAAGGCTTACAGAGTTTACAACAAATAAAATAGCATACTAAATATAATAAACAGAAATATAAATGACAAATATAAATAAGTCACGTATAAAACTTCAAGAAAATGAAACCCTCCAACATTACTCCCTTTCCTTTGCCTTGAACCTTTTTAGGGGGGTGGGAGTCCCAACCTTCCCACCCCCATCTTTCTGCCCTGTCCATACCTCCCACTTCCAGCCAAGGCCAACCCTATATCCTTCTCTTCCAACCATTCCCATAAAACCCCACCTTAGATTTTCTTGGTTAAACTTCAAAAGGGTTTCCAATTCAGTGTAAGAATTTATTGCTGAAGTAGAATGTCTGAGTCTGACATTAAGATTACCAGCTACAATGAGAGATATTTGAAAGAACTCAAAATTAATGAATTATCAATCCTCAAACCGACTTCTAATTGCCAGAATAATCAACATTATTTATTATTTATTATTTAAATAGAATCAGCAATGTGCCTGGTGTTGAACATTTGTGATAAGACACAGGTCCTTGCCCTGATGGACTTATACTCTCAAATGGACAAGGAGGAGGGGTGAGGGTGACAAAAAGGAGAGGCACAGTGGGACACTGGAATACATTCATGAAGTTGAGAAGTTACAGATGCACACACTTAGAGCACAGACCATGCATTCTACCATTATCTCTGTCCTTCTGAGGCATCTAATGGCTTGTAAACACAATCACTTAACACCACTGAACTGCAGAGGAAATTAAATTAACTGCACAGTAATAAAATTTGTGTAAGTGTATGCATTCATAGTGTAGAGAATGTAAGGTTATCATGCTGGTCCCAAATATAGACAATGAAGACAAAGTAGTACAGTGATGTCTTTTATTGGCCCAACTACAATTGATATGCGTACCTCTCCCAACTGTAGTTGGGCCAATAAAAGATATCCCTAAACTACTTTGTCTCCATTACCTATGCACTCATAGAAACACTCCTCTACACAACAGTTTTCATGTCAGTATGGCATTGTTAGTATTTTGTCAGATAAGTTATTATTTATTTATTTAGATTTATACACCACCCTTCCTGAAGAGGCTTAGGGAGGCTTACAAGTCATAAAATAACAATAAAATTCAAACAATAAAAAACTCTTTCTCTCCCCCACAACCCTACCCCAAAACCCAGTCAACCCCTATCCCCACCCGCCAAATCCTTTTTCAAATAAAATTATTTTTCATGGCCTCTGGAAGATGTTCAGGCTCAGACTCAAGTGAACCTCCTGGGGAAGGGACTTCTAAAAAACTGGGGTAGCAACTGAAAATGCCCTTCTGCACCCCCCCATCCTACAGACAAATATAACAGCTGGAATGTGCAAGTAGGTTCTTCCAGCTGACCATAGGAGCTGCAATGGGGCATAGTAAGAGAGGCAGTCTTTCAGATATATGGGACCCAGACTGTTTAGGACTTTAAAGGTCAAAACCAGCACCTCAAATTGTGCCCAGAAAGCTATAGGGAGCCAGTGCAGGAGCCAGTACAAACTTCAGAGCACTGGTGTAATGTGTTCCCAGCGACTCATCCCCAAAAGGAGCCATGTTGACTCATAGGGATGTGTGAATGTGGTTTGGATGTTCAGAGTTCGGACTGAACTCGGTCTGTTCCGATGACTGAACTGAACGTCTGAACCGAACCTGAACCGACCGAACTGAACTCAATCCGAACTCAAAAATGACCGAACAGTTCGGTACTGTTTGGGTGAGTTTGGATGAGTTTGTGCGGGAAAAGCGTGACTGGAAGGCCCAGGGAGAGGGAGGCAGCTAAGGAGCAGACTTCCTGGCACCAGGGGTGGAGAGGCCTGGAGTAGCAGCGAGCCTGCCCAATCACCATCCCGTTTCTCCTCAGACCACTGGCCTCACAGTCTGCGATTGGACATAGGGGAAAGATGCTAGACTGCACATAGACAAAGGGGCTCGTGGTAAGGCGGGCACAGTAAGTAACAAAAGTCATTGCCCCCCCACCCCCTTTCCAACACCTTCTGAACTAGTTACTGATCCTGTCAGCAGGCGTTTTCAGAAGTCTCCCTCTCCCAGCAGTTTGAGTTCCTCCCAATCCATTGCCATCCTCCTCCTATTTCACCCATCCCACACATTTACCTCCCTAGTATCATTTATTTAAATTAGATTAGACAGATTTAGGCATTATTTTTATTTTGTACCCATCCCTGTGTTCTTTCTCCCTACCCTCCATTGAATCCTCCCCCTCTTCCCACTATATATTCCATCCCTGATTTCCTTCCCCTGTTTTCAGATTTAGTTAGAGTAGCATTAGATTGATTTAGCTTTCATTTCAGTTTTTTGCCCCTCCCTGGGTTGTTTGTTGTGAGCTGTCTGTATTTCCCCCCTCTATCCCTGTGTGTGTGTGTGTGTGTGTGTAGATAGATTAGATTAGATGTAGGAATTTGCTTAGTTATAGAGATAGATAGAGATAGTGTGTAGTGATTCAGTTTTATAGTGTCTTTATAGGACATGTCCTTTGTGTTAATAGATATTCCATTTAGTTCCATAGGTTTTAGAATAGTTAATAGCAGTTAGATTTAGTGTAGATACACATTCTTTGGGTTGGAAGAAATCGAGAAGGGAAGTAGGTCTGCTGCCTGTAAGGTGGGCAATGGGGCACATGGCAGAGGTGGTAGGGTTCATGCCAGTGGAGTGGGACCATGCAGCAGGAGCCAGAGCCCATCACCATGCCGCAAACTCCACAGGCCTGATTTTTGGAGAAATGATGTTCCTCCAGGGCCACCAATGTCCCCCATTATTGATGTGATTCCCAACAGTTCTCCTGGGGGGCTGTCTGCAAGTTGAGACCCTGCTGACACATCTTGGGGCTAATACGCTACATGTGCTGCTGCTGTCAGGTAGGGATCTGACAAGCTGTATATACAAACATACAATGAGATTCTGCCATCTGCCAGAAGCAGCACAGAGGGGTAAAAGATTGGTCAGGTCAAACTAAGCTGGTAACAGATATAACTGGATTGGGGCTATACATTTCTCGTGTAAATTGTTTAAAAGTAGGGAAGAGGGCTGCTTAGATTCCTCATGAAGGATTCTCATAAGGATAGATGGCAGCAGGAGGTGGAAGGTTTTTTGGATAGGCTGGGGCTCTCCAACGGGAAAAAAAGATCCTTTGCAGGCAGTTATTATTACGAGAGCAAGGGATATTGCCTGGCAAAATGATGTGGTAATTGTAAGAAACACTCAGTATATGAAGGATTACCTACAGTGGGTTCCGAGTAGTGGGGAGTCAGCAGCATATTTAGCAACAGCTATGTCCCCAAGAGAAAAATTCTTATTCATGGCAGCAAGGCTTAATACCCTCCCATCTAAAATCCTTGAGGGAAAGCAGGGGGGAGTCCCTTACAGAGATAGATTGTGGCCTTTTGATCATATCACCGCTGAGTCTACCCAACATATTTTGATTGCCTGTAGGCTATATGAGGAGGAAAGTGCTGTCCACTTTCTTGGATAAATTCCCAGGAAGAGTGGAATATGAGTTGATGTTGTTGGCCCTTCAAGATACAAATCATGATATTACCAAAATGGTGGCTAACTATTGGACACAGGTTTCCAGGTACAGCAGAATTTTTTGGAGTTTAAGCGTGTCAATGCTATGGAGTGATGTTTCTTAAAGTTCTATTCCTTGTATTTTATTTAGTATTTACTACCTGTTTTTATGTATTTTCTTTGAATTTTGGGTAGGTGGGTTACTAGTAAATTGCTTTATAGTATTGTATGTATGCTTTTTATGACCTACGCAATGGTCTATGAATACACTTAATAAATAAATGTTGATTGATAACTTTTATAATAACTTTTTAAAAAACAAACATTAACAATATAACAAGACTTAAAAATAGCAAACTTAAGTGTCTCAGGTACAAAGGATACCGATATCGAAAATAAAATCTTTGAAATCGGTATAGATATCGGTACCAATATTAATATCAATACCGATTTCCAAATGTTTGGCCGAACCAAACTCCACCGAACCGAACAACTGAAACCTAACTTAGTTCCCGAACCGAACGACCGAACCCAAACTTGGTTTTCGAACTGAACGACCGAATGGCCGAAAATCCAAACTGTGTTCTGTTCGCACAACCCTATTGACTCATTCTGCACCATCTGCAACTTCCATACAGTCATCAAGGGCAGCCCCATATAGAGTGCATTGCAGTAATATAGCCTCGAGGTGATGAAAGCATGAGTAAAAGTGGCCATATCAGAGTCGGAAAGAAAGGGCCGCACCTTCTCACCAAATGGAGGTGGTGAAAAGAACTCCGGGACACAGCTGCCACCTGGTTAAAATAACTTTACTTTAAAGTACCTATGGGATTGTTTGCATAGAGACCTCAACACACTGGGTGACATTGGGTCAATCACAATATTCTCTCAGCCTAACCTACCCCACAGGATTGTTGTGAGGATTAAAAATTGTGTTAAATTGTTCTATGTAAAGCACTCTGTGTGCCATTGCAGGAAAATGCTATATAAAAATTATTATTATTATTTTATTATTTGATTTGATTTGATTTATTTGATTTATTTATTTATTTATTTATTTTATTAAAAAAATAATGGTTTAGAGATCTGCAAATGTTGTCATTTTTGGGTAGTCCTCTGAATAACCAAAAAACACTCACAATGAAAATAGATATTCACACTTTTGCTTCTTCAGATATTCCATTTTGGGTACTTCATTTGTTTTGATATTTCAGTTTAGTCATAAGCTAGTTTGTTTCAGTTTTTGTGCAATAACACTATCAAAATTATGATTATGATTTATTTGTATGGTGCAAGCAGTGTACCTGGCAGTGTACAATTAATAACTATAGACAGGACCCTACCTCAGGAGGCTTAAGATATGCATGTGCTTAAGTGTACAGTGGAGAGGAGGGGCTGAACATGGTCAAGTGATCAGCAAGTTGGATGACTTTGTTAGGAGAGCGCTGAATGTAGATGAGGGGGTGAGATCAGAGCAGGGGAGACCAGTCAGGAGGAAGTTACAGTAGTCAAGGCAAGAGATGATTAGAGCATAGTCTAGGTTTTTTTGCAGTGGAAACAGTAAGGCAGGGTTGTATTTTAGCAGTATTATACAGAGCAAAGCAACATGATTTGGCAACAGTCTGGATCTGAGGCATATAGGAGTGGGAGGAGTCAAAGATGAATCCCAGGTTACACGCCTGAAGGACAGGCTGGATTGTGACACTCTCAATGGAAATTGAGGGGTGGTAGAGGGGGGATGTTTTCGGGGGGAAGATGAGGAGTTCAGTCTTGGCCATATTAAGTTTGAACTGGCAATGAGACTTCCAAGCAGAATTGTCAGAGAGACAGTCAGTGATATGAGAGGGAGGGAGGGAGGGGAGAGCGTGGTAGTGAAGAGGTAGAATTGCATATCAATCATCATCATCATCATCATCATCAAGGTGATCCTCGAAGTCATGAGATTCAAAGAGTTTTCCCAGAGAAAGACTGTAAAGGGAAACGAGAAGATGGCCCAGGACAGAGCCTTGAAGAACTCCCACAGAGAGGGGAAGTGACATAGAGGAGGTACCAGCAAGAGAAATTTTGAAGGAGAGATTCGAGAGATATAAAGAGAACCAGTTGAGAACAGAACCCCCAAAATCAAGGGACTGTAGTGAATCCAGGAGGTGGCCATGGTTGACAGTGGGTGATTTCAGATATGACGGGGCCGGTGGTGGCCCCATCACAGAATCACCCAGTGATTCCCCGCCAGGATCACACCGGCATGTCCAACAGACATGCCAGCTGATCCCAGAAGGGAATTGGGGAGTGGGCGGGGGCCGCGTGGCACAACGTGAGGCTGCGGGGGCCCCCCCACTCCCTTGCCACCCACCCTTCTGGGAGATGGGTGGGCACTGCAGCCAATGCAGCTGCAGTGCCTGCCCGAATTGACCATGGCCTGGAATCCCACCACTGATTCCGGGTCGTGGTATCCATCCAGACGGGACGGGCCCCTTCATCGCGGCAGGGAATCACATTCACCACGTGATCCTGCCGATCACATGGTGAATGTGATTCCCCACCATGATTGATGGGGGTGAACATCTGGGGGGGAACTTCCGTTCCCCCCCAACAGATGTGATGAGACCTTGCTCACCTGGTGGGTCCACCGTGGTTGAGCATGATCTCGTCATGTCTGAAAATACCGTGTCAAGGACAATGGAGAAATCAAGGAAAACCAGAAGGGAGAAGAGGCCCTTAGACTTAGCTAAAAGAAGGTCAATTGTGAGGGCAGTTGACTAGAGAGGGTAGAAGTCCAAATGAAGGGGGTCAAGGGAGGAATTGAAAGAAAGGAAATTAAGACAATGCATGTAGACAGCCCACTCCAGGAGCTTGGAAGTGAAGGGTAGGAGCAAAATGGGGAGATATCTGGAAGGGTCGTAGGGGACAAAAGTGGCCTTCTTGAGGATACGGGAGATGGTGGCATATTTGAGAGCCAATGGAAATTTATTTATTTTTTATTTTTTATTTCCATAAATTTCTACCCTGCCCCTCCTGCCATGCAGAAATGACCCATTAGAAAGGGAGAGATTAATGGGGTGCAGAAGAGAAGGCACAGCAGTGTGGACAATCACTGTTAGGAGGAGATGAGGTAAAAGAGGCAGGTAGAGGGGCTGGATGAAGAGAGGAGGGTTGTGACCTCATCAAGGGAAGCTAGGGAGAAAGAGAAAAGAAGAGAGTGGAAATAGAAGGGAAGGAACTCCAGAAGGCAAGAGCCAAATAGGGCTCTACCTCCAGATTGACTACAGGAGGGATTGTGCCTGACCACCAAGGGAGGCTGGGGAAGCTTGCCTCCTAGGGCCTGGAGACTGACCCATTAGTTGCAGGTAGAATGGGACAAACTTTCCAGAAGAAAGGGAACCTGAGAATCACCAGAGGCTATGGGTAATTTCAGATGTTACTCGCTCCCAGGTTGCCACAGTGAATCCCCAAACATTGAAAGCCACCAAACCCCCACATGTGGTTCTGACAGGCCCCAAACAGACATGTTGGGAGCGGTACCACAGCAAGGAAACAGACAGCCAGACCACGATCCGGCACAGTGCAACAGATGTTACACCGATCCCGGACTGTGGTAAGAACCCCCAGAAGCCACTGGGGTGGGGCGGGACACAGACATGGCCGACCGAGGGCAAAGGAAGCCAAAAGCACCACAAGGCACTGCCCATGCAATGGAAATGGGAAGGGAAGGGGAGGAGGGAGGAGAATGGCAGAGCTGCACACATACAACAGGGAGAAGGAAGCAATGGACAGAGCAGCACACAAACCACACACACACACAAGTGGGCAGATGCACAGCCGAAAGGGAAGGTAACCCAGGGGGAGGCTCACAAAGGGCACACTTAGGGCACCACAACAATGGGACAGGCATGGACAGACACCCACAAAAAGACACAGGGACAGGGCAACCCACACATCTAGGAACAGCCACTCAGAGGGGGGAAATGGGGAACACCACACTGAGAAGCCCAACAGCTAGCACCAAATAAAGGGGGGGAGAGGTCAACAATGGGCAAGGATACAGGAGGGGGAAGGGGATGGAATAGAGCAGGGCACGGGGGTAGGCACCCAAAACACCAGGCACAGCATGGGCAGCCCTCAGGTAAGCAGCTCTTCACCACTACTGGAGGAGGGTGGCCCTCCTCAGTGCATTCATGCTCGCGATGCCCACCCAAAGGTGCCTCTGGGCCATGCACAGGGCCCAGCAATGGTGGGAGGGGGCCCTGATACAATGGGACGATGCTGCTTGGAGGGTCCACTTCAAGGTGGATCAGCGTACCCTCCGGTGACTAGAAGAGCTCCTGCAGCCCTGACTGGAGCAACAGCATACCCCCATGCAGTCCCCTATACCTATCCTGCAGCAGGTGGGCTTAGCAGTCTGGGCCCCGGCTACCCTGGATTCCTGCCGTTCCGTGGCACAACACTTTGGTGTGGGCCTGACAACCATCACCTGCATCATCCACAACTTCTGTGAGGCTGTGGAGGCTGTCCTCCATGACTGCATGATGCAACTCATGGATTAGGAGGCTGTGATGGCTGGCTTCAAGGCTTCTGGGTTCCCAAACTGCCTGGACGCTATCGATGGCACCCATGTCGGGATCCTCCGTCCCCCTCCCCCCATGATGATGCAGCTGAGTACATCAACAAGCATGGATACCATTCACTGCAGCTGCAGGCTTTTGTCAATTACCGGGGCTGGTTCACTGATATCTTCATCAGTCACGCCGGACGCAGCCATGATGTCCGGATCCTCACCATCTCCTCCCTCTGCATGGATGTACAGGGGGGACTATGCCAACATGAAGATGACCTGGATTGAGGGGGTGTTGATGCCCCCCTGCATAATTGGGGACCCAGCTTATCCACTGCTCCAATGGCTCATGAAGGCCCATTCAGTGCCCAGGAACCAAATGGAGTCCCTGTACAACACCTGACTGCACACATCGAAGACCCTGGTCGAAAGGGCCTATGCTGCTCTCAATCAGATGTGAAGGTGCCTTGCCAGGCACCTGGACTACTCAGTGGAAACCTCCATGCTTGTCATTGGTGCCTGCTGTGTGTTTCACAATATCTGGGAGACCGATGGGGCAGCTCTGGGGTATTCCATGCCACAGCAGCCAGCTGTCCTGGTCCCACTCTATATGAACAAGATGAACCCCAGGGAGTAATGTTAGACTGAGCAGATCAGAGCAGCACTTACAAGGCACAGATCATGAGTTCCCCTGCCCTGAGTCTACCGGGGTGCCGGGGTGTGGATCCCTGGTAGTCCCCAGTGCCAGAGAGCTGTAGTCCCTTACCTTTTCCAGTGGGTGTTCCCTCCCCTCTGGGTCCTACGAGGTATTTGCTTCATGATGCGGGACCCCTAGCATAGCCATGCCCAACAGGGCCATAGCCTGTCCTGCTACATGCAGGGTCCCCGCACTGATTAACTAAGAATGACAGACATGATGGTTATAGTGTATAACTGTGTGTTTATTTTATTTACAGTGCCCTCCGTGCCCTACTTCCCCCTCCCTCTTCCCCCAACCTGTCCTGCTTCCTGGCAGACCCATCCTGCTTCCTGGCAACCCAGCGTGTCTCCTCCAGCAATTAACAGGATCACAAGACCCGGGCAGCACAGTAACACTAGGGGCTCACAGTAATAGTATCCACACCACAGCAATAGGTTTCTCAGGGCAGCAGACCTCTGGCCACATGTTCCACCAGTTCTGTTCTCCTAAGCTCTGGTCGCACACAGCCCACAAACACCGCAAGCCGCTCCTCACTTTTCAGCGTCCCGCTCACTCAGTGCCAGCCGCGATGGTCCAATCAGCTGGCGCAGCAGGCGGGGGCGTGTCTCCTCCAGCAATTAACAGGATCACAGGACCTGGGCAGCAACAGTAACAACTAGGGGCTCACAGTAATAGTATCCACACCCCAGCAATAGGTTTCTCAGGGCAGCAGACCTCTGGCCACACGTTCCACCAGTTCTGTCCTCCCAATCTCTGGTCGTACACAGCCCAGTATTCCTTGTGGTGTTAGGGCTGCCGTGGCTCGTGCAACATGAACCACAGATAAGCTGGGGTCGCTGGCAGATCCAGTTTGGCTCTCCCCGTTGCACCCAATGTTGTCTGACGCCCGCACCCTTACCTAGCCCGGCATTGACCTGTGCCGGGAGCTGGTAACCAGAAGACTTGGAGCTGCCCTCCCAGTATCAGGACTCCGTGGATGTCTTAAGCAAGCAACAAGCTGCTGAATTACCGCCACATCGGCCCTTTGATTGCCCTATCAACCTAATAGCTGGTCAAGAACCTCCCTTTGGGCAAATCTACACCCTCTCTGCCCCCGAACTGGAGGTGCTCCGCACCTACATTGAAGAAAGTCTGCGCAATGGTTTTATTCACCACTCTCATTCCCCCATGGTGTCCCCTTTCTTCTTCGTCCCAAAAAAGGATGGTGGCCTGAGGCCCTGTATAGATTATCATGGTTTAAATAAGGTTACCATAAAAAATCGGTACCCACTCCCCTTAATTCTGGAACTTCTGAATAGGCTTCAAGGGGCATGCATCTTTACGAAGCTGGACCTTCATGGGGCTTACAACCTAGTGAGAGTCCGACAAGGCGATGAGTGGAAGATGGCGTTCCACACCCAATACGGACATTTTGAATACCTTGTAATACTGTTTGGCTTGGTCAATGCACCAGCCACCTTCCAACACTTCATTAATGATATATTCTGCGATATCCTGGACGCTTTCATCATTGCTTACCTGGATGACATTTTGATTTACTCTACCCCCCGGGAACAGCACATCCATCATGTTCGTCATGTACTTCAGCGATTAAGGACACAAAAATTGTACTGTAAAAGAGAAAAATGTACCTTTCATATCTATACAGTGGAGTTCCTTTGATTTGTCATTTCCTCTGCCAGCATTGGAATGGACAAACCCATTTCAACGCTATTCAACAGTAGCCTTCGCCCCAGGAAGTCAAGTCACTTCAGAGGTTTCTCGGAAGTATTAATTACTACAGACATTATGTCCCCAACTACATCGAGATTTCTTCCCTGTTAACCCAACTCCTCAATAAGAACCAACTGTATATCTGGGGACAGGCCCAGCAGCACAGTTTAGTCTATTTAAAGAAAATTTTTATGATGGCCCCCTTACTGCAACACCCAGACTTTCAGAAACCCTTTTTTGTAGAAGCAGATGCCTACAGCACCGCCATTGGAGCAGTCCTCCTACAACAAATAGAAGGAGAACAACAACGACTATCCTGTGCATATTACTCCCGGCAACTTACGCCGGCTGAACGGAACTACACCATTTTCAATCGAGAGCTCCTAGCCAGTAAAGCAGCATCTGAAACATGGTGGCACTATTTGGAAGGGGCCAAGTACCCCGTTACCATCACCACAGACCACAAAAACTTAACCTAACTGCAGTCCGCCCAGATCACAAATGCACAACATGTGCGATGGGCTCTTTTTTTTGCGCTCTAATTTTGGCATACAATATCACCCTGGCACACAAAACATCTTAGCAGATGCACTTTTGCGTTATAACGAAGGATGGGAAACAGACCGGCCCATACAGGGCCCTATCTTGGATCACAAGGTATTTGCTGCTGCCTACCTCTCTATGGACCAGCTGAAGCTAGCCATGGCCCAAGAACTCCCCAGTGGGGAAGACCCTACTTACCTATTCGAAGATGGCCTAATCAAGAGGCAGCATCAGATCATTGTAACTCCATCCTGCCGGCCCCACATCTTATGGGCCCATCACGATGCCCCCTTAGCAGGACATCCGGGAATAGAATGCACCCAAAAACTTATCCAATTAACCTTTTAGTGCCCACTATCAGCACCGATGTCCAGCAGCATGTAAACAGTTACTCCACATGTGCTCGCACGAAGGTACCCCGAAGGGCCCCCATTGGTCTTCTGCAACTACGACCCATGCCACAGAGGCCCTGGTGATGAATAGGTCTTGATTTTATCATTGAGCTACCCCCTTCCTGAAAATATGACACCATCTTTGTCATAGTGGATCACTTTATGAAACTGGCGCACTTTGTAGCCTGCAAGGAGCTTCCTTCAGCACAGCGAATGACCCTACTCTTTCTCAAGCACATAGTGAGGTTGCATGACTGGCCGTCTGAAATTGTTAGTGACCGAGGTACACAATTCACCTCCCACTTCTGGACAGCCTTGTTCAAGGCATTAAGAATAGACCTGAGACCAACTACGGCATACCACCCACAGGCGAACGGGCAAGTAGAGCGGGTCAACCAGAATCTGGAACAGTATCTACATTGTAATACAAGTCATTTACAAGATGACTGGTACTCATGGTTAGAATGGTTGCTTATAATAATTCACCTAACGCATCCATAGGAGACTCCCCCTTCTTTGTAACATATGGCTATCACCCGCAAATGGGCTCCCACAAATTACCCCCACTCCAGGTGCCAGCAGCCGGGGCACTTGTAAAACAAAGACAACAAACACACGCCCTGGCAAAGACAACCTTAGAGAACCTTAGAGCAATACAAGACACTTGCTGATTCGCATAGTCGCCAATGTCCACCATTGCAACCTGGTGACCTTTTGTAAGTAGATCGCAGGCATTATGCATCAGCTCACCCCTCCGCTAAATTAAATGACAGATACTTTGGACCTTTTCCAATCCACAGACAAATCAATGACGTTAACTACACGGTTCAACAACCCAGAGGGTGTCAGATCCACCCAACCTTCCATGTTTCCCTTTTAAAGAAAGCAGTGGCCCCGCTCTTGCCCGCAACCCCTACAACAGTGGGGCCCCACCCTGCTGACCCTATCGGCCCAGACTACGAAGTCCGAGCCATATTGGACACAAAGCTGTACCATGGAAGACTATACTATTTGATTGACTGGCTGGGATTTAGTTTGGATGAATGATCCTGGGAACCTGCCTCCAGTGCCTTGGACCCTTGACTCGTTCGCCTCTTTCACCTTCGGCACCCGGAGAAACTGGGCCCCATTGGATGCATGGGCCGGCACCCTCAAAGGGGGGGTATTGTCAGCTGCCGCCGCCCCCTTCAGGATCCCCCACAACAGGATCTCCCTACCCCAGCACAGGATGGGGCCCCCTTGCCCTCCACTGAGACACTGGCAACGCTCTCCACAGCACCGCCGCTGGTCACCAAGACAACGCAGGACACCCAAGCACCGGCGGCAGAACACTCCACTTCCCAGTGTTAGAGGCTGCTCCGGCCCCTGCAGCATTGCTCTGCTCACCTGCAAGCACACAAGCAGGTGGGGATTGAGCTACAAAGTACCGACACTGCCGGGTAATCAGAGCATGGGAGGCTGGCTACTTGGAGAGCTGAGTGTGTTTTTTGTGACCTTATTGTTCGTAGAGCTATAGTATAGGACTGTCGACTTCATCACGGACCAGAATCTGAGAGAGATCCCAGTCTGGGGTTCAGCATGGTGGGCCTCTGGGCCCATCATGTCTGAAAATACCCTATATCAGTTAATTTAACACTCGTTAGAATAGACATGCTTGCTCTGTTGTAGTTCCTTGTCAATACAAGCACTAATCAGCTGTCAGCTTGTTCATTTTAGATATTCATAAAATGAATTATTCCTCAAAAACTGGATTGTAACCTTGCAAAATGGAACAACCCACCCATTGCCTCTGAGCTCTCTGGGGAGGCTTGTACAGCTAATATCAAATGCCATTTGCTTGAGCGCTTATTCCATGTGTTTTGTTTGTGGTGCAGAAACAATTTGTCACAAGATCCAGGTCTGATTTGAAACAAAAGATTGGCAGAGGAACATCACGTGTAGAAGACATTTCATGCTGCATTCATTTTCCTTCCCCTTGTAGTTTATTTATTTATTTACGTATTTATTTATTTTATTGCACTTATATGCCACCCCCTCATGCTTATGGCATCTCGAGGTGGCTTCCAATACAAAATAAAACAATTTAAAACAATATAAAAACCACATTACAAATTTGAAAAATTCCAATATTATTATTAAAACAAATTTAAAACACCCCACACACAAAAATTTAACCCACCCTCCCCTCTTCCAAAGGCCTGGGATAACAGCCATGTCTTACAGGCCCGACGGAAGGCCAACAGACTCAGGGCCAGCAGTGCTTCCTCTGGGAGGGAGTTCCATAACCACAGCCCAGCCACTGAAAATGCCCTCTCCATTGTAGGCCCCCGTTTTATGCAGGGGACCTCCAGGAAGGTGCGCATGGTGGACCGGAGGGGGCATCCTGAATCGCAGAGGGTGAGGTGGTCCCTGAGGTATCCAGGTCCAAGACCATACAGGGCCTTATAGATCAAAGTCAATACCTTGAATAGTTGAGCTCATTACATTGCAAGTTTCTTTAAAAGAACAAATAAGTGCTTTATCCTTTGCTCCTAAGGAGAGAAATTGTTAGACTTTCATGCTGTTTCCAAATATAGAAGTTATTTCTATTCTAAAATGCAGATGATTTCCCTCTCCCTCTCTGGTTTGCCGCAGTGACAGTCCCCACCTGTCATAACTGAAATGTGAATACAACTCACTTATTAAACTTGAATCTATGGTAGGGGGGGAAGAAGTCAATGATTTTATTTTATTTTTAAAAGAAAACCTCTCCAGAGAGATGTCGTGCTCAAAAAGTTAAATATTGTTCCAGAAATGCTGAAATAAAAAGCAGCTTTCAGGGTAGATTAGTAAGACTAGAGGACAGTCTTGAAGATGGTGGTGGAAGAACATATTCTGATTTGAGATATTAGCCTAGGTCTGTATTCACACGAGACTCTTCTCTTGCCTCTACTATTTGTTGCACTAGCCTGAAATTGTGCGTATTAACAATTCCCACGTCCCCTCTCTTGCTTCAAATGTTACCACCTGTACTACCAAAATTAATCTCCTTCTTGCTAGGCAAACATTGGAATTCCAGAGGGACAACTAATAAATGCTATAGTGGTTTGGGGTTTCTCTTCCTCGTGTGGGTTAAGTTAAATTACCACTTACCTGAGCTGAGATAGAACCCAGTGCTCTCATTGTTAAAGAATGACAGTTGTTCCTAATGACTCCAAGTATTACATTTCCCTGCATTCTATAGTGGAGACTTCATCCTGTAAAGAAGAAATCCCCTCCATCTCCTCTTGCAATTATTAGCTAACTCTCCAGGATTCCAACACCCCAGCCTTGGAGTTTTCCTGCTAGCAGATGGACTGACAGATTAATTCCCTTCATGTGTTACAAAAAATTCATTTGATGGAAAAACCATAAATTTTAAAACTGGGTTTCTATATGATGATGATGATGATGATGATGATGATTTTATTTATTGGCTTAAGTACACATTATACCCATTGTTTCCTATGGCCTAACCTTTTCACACAATAATAATTATACAAAACATAGGCCGAGAGCACATTCACATGTACATGAAAGTATCCTTACAAGGCTGGGAGATAAAATCCAGTAGCACAAATCTTGCAGATTTTTGTTTACATGTGAATGCACTGTTCTGCATCATTTCTGCTTTTATGTGAAATTTCTCCTGGCCTTGAAAAAGCTGGATTTCACAGCCATGTCAATCAGCCTTGTAAATACACATAAAAGCAGAAGTTACATGGAACAGTGCATTCACATGGACACAAAAATCCACACCATTTGCCATCAGATGTTTTCTCCCGGCCTTGTAATGACACTTTCATGTACATGTGAATGTGTCCTTAGAGTGCAATCCAGCTATGCAAAGGTGTGCCGAATGTGCATGCCGACACTGGGGAGCAATAGCAAGCACAGTGTTGCTTTAAATCTGCCTCCAAAGGTTGGTGATTCAAGAGAGGCAACCAAAGTGGCAAAGATCACAACCACATGGGTAAATGGACACAGGACCAAATAACCAATGAGCTAGAACAGCACATAAGTGTATCAGCCATTACAACAGACACATCTATCAAGTGCAAGGACTGTATCATTCCTGAGGAGCAAAAGTGTAGCACCATCCCCTCCTTGTCCAAACCGCTGGTTTATTTA
>QEPC01012365.1:511201-521209 GCA_003113815.1 Sphenodon punctatus
AGGGCCAAGGACAGAGCCTTGGGAAACACCAACCGAGAGGGGAAGGGAGGAGGAGGTGGAGTTGGCAAGAGACACATTGAAGTCAGAGAGGTAGGAGGAGAACCAGTCAAGGATGGAGCCACGGAAGCCAAGGGAGTGAAATGAGTTCAGCAAGAGTGAGTGGTCAACAGTATCGAAGGCAGCATAGAGGTCAAAGAGGACAAGAATGGAGTAGAGGCGATTAGATTTAGTCACAAGAAGATCGTTGGTGATGTTAGCGAGAGCAGTTTCAGTAGAGTGAAGGGGACGAAAGACAGAGGATGTCAATGAAGGTGTTGACGGAGAGGATGTCGAGGCAGCTGGAGTACACAACACGTTCAAGAAGCTTGGAAGCAAAAGGAAGGAGTAAGACAGGATGGTAGCTAGAAGGGTCAGAGAGGTCAAGAGTGGACTTTTTGAGGACAGGAGAGACAGTGGCTTGCTTTAAGGTGGAGGGGAAGGAGCCAGTAGAGAGAGAGAGGTTGATGATGTGCAGGTTGATGATATTTATGCTCTGAATTAACTGCACATCCCAAACTAATTTGTTATTAACCAGGACTGTCCTCCTCATCGGACTTACTGCATGTTCTGTTTGTGTACCCTTTTACTGTACATTGGAGAGAGTTGTACCTGGTCTCTTGGATCTCTGTTCGATTGTACCTCGCTCCTGCACAACGGTTGCAATTGTGCTTAAAGTCTAATACCCCTATATGTTGCATAGCCTTGCAAAATGAACGTATCAGCTCAGCAAGCGCTGAGTTAACCAGGGGAGATACCTTTCTTCAGATGACCTCTTTTGGTGGCAGCTAATTTCCTTAGGCCAGCTAGCATCTATGGCACATGTAATTTAGGCAATTCAGCTCAGGGTTTATTAATTACATCTGTCCCATGTCTTTGGATGTGAACAAATGTGTTTGATTTTATGTTATCCTTCTCCCATTTGGATGTATATGATATGTTGACATGAATGCGTGTTGGATTTTATGTTATCCTTATCCCGTTTGGGTGTATATTATATGTTTATATGAATGCATGTTTATGCTATGAGTTTTTTGGTACTGCCTATTATACCTCGGGTATTTACTTGGTGTTTGTTGGATCGCAGTGGATTTTTTTATTGCGATGCCCTTGGGCATACAATAGTAATAAACATACCAAGTAATCATGTAGGAGCCAAGTGCTGCCTCCACAAGTCCCCGGAAGGGTAAGGCAACCTTAATTGTTGCATTTTTATATATGATGGCCAGAATTATTGACTGGCTTTTTGATGTTCTATTATATGTTATTCAATTGTGTATTCATTTTGTTACGGCCTATGGCCAAACAATATAACTTATTCCTTACTCCTCCTCATCCAAAACAGGAGGACTCATATACCCTTCACTACTAGAATTAGTGTCATCATTGCTAGTTCTAAAAATGACTAGCTAGGGACAATGATCACTTTCTGTGTGCCGAATAATCTGCAAATCTACTACATCTACCCCAAAAGATCTATCACAATATAATCAATGGTACTAAAACCAGATCCTGAAATATAGGTGAACTCACCAGTTGAGGCAGTAGTAAATACTCAGTTAATAGTTCTTAGGTTACGGTTAGATAACAGCAACTGTAATATCAAATCTGCACTGTTAGTCTTGACATCATTAAAAACAAGGCTTCCAAAACAAAAAATGGCATTATTCAACTGGAAGTCTTCATCGTTCCAACTCAATCCACCAACCCTAGCATTACGATTCCTGCAATCGCCAATTTTGCCAAAGGAAATTCTGATCTTAAGGACTCCAAATAAGCTGTAAAATGGTCCGAGGTTGATGCAATTGACTCCTTCCTGTCACAAGGTGGAATATAAATGTTGACCAAAATCCATAAGGGAGCAAAGAGAATACTAAACTCTAATGTGAAGCAAATATCCAGTTGTCTAAGAACCCACCCAGGTTTGGTAGAAATCAGGGTCAATTAAGCAGCACTGGGACAACCTTTGCGAATAAGAGGGGCCCAACAAATTAAAGCATTCCTAAACCATTTTTAAAAAATGGTTCTCTACCCCAATTTCCTGGAGTAAAACAACCTCATGTCTCTGCAGGAAACTAAAAAAGTCCCTGTCCCCCAATTTGCTAGACAGACCTGCTATATTCTAGGAAATGAGAGAAAAGGTCTGGAGGAAACCCTGGCCCCCATAGTGGCTAGTCAACAGGTTTTCAAGGGTACTTCATTTAACATACCAGAGACGCTACTACACACTTCATCGAGACTGGGGATGACTCCAGACTCCACCAACACATACTCCCCATGTTGCAATACCTGGGTACTGAACGCTTTATCCCCATTGTCTCTACCGCAATACCCTCTGCAGGGCAAGGAGGGGGGAAAAGAGCTCTCCCCTTTACCATCACATCTAACAATTTTGTAGATAGATCCTCTACATTGTCCTGCATGTTCAACAACACATTCAAAACTCTATCAATAAGGGGAGGAGGGAGCACCTGCATATTTTTAACTACTACTCACCTCTCATCCTCCTCAAGAAATCTCATACCCAACCATTCATCATGGGAATACAGCTGGGTAGATTTTCTTACAATATTAGGGGCTGTGTAATAATCAGTAACCCCATGGGCCTCCACATGCATCTCCATCTCGGTAATGGGACCTGGCCACCCATCCAACATCTCATCTTTGATCTCATCCTCCACCTCAGACCCACCAACCTGCCCCCTAAAAATAACTGATGACTCACAATGATCTGAGGTCAACTGGTTACATGATGACAGGTCTTTAGGCCCATCAATCTGCTCCAAATAAATAACTGATCAATCAAAACTATCCTCAGTCCCTTGATTAGAATGTGGATCATCCTGGAGTTTGATTACAGTCTCCAAATCTTCCAACCCCATCCCATATATAAGAGTTGATCTCAAAAGTCAGAGCCTATCCAGAATGGATTCAACTATGGGCAAATTATGAAATATATTTTAATCAAAGCTCCCTCCTCTGGGGAAACCCTCCCACCCACCCTTAGGGACATTTGAAATTGCCTGGCTCAAAGACACCTTAGTATGTGAAATATCACAGTCACCATTTGTATCATTATAATGGAATAAAGAATGAACTGTAATAATTATTCTTAACCTGCCTCTTTGTATGACATTCAGATAGAGTCATGCTGTGGAAAAGATATTTTTCTATTTGAAAATTCAATTTCTCACTAAGACTTTGTATAGTAATAACTTGTAAAGTTTGGTGAAGAAAGGAAGCCTCATAATAATCCTCTATTGATTTATGGAGAGGTCTATGAGATTAAGGTTGACTGAAGTAAAAAATGAAATCCAGATGAATCATTGTTCTGTTTATTTGGCACATACCTTGGTCCCAATAATGGTTGGGAAATATTGCATTTTTGACAGGAACTAGAAAAACTGGGTGAAATTTATGAGTTGCAGACTGTTGTTTACAGTCATGGACAGTGTATTAAAGCCTTGTTTTCAAAAGAAAACTGTGTCTGTAGTCATCAGCCTCACTAAAGAGGGTCATGACAGATGAAATAAGAAAAAAGACTCAAATTATCTCTGCTATGTGTGAAGTCATTGAGGTCAAAGACATTGATTCTCAGTTTTTGATGCTTTAATTGCAAGCATCTTCAATAAACAATATCAAGTGTGATGGTTATTATAAAAAATCATTTATATTCATCTTGACGATATAACGTATTCCTGAGCAAATATTTGCTCAGCTGATTATTTTATACTTAGCTTTTCATGCTCCAGAATAAGGGAAGGGAGGAATGTTTTGGTGGATTGCATCCTGCTCGGCGGTCTCGTGGATTTCAATTAGGATTAAGGGTGCTCAGCACACTGCACACTGCATGGTGAACGCATGAGTTTCTACATTAATTTATCTATGCATTGGAAATATTTTTGCATCCTCCCCTGCTCCCCTAACCACCTTTGTCCCTTCTCCCTAGCTGCCCCCCACGCCTGGAACTCCCTCCCTGCCCACATTCACCTCGCCCCCTCCCTTTGTACCTTCAAATCCCTCCTCAAGACCCACCTCTTCTGCTCTGCCATCCCTGACTCCTCACTCCTCTCTCCTAACTCCTGCTGATACCCCCCATCCAGTACAATCTGTTACCTGAGGTCTTTACAATTATATCCTCACCACAAGGACCAAACAGCCATCATTCTCGATGTAACCAAGCCAAGCGCGTGCATCTGCGACCTCGCATCCTCATGAATGTTACACTCCTTGTCTCTCCCTCTGTTCCCCTTCCTTCATCTCCCCCCCCCCCATTTCTCAGATTCTAAGCCCTAGGGCAGGGGCCGTGTCTATTCAATTACTTTGTAAAGTACCAGGTACATTGTTTTCACTATATAAATGATTGCTAATAATAATAATAATAATAATAATTAATAATAAAAACATTTTGTTGCAAATTTGCCGTATTCATTTTGGTTCCAACTAACAGGAGAACAGATGCTATATATTCCTATTTAGTTGGATATTCATTTTGGATATTTTGTCTCGATTATTTTGTTTAATTGGGAATTTCAGCTTGCCATTTCATTATCTCATTTACAGTTTTGAGTTATTTAGTTATTAAGGTATTTTGGTTACTTTGGTTATTGTGCATGTGTAATTGGGCTATTCAAAAATGTGAATAATATCCATGCAAAGGTATTATAGTGAATTCATTATTTTCTTCAGCCCTACAACAGCCTTGGAGGGTGACACTGAGAGGACTCATCAAGAAAATTGGGCAGGGTTTCCAGGAGTTCCTGCTCTCCGAGTGATAGAGCTGAACCGGATAGCAATTTTGCTATCCATGGTTACTTTGTCAAGTATGAGGATAGCTTATCACACAGGCTATCCACATATCTGAATTCATTAACCATGGATAGAAAAATGTAGGGATGGGCGAACAGAATGGAGTTCGGAAATTCGGTTCAGTTCAGTTTGAAATTCGAGTTCGGAAATTCGGTTCAGTTCAGTTCGATTTGAAATTGGAGTTCGGGTCGGAAGTTCAGTTCGGTCGACCGAACAGACTGAGTTCGGTAGAGTTCTGAACTTCTGAACCAAGTTTGGCCATTCAAAACCAGGTTTTTTGGTGTGTGTTGCCACTAGGAATGGGCGAACAGAACGGACTTCGGAAATTCAGTCCAGTTCAGTTCGATTTGAAATTCGAGTTCGGTTCAGAAGTTTGGTTCAGTCAACCGAACAGACCAAGTTCGGTCCGAACTCCGAACCACCAAACTGCGTTTGCCCATCCCTAGCAAAATGATTATTTCAGTCTCCCCCCACCCCTGCCATTTATTCACTTATCAGGGGGCTATGTGATGTGGGAACTGGGCGGGTGAGGACAGGTGGCAATCCCTATCTTTTCTGTGCCCAAGCAGTATGCTGTGGGCAGTGTGTGATGGCAGCAGGGGGCCATTCCAGGGTGAACTGGGCCTGTTGGGGTGAGATCAACCCCCCCCTGCCCCTCAAGTGCATATGGTTGGTTGTGGGTTGAGGTCCAGGAGACCTCAGGACTTGGGGTCCTGCTGAATGTGAGGTCGATTATCAATAAGTCATCTACCATCCGGGAGTCAATCCCGGAGTGGTACGCCAACCTTGTGTTTAATACAGAGACCTGGCTGGACAAGGAATTGGGCCCTATTTTGGCCGATGATGTGGGGACTAGGTGGATGAGGACAGGTGGAAATCCCTATCTTTTGTGTGGCCAAACAGTATGCTGTGGCAGTGTGTGATGGCAGCAGGGGGCCATTCCAGGGAGAACTGGCCCTCTTAGGTGAGATCATCCCCGCCTCTCAAGTGCATATGGTTGGCTGTGGGTCAAGGCCCAGGAGATCCCAGGCCTTGGTCTGGTGCTGCTGAACGTGAGGTCAGTTGTCAATAAGTCATCTACCATCCAGGAGTCAATCCCGGAGTGGGACACCGACCTCGTGTGTATTACAGAACCTGGATGGATAATGAATCGGGCCCCATTTTGGCTGATCTTGTTCTGGCTGGGTTCTCTGTGCAGCATCAGCCTCGGCTGGAGGGATGGGGGGGGCGGTGTAGCCATTGTTATCAAGGATGCATTGTCCTTTAGGAAATATCCAGTGCAGGCTCCACCAGGTGTTGAGTGCCTCCATCTTGTGTTGGATTTGTCCGAGGACAGACTAAGGGTGCTTCTGGTGTACCATGCACCCAACCGCCGGGCGGCATCCCTGCTCTTGCTGATTTGGTGTCAGATGTGATCCTCCAGACCCCTAGATTAGTGGTCCTGGGGGTCTTTAATATCCACACTACACCGATCTTGGAGAAGTGAGGCATGAGTTCATGGCCTCCATGACAACCATGGGCCTGTCCCAAATCATCTGTGGCCCCACACATGAGGAGGGACATACACTGGATTTGGTTTTCTGCACAGGCCTTGAGGCGGGGGGTCAGTTAGTAGAAGTTAAGTGGGTAGAGCCTTTGTCATGGTCTGACCCATTACCTCCTTAACCCATGCATCCTGGCGCATGTTAGCTCCTGACAGGATCCAGAATCTATTAGATCGGTCCACCCCTGGAGACTTATGGAACCGGATTGGTTCCGGAATGCTCTGGGAGAGTTTCCCCTGGACCTTGACACCTGCTCTGTTGGTGATCTCGTAGCCTTCTGGAACAACTTGTTGGCTGAGACCACTGACAGAGTGGCTCCCTGGCATACGCTGCCCTCCTGAGTCTCCCACAGGTCTCTTTGGTTTACTGAGGGCCTGCGGTGCTTCAAGCGGGAGAGCAGGCGGTTAGAGCGATGGTGGCGCCAGACTTGCGACCAGTATGATCGATCGCAGCATAAGAACAGTTTAAAGGCCTATGCTGCGGCGGTGCAGGCAGCAAAGGATTAGTTCTTTGCTGCCCTTATTGCATCTGCAAAGTCACATCCAGCGGAGCTTTTGCGGGTGGTGAAAGGTTTGGTCAGTCCTGCCTGTCTCCGCCTGGACCTGGAGCAATCCAATGACTGCTGTGACTGGTTTATTGAGTACTTTGTAGATAAGATTGCTCACATCCGCCACAATTTCAGTTCTGCAGTTATTGCAGAGGATCATCTTGGGGCTATGGATGCCCCATTCTGTCCTGTTTTGTGGGATCAATTTCAGATGGTGGCTCCTGCCGATGTGGAGTCCTTGTTGGGATCTGTTCATGCCACTACTTGTGAGAAAGATCCACGCCCGTCCTGGCTGGTGAAAGCTAGCCAGGAGACATTACAGCCGTTGCTGGCTGGGGTGGTTAGTGCCTCCCTTCAGGAGGGCAGGGTGCCTGACTGCCTAAAGGAGACTGTGGTTAGACCCCTGCTCAAGAAACCATTTCTTGACACTGATGCTCCTGCCAGTTACAGGACGGTCTCTAACCTTCCCTTTGGGAAGGTTATTGAACAGGCTGCAGCACGGCAGCTCCAAGAACATCTGGACCGCACCAGTTTCCTTGATCCCTCCCAGTCTGGGTTTCGGCCTGGGTATGGTATGGAGATGGCCTTGGTGGCCTTGGTTGATGATCTCCATCTGGCGACCAGGGTCGTCAGACCTTACTGGTCCTGCTAGACCTTTCGGCTGCGTTCAACACAGTAGATCATAAGGTTCTGGTGACTTGCCTGGAGGACTGTGCCGAAATTGGCTGAATGGTCTTGGACTGGTTTCATTCATTCCTGGCCAGGAGAACTCACTGGGTGGTCTTGGGGGAGTGTATGTCTTCCCACCGGGACCTAACGTGTGGCGTCCCACAGGGTGCCATTCTGTCCCTCCTCTTGTTTAACATCCATATGCAGCCATTAGGGGAGATCGTGAGAGGGTTTCAAGGCATGCAGTGTCATCAGTATGCTGATGACACTCAGCTCTACCTCGACCCAGGCCATGCAGTCTCCATATTGTCCCAGTGCATGTCAGCTGTGGGGGCTTGGATGAACTTGAGCCATTAGGGATGGGCAAACTGTGGCCACCGATGTTAGATCTTTTTCGGTGACTGCCCCTGTGCTGTGGAATTTGCTCCTGGAGGAGGTTCGGTTGGCTCCCACTCTTCTGCTGTTTTGGCGTGTATGTAAGACCTGGATGTTCCATCAGACTTTTGGCGAGGGGTAGGGGTGGGGGTGGGGGTTTCCCCACATTGTATTTATTTGAAATTGTTTTAAATTATTTAAATTGTTTTTAAAAAAAAATTTGATTGAATGTTGTTCACCGCCCCAAGCTGCCCTGTGGGCAGGAGGGGCGGGATATAAATTTTAAATAAATAAATAAATAAATATGCCAGCTTGTTGCATTTAATTTTTTTTCCCTTGTTAAATCCGTTTTTTAGTTGTCTGTCTGCCTTCTTTCATATCAATTACATATTGGTGTTAGTTTGCCTTTACCTCCTTTTAGTTTTAGTAACCTGGTGCTTGCAGGTCACTATGATTGCCTCTTTTCTCGGATGATAATGCAAGAGACAGCTTCATTTAAAAAGCAGGGTATTCCCTATGAATGCCCTCAGTTCTGGAGTTTTTTGTTCCAGCTTATTATATCCGAGTCCCATTAATAACTGGGGACTGTACCCAAGCGGAGTACAGAAATTTTTTCTTCTTTGTACAACACACTACTATCATTTCTCCACAATTCACACCTATTGTTATTGAGCAGCACATTACAATTATCTAATATCATGGTGAAAATGTCAAGGATGATGGCTGCCAGGTGTGAACCTGAATAACTGTCAGAGGCTGATTTTAGACATGCGTGGCACATACACGGCATCACGCCATGTGTAAAAATCCCGCATGTCGGATTTAGATGCAACATTTTGCGTATTAAAGCCAGTTGTGTGTTCTTTTAAAGCCTCAAATTAAATACCTCCATGTAGAGGTATTTAATTTGCGGCTTTAAAAGAACATGTGATCGACTTTAACACTTGAAATGTCATGTCTAATTCCTGCATGCAGGATATTTACATGTGGTGTGATTTTATGCCATGTGTGTGCCGCACAAGTCTCAAAGCAGCCTTAGTCATTGTTAATACTTCATATACTAACTGTCTGAAATTTTTGAATCTCCTATTGTCTGACTAGAATTCAGTGGCCATGAGTTACTATGATTTCCTAGCCTGGTCTGTATGACACAAATAATAGAATTTCACTGAATAATTCTTACATCATTTTCCAGAACTCATTTTAGAGCTAAAGTGTATTTTAGAAAGACATCCTGTCTTTAACATACTCAAAAGTTTAAGTAGATGAGCTCTGTGGGTCAGAGCCCTATACAGGCTCAAATTCCTGCCCAAGTAGGGTCTGGGCCAGACTGCAGACCGACCCAAGTCTGAGGTTGATGTGGCTGGGTTTTTCCGGGGCCCAGACTCAGTACAGACACCATTGGAGTGGCATGACAGCGTTTTTTTGATCCAGAACGGGCCCGCAGGAGGCACCCAGGAAAAGGGTAAGGGCAACCAAGGGGAGGGGAACAGGGGGCACGGGAGAACCCCCATTGGGGGGGAGGGGGGACCCCGGGGGACCGGCAGGGGGGCAGGGGTGCCCCGAGAGGGGGCCCCACCCGCACCTACTCAATCACTCTCCCCCTTCCCTGCCCCCCCAGACACAGAAAATGGCCCGGGCGGACGAGCCCCAGGACGAGCCCAGCCCCGCGCGCCCAGAGGCGCACCTGCAGGACGAGGTGGAGGAGGAGCAGGAGCAGGTGGAGCTGGAGCTGGACCAGGAGGAGGCACATCAGGGGCCGAGACGGAAGAAGGCCTACCACAGGGGGGGCCAGTGGGGCCTGCAGGAGACCCGGGACTTCATCCGGATCTGGGGGACCCTCGAGTACCAGCTGGAGCTCGCCATGAACCAGAGGTACGAACACATCTACCAGGACATTGTGTGTGACATGGAGGCAGCAGGGCACGAGCGCACTGTCGCCCAGTGTCTCTCCAAGGCCAAGGAACTCAAGAGGGGGTACAAGGCCATCCGGGACAACAACAGGCGCTCCGGACACGGGGCCCGCAC
>QEPC01012365.1:542478-554744 GCA_003113815.1 Sphenodon punctatus
CCAGCCTGGGAATTTTTTTTACCCCACCCCCACCCCAGGGATCGCCCTACCTGGTGGTGCCGGGTCTCCAGCCCCGGGTCTGGTGGCAGCGGCGGAAGGTCCAGTGGTGGTGGTGCTCTGGAGCGCCACCACTGACAGACCCGCTGCCGCCGCTGCTGCCAAACCCAGATCCCGATCTACCTGGTGGTGCTGGGGCTCTGGGCCTGGGTCTGGTGGCGGCAGCGGCAGCAGTGGCAGGTCTGCCAGCAGCGGCACTCCGGAGCGCTTCAGGCCTAGTAGTGGCTTGAATTGCTCCAGAGCACCACCGGACACACCACCACTGCTGCCACCGCTGTCGAACCTGGGGCCAAGCCCCGGCACCACCAGGTAGGGTTATCCCTGGAGGGGGAGTGGGTAAAAAAAAATATTCCCAGGCTGGGCAGGGATGGGGGGGGAGGTGCTCCCCGGCGCCCATTCCACCTGGAGGATGGAGGGAAAACCGGGTTCCTCCATGCCCCCGCCCCTACCTGAATGAGTTTGGAACCCGAACTTTGTTCGGTCGGTTCGGGAGGGGGTCAGTTTGGATTCAGGGTGTTCACGAACGGGCCGAACACCCCGAGTTCGGGCCGAACCTTGAACTACCGAACCGCGTTCGCACATCCCTAATGTGAAAGTGACCAAAGTCCAGAGAGTCCTGAGCAAACTAAGTAGTCATGGAATAAGAGGAAGAGTCAGACAGGACAAGACAGTTGCATAACATGTGCCAGAGGAGGTGGTGAAAGCCAGCACCACAACTAGCTTCAAATAGAAACTAGATAAGAATTGTAAAAAACAGAGCCATAAATGCTTACTAGTCGGGGCTTAAACTCCTGGGTACCGGCAGTTGGGAGTGGTTAGAAGGAGATGGGTCACACCGCCATGACCTATGCTTGTATTTCTCTCAAGCTACTGTAACTTCTCACTGTCAGAGAAAGGGTGCTGGGTTCGATAGGCCATGGGTCTGACCTATCATGGCATTTCTTATGTTCTTATTCATCTGAAGATATATAGTGGTAATTATTTGAATTTGGGGACTTTTATCCAGTTTTATATTTTTTGGTTAACAAAATTGAAGTTTTCATGAAAAACCTACAGGTTGTAAAGCACATTTTTCAGTGAACACATTTTTGTCTAAAAAATGTTTGAACAGCTTCTACTAATTTGAGAGCACCCTCTTGCAGGTTTCATCTTTACAACACGGCCACACAGTAAGGGCATGAAGAGAGGCTTTCTAAGTGGCTGCTCCACAGCTTTGGAACTCTGTTTTCTTGGAGGTTCACCAAAGCCCTATCATGAGCATCTTCTGGAGGTAATTTAAGACTTTTATTTGGCCAGACATTTAATAGGCAGGGTTAGGGTTTGAGATGTATCTTATGGGTCTTTTAAGTCTGGTTTTATGGTTTTTATCTTTGTATTTTATTCTGTTATTGTATTGTATTCTGTTAGTCACCCTGAGCCTTTGGGGAAGTTTAGGATATAAATAAAAACAAATAAACAAACAAATATATATTTTTGAGAGGTGTGGGTTGTTATTTTTTTTAAATTGATTAACGTTAGGATCAGATACAGAGTTTACTAATTCTTCCTAGTATACTAAAATATTGTCTGTAAGGTTAAGGAAATATCTTGCTTTTATCAGTGAGGAAATGATGTCCAGTCCTGTATGTGGCACTGCATAACTACATAGGTAAATTATAGATTAGTTGTGTAACCTTTCTAGTAATTCTTGTGTTCCTAGCAGCTGAGTTCAAGTACAGTAGAAGCCTTTTTATATGGAAGCATTAAAGGATGTAAAAATATCCTAAATAAGTGACTGCCTCAATTAATGGGGTGATAACCTTAGTCACAATTATGCTGTATTCATGTTCTATGACATGCACAAGAAATTCCTGTTTCTTTCTTTTTGTCTTTTACTTTTTTATTTCTAAAGAAAGGAAAAGCTGAAATGCGTAGAATGGTTATTTTCATGTGTATTTTTTCTCTTTTCATGTAGCCTTTTGAGTACTGAACTAGTATCTGTGACCAAAATAAATACTTATTAAGCTGTTCTTTTAGGGGGATATTAAGTTTATTGTGTTTTTGGTTCACTATTGTTTTTTGGTTCCCAGTGTTTTTGGTTCACTATTTCAGTTTTTCAATAATTTTGGTATTTTACACTGATCATTTCTGGCGATTGTACTTGCACAATAGTGCTAATATTGCCAAAATAACGTAACCAAAATAACCAAACTGAAAAAATATATGAAAAAGGCAATTCCAAATAACTGGAATGGATACCCAACAGAGCATAAACGGGTACTAATTATTACCTGAACTGCTATTTTTTTATTCAGGTGGGGTGAATGATGGGGTTACTCATTTTGTATTTTGATAAAATCACATTTACAAGAGAAGTCAATTGTATGATATCTTGGGGACAGGGTTACTTCAGACTGAACTTTGTTCTGTACATTTCCCAGAAACAGCAGCTTGCATCCAGCTTTCCTGCACAAATTATTAAAGGTGGTCTTCCCTGTGCTACTTCTGGGGTAGGATGGTCATTCTGAAAAATGAAATCTCCCTTCATCACTTGAAAATATTTTGTCCTACTTACACAACGTAGCATCCCAATTAAACAACATAGTTAGCCTTGGGAAATACTCTCTGTCAGTGCTTTACTCTTGAAGTAGAAATTCAAATTATCAGTTACCTGATTAGGTGCTGCCAATTTGCACTAAAATTACCAGTAAAATGATTTTTCTGGTTTCATCCTAATGCTTAGTAGCCTGTGATACACAGGTCAGAGCCCTTTAAGGCCAACCCTGTCCATCACCTTGGCTCCACTTGGTTGGGAGTTGAGAAGCAAATATAAACTTCTGCCAAGCTGCACAGCCCACATCATGGCTAGATCTTGTGTGAATGTGTGGCTTGTAGGCTGGCTCAGTACTCTCTGTGTGTGACTGTGTGTGCTGCAGTCTCCAGCCTCACTGAAGTGCTCATAAAAGCATAACTCTGCACCTATATTTTCTCCCCCATGTATGCCCCCAAAGACTTTGGGATACCAATGACTGAAACCTATGCCAGTTCCAGTGCCTCTGGCAACTGCTCCTCCTCTGCTCTGCCCACCTCCTCCTCCTGTCTTCTTCACTTTCTCTACAAATGTTCCAAAAACGGATCTCTAAATCTAGTAAACCTTTATAATTTAATCAGAGACAACACCTGCTTTAAGGACAACTGATATAAGGAAAAGTATAACTTCTGTTAAAATCATGAAATTTCATTCCTTATAAAATTGGGACCCTTTGTCAACTCTTTTTGAAATTTGGAAGGGATGATTCCTTTGATTCGGGGAATGATCTATATGCCTGTCTCTTATACACATCTAGATGTGTATAAGAGACAGGCCTGGGACTGTGGCTGTGACTGTGGCTGTGGCTAGGCTCTGCAGTATGGACTATGGATGGCCAGAGGTTTGGTGCTTGGCCTGGGCTTTGTAAATAAACTGTTACTGAGCTTCGCCCTGGAGTGCAAGTCTTGGGAACCTGATTCTGCATGCGCCTACCTCACAGTGAAGTGGGGGTCCTGCAACACACACACACACACACACACACACACACAACTTCACTCTGGAGTTAATTTAATATACTCCACAGTTAAGTGGAGTTATGTGTTCTTGTATTGAATGCCATTATTGGAGTGAGAATGAATTTTTTGATTCTGTACACAACATATGTCTGACATTCAAGATTATTTTAGTTTTCACAAGGAACTAAAACAATTTGCACTCATAATATCCAATTACTCTCCTCTTGTACGGACTCCGTGGTTAATTTAATCATATGCTGACCTTTCATATTATGGTTTATGCTTTCGTTGGCACAACCACTTATTTATGCATTACAGCAGACCTGGTAAATGCTTTCAAGGCAACTAATTAGAAAGGGAAAAAATCATGGAATAAAATTAAATAAATGACTTTTACTTTCCGAAACAAGAAATAAAAAACCTTGTAGGATTTTCCATACCTATCAATGTGTGTCTATTTAATGTTGCATGCTCTAGAAATCCCTAATATATTCTAATACATTTCTAATATATTAAACAATTTTTGATAAACCACAAATAGGTAATGCAGGGGTGGGGAAAGACTTTTCTTACCCAATGTACAAGGTGGAAATATAAGACAGCTTTTGTAATATGAATGTACATAGGAGTAAAGGAAGAGGTCTTAAGATTCTTGAAGGCAGTGTATGTCAGAGATCGTTCCAGTGGAAGCATGACAAAGTTCTACAGAGACTGATGGATGCACAACGAGGGAGGGGGTTTTCACACAAATGTAGGGGACTTTGCTCAGCCACTGTCAAAAAACAGTACTGAGCCATTCTGCCCATCAGGACGATGTTGTTAAAGCACATCCGTGTCTATGGTGCATAAGGTCAGCACCACATCCACCTTTAATTTCCCCAACCCAGTGGACCAAGTACACATTCACATCTGGGTTGGCTGGAGGCAGCCATTCAGTGCAAGATCAAACAGGACTTGAACCCATAGCCTCGAAGGATGTGGCTTAGTGACTCAGCCACTCAGATGATGCACCTATCTTGCTATGCTTTCTTTTTCTTTTACATTAATTTATAGCTGCTAAAAGGTGTAAATTTGTCTGTGCAAATGAAATTCAGTATCTTTATCAGGATGTTGAATAGGTGGCCTGGCGACACATTCGTGTAGTTTGTGACAGAAACTATCCCCCCAGTTTCCTTCAGCACACACTGGCAGGAGAAGCTGAACCCATCTGCAGTTTAACTCTTGTCTCCCCCTCCTTCTCCACCCTACATGCTGCTTCCAGGAAGAACCTGGAAAGTTCTTCTTGAGTCTTGAAAGGATCAAGGCAATGTGAAGGTTTCAAGGATCAAAGCCATGGAGTGGAGGGGTGGATTTAGAAGCCTGCTGCCATGTCAGGTTGTCACTATACTGGGCTAAGAGCTCTTTCAGACATGCGGTAAACAGCACTTACAAGTGCTGGTGGCTTGATGCTAAAGTGAAGAATGCGCACCAAGATGACATCTGAAAAGGCACCCCATGCATGATTGAGCTTGTGGTGCACTTACACTGTCTCTTATACACATCTTGATGGGTATAAGAGACAGGTGTAGGAGTGAACCTACAAAGAGCAAGAACAAATCAGACTAACAGAGTGAAAGGGCAAGATTGTTCATCAGTGCAAATCCTAGTCATCTTATTTCTGTACCTCAGTATTAGCCTCCCAGAACACTGAACTGACTTAAAAATCACACTCCCCCAGTCCATTAAGATTTACAAGGTTTAAGGTTCATAACTTTGCTTTCTTAGCTTAGCTTTTTTCCTCTGTGTGCTTTGTAACCTGTGTGCCTTGAGCACTGATTTATAATTGTTTCTAAATACAGACTAGAGATGGCTTGTCACTTTTGCCTAAGGCTATTGAATTTGCTGCCACTTCTGTATCTCTGCTTGAAAGACACTCTTGTTCTCCGGAGCATTTCAGGCAGTCCTATTTAGTCCTGTGATTTATTCTCTTGTATGCCTGCCTTCAGACACTTCTCATGGAAAGCCCTTTATGAATGCATTGCACTATACAGATGGCTAGCTTATGGCTGGGGAAGTGGGAGTCTTCTAAGATAAAAACAAACAAGCAAACTGCACAGTGACAATCTTACTCTCTTCCATGTAGTTGACTAGGTGAACATTTGGAGTTTCCCAATTGATGAAACACCATTACTTTGGCTTGGCCATATATGCTGTGATACATGAGGATTTATAACTTTATTGAGAAGTAGAAAAATTTCATCACAAAATCCTTTTGGGCTGGATGTGCCACAGATAACTCAAACAAAGTAATTTAAGGTGGAGAATAGCTTCACAATTTATTGACAGACACACTGCAGAAACGGAGGTGATTTTCTTAGGGGTTCATTCAACTCTTGAGGAATGTCCACATTCATGTCCTCCTACCCGTAAGATCATACTAAAGCCCGCCCTCAACTTTATCTTTCCCACAACAGCAGACATTCCAAAACGGTGAGATGGCTAGGGCTGAAACAGGTACTAAATTTAGTACCCATGGGTTATAACCTTTTAAAAAAAAAAAAAAAAAAGTACTGATGGGTTACTTGGCTACTGAACAGGTACCCCAAACCTTGAAAAATTGAGTACTCCCAGTACCAATTTTTCAGTTTTCTGATTTGGTATACCAATAGGTATATCAAGTCAGAAAACAAAAACAAAATGGCTTCTTTTTTTTTAATGTGGTTGGAAGTAGTTTTCTGGGACTGGAAAGCTGATTTTCCAGGACAGAAAATCTATGAGTAAGTGTTTTCAAAGGGAAAAAATTGAGAGAAAAAAGGGTATGTGTGGGGGGGGGGTGGGGGGGGAGGATGGAACCAGATATAGTTTTTTCAGCTCTGATCAAAACTAGAGCTGAAATGGATATTGGATATCTGATTCATATATTGTATTCGACAAATTGGCCCACTTACATTGGGGAGCAATGGACTGGGTATGAAGTTCTTATTTCCTCTTTGTTTGACATTTCAGAAATTTATTTGATTTACTCCTTTGTGGTTATTACAGCCATTTTGGTCATTTTGGTATTGTTCATGGAACAGGATGAAATAGTCCCCAAATTGGCCAAATGAATTTCCAAAATGGCCAAGCAAAGTCTTAAAAATTTCCAAAGCAAGTCCTAAACTGATCAAATAAGCAAAGCATCCAAAATGAAATATCCAAAACAGCAGATACGTGACTATCCATTCAAAAACAATTTACCCCCCAGATATTTGTCTAGCTTTCCCAAAATGTAAAGAATAGTCTTGAATATGGACTTATCTATTATTTCAGCACTAGTCGGGACCCCATGTGCTATGGAACCCCATGTACTTCTGCTATGGAAGTAGTCATGATTCGAATTGATATATTATGTATGCTTAAATTTTATGTTGCTTTTCGGAGTCATTGGATTATATTTAAGACTCAAAACAGCATCACAACACCAAGAAATTCACAATCAATTATTGAGGTGCCAACTGGAACTCTCCAATGATAGGGCTTGATTGTATGAAGCACAATATAAATATATAGTGAGAGACAGTCCAGATAATTTTTCCTTCCTTCAGGGAAAGTTTGAAAAGGCAGATTAATTCAATAAATTAGAAACAAGGGAGACAGAATATTAAGGATAAATAAAGTACATTTCACACTTCATTA
This sequence comes from Sphenodon punctatus, assembly GCA_003113815.1. NCBI lineage: Eukaryota > Metazoa > Chordata > Lepidosauria > Sphenodontia > Sphenodontidae > Sphenodon > Sphenodon punctatus. The sequence goes on from QEPC01012365.1 coordinate 549,715, forward strand.
GTATTGAAGACAATAGAACTTGCATACAAGAAAATAGTCCCAATGCAGGAGATATTGCTAACTTAAGTGGGAATGTCCCTATAGTTATGAAGTGGGGAAAGAAGAGACTGTTGGTTGTTTCCCTTCAGAAGCTTATTTCTCAGAGAAATCTCAACACATGGCAATTCATAAGGCATGGTGGGCAAGACACATTACAGGCCTATCTGTCTTGCTCCTTTTACTCCCTCCACACTGGATTTAATGTGGAAGGCAGACAGGAATGCCCCACACTGTATGTGGCAACCAACTACCTACCTGGTCATCTTGGTCCTTCTATTCATCCCCTTTGTATGAGGTAGACAAAGGAGGACAGCTTTATACAGTGCAGGTTCCTCAGATGTCTATATTAGACCTGAAATAAGCAATTGCAGTGAATGCTGTTTCCACTGAAAATAGGACATTTGCCTTCACTCATGCAATGAGGAAACTTACTGACTTTTTGCTATTTTCCATAAGTTCCCATTTTGGAATTGCAATTGTTTGGTACTTCTAGTAGTTCTTTGGTAGTGTGCAGAAATGATGACCAAACGACCGTCAGTCGACCGAACAACTGAACTTCAGAACCGCGATCTGTTCGCACATCCCTACTATACCATCAACATCCCCTCCTCTCTTGCCACCTGACTATCCCTCAGAATCCCCCACAAAGTTTGAGAAAAAAATTAAGGTATTTTCAAGACTCTTCCCCTCCTGGAGCAGGCCCTCAGGAGAAATTACAATTTGACTACTGAATGTTTCAGTGTAGTGAATATAGACCTTACGCAAAGACAAGCGTGTACACAAAAAAATTACAATTAATTTGGAGATGAGTTATAAATTCCATGACAATGAGGTCATGTTAATCTTCGGTGTCCTGAAAACTACTCTGGCATAGGGTGTTTTCATTAACACACTGTGGCAGAGTGATGCCACAAGATGGTACATGCCATATAATTAGACTGAGTTAAAATGGCCACCACAGGAAGTGCCTAAGTTTGGGACATGGCCTGGAGTATAAAAGGCCAGCCCAGGAAGAAGGGGCAGTCTGCTCCTGACAAGTGAGGAGATCACATCTCCTGGAGAGGCTGGCTGATCTGGATGCCTGGAAGAGAGGAGCTCTGGACCTGAGGATGTGAAGAGACTGTGTGAGTTGGCAGAGAGATAGCCTGGGACTGTGGCTGTGACTGTGGCTGTGGCTAGGCTCTGCAGTATGGACTATGGATGGCCAGAGGTTTGGTGCTTGGCCTGGGCTTTGTAAATAAACTGTTACTGAGCTTCGCCCTGGAGTGCAAGTCTTGGGAACCTGATTCTGCATGCGCCTACCTCACAGTGAAGTGGGGGTCCTGCAACACACACACACACACACACACACACACACAACTTCACTCTGGAGTTAATTTAATATACTCCACAGTTAAGTGGAGTTATGTGTTCTTGTATTGAATGCCATTATTGGAGTGAGAATGAATTTTTTGATTCTGTACACAACATATGTCTGACATTCAAGATTATTTTAGTTTTCACAAGGAACTAAAACAATTTGCACTCATAATATCCAATTACTCTCCTCTTGTACGGACTCCGTGGTTAATTTAATCATATGCTGACCTTTCATATTATGGTTTATGCTTTCGTTGGCACAACCACTTATTTATGCATTACAGCAGACCTGGTAAATGCTTTCAAGGCAACTAATTAGAAAGGGAAAAAATCATGGAATAAAATTAAATAAATGACTTTTACTTTCCGAAACAAGAAATAAAAAACCTTGTAGGATTTTCCATACCTATCAATGTGTGTCTATTTAATGTTGCATGCTCTAGAAATCCCTAATATATTCTAATACATTTCTAATATATTAAACAATTTTTGATAAACCACAAATAGGTAATGCAGGGGTGGGGAAAGACTTTTCTTACCCAATGTACAAGGTGGAAATATAAGACAGCTTTTGTAATATGAATGTACATAGGAGTAAAGGAAGAGGTCTTAAGATTCTTGAAGGCAGTGTATGTCAGAGATCGTTCCAGTGGAAGCATGACAAAGTTCTACAGAGACTGATGGATGCACAACGAGGGAGGGGGTTTTCACACAAATGTAGGGGACTTTGCTCAGCCACTGTCAAAAAACAGTACTGAGCCATTCTGCCCATCAGGACGATGTTGTTAAAGCACATCCGTGTCTATGGTGCATAAGGTCAGCACCACATCCACCTTTAATTTCCCCAACCCAGTGGACCAAGTACACATTCACATCTGGGTTGGCTGGAGGCAGCCATTCAGTGCAAGATCAAACAGGACTTGAACCCATAGCCTCGAAGGATGTGGCTTAGTGACTCAGCCACTCAGATGATGCACCTATCTTGCTATGCTTTCTTTTTCTTTTACATTAATTTATAGCTGCTAAAAGGTGTAAATTTGTCTGTGCAAATGAAATTCAGTATCTTTATCAGGATGTTGAATAGGTGGCCTGGCGACACATTCGTGTAGTTTGTGACAGAAACTATCCCCCCAGTTTCCTTCAGCACACACTGGCAGGAGAAGCTGAACCCATCTGCAGTTTAACTCTTGTCTCCCCCTCCTTCTCCACCCTACATGCTGCTTCCAGGAAGAACCTGGAAAGTTCTTCTTGAGTCTTGAAAGGATCAAGGCAATGTGAAGGTTTCAAGGATCAAAGCCATGGAGTGGAGGGGTGGATTTAGAAGCCTGCTGCCATGTCAGGTTGTCACTATACTGGGCTAAGAGCTCTTTCAGACATGCGGTAAACAGCACTTACAAGTGCTGGTGGCTTGATGCTAAAGTGAAGAATGCGCACCAAGATGACATCTGAAAAGGCACCCCATGCATGATTGAGCTTGTTGGTGCACTGACAAGCACACTCTACCGACCTGTTTTTTTCAGGTCACTGGAGTGTACCTGTCAGTGCTGCGGCAAGCTCAATCATGGTGGTGCCTTTCAGACATCATCCGGGCATGCACCCAGCTGCCAGCACTTGTAAGTGCTGTTTACCACATGTCTGAAAGATCTCTAAGATGGACTATTGGTCCAACTCAGTTAGGCAGTTCCTTATATCCAGGGTCTCATCATTACCAAAAGGGATAATATGAGACAGAGGTCAATAAGTGAAAGTGGTTCAAAGCCAGGAAATCAGTTGTCCAAAGCCAAAGGGACAATTATGCTCAGTGCTGATAGATAAGAAGCGTCAGTACAGTACCAAGGAAGAAAAATGATGATTGAGAAAAAGGACTGGATTTAGGGTTCTGGTCTGGACTAGTCAAGGTAGGACTGGATTCAGAGTGAGGCAACATGAGATAAAGAGACAGGAATGGATTCCAGACCAAACAAGACAGGTGGAGACATCAGGCTGAGAAGTGAGGAGACTCGGGGTTGTGCAGACCGAGCTTGAGGAAGGTAAAAAGAAAGGAATCAGTCAGGGAACTGGCCTGATCTACGAATCAGGAGAATTTTGTTGAAACAGCTGAAGATGATGCAACACACAGCAGGTTGCAGATCCTCTATGCACCACAACTATTCCATGGCAGTTTGGCTAAGGCTCTGCAGCTGAAAACAAGTTGCAGCCCCAAAATCAAATGCAGGTTTTCATTTCTAGAAATGGATATGCCAGTCTTGTATGTATTGTGGTTGTGACGTTTGTCTGTTCACTGTTCATCAGTTTGTTTATTTAACCTTTGTTTATATTTGGTATCCAGTGTCTTTGACTCTTCATTCATGTGTTTACTTTTGGCTAGTTCTCTTGAATCTGCATTTGTATGACAGACTGTCCAATGAGTACTTACACAAAATCAAAAACAAAAATCAAACTTGTATTTAACACGCTGAAAACAAGATTGCCATAGACATGAATATGGAAGTAAATGAGGTGGTGAATCACAAACTGGTAAATACTGAACTGATGAACATATAAAATAAAGCCCTGTGCAAAATGTGTTAGTCATTTATGGATTTGAATAGGCCAAATTCAACATGTTTGATACTTGCACTAGCTCTGCAAGGTATCTTCAGCCTGGAGAATTGGTGGACATGGGTTCAAGGCCTGGAATCTCCAATGGGGTTTTAGCAAAATTACAGCCAGTCTGACTGTATCAACCTTATTCACTAGGCTATACCAGATCATTGCACCCACACCAGTGAGACAAAGAGGCAGACACAGTTAGTTGGATAGAATGGGAAGAAACCCTTTTTATTAAACAAAACAAACAGGTATCCAAGGCTAACAAGGTCCAGTGCCAACAGAGGCAAGCTCCTACTGTGCTCACCTGGGGATCCCTCCCCATCCCAGTGCATCACAGAGGCCAGTCATTCCTTCTTCTATTGTATCATCCACCCCACCGGACCCAACCTCTTTTCCCCTAGTGAGCAGGGAGGGAGGCAGAAGGAGGTGGCCACATCCAACCTAGTCACCAAGACTAAAGGAAGATGCCACCCTTCTATCCCCTAAGGGTGATATTGGGGCCTGGGCCGATAATCCCACTAGGCCCTCACTCATCCCATCTTACTCCAGGCACAATGGGATTTGTTCTATCTGCTATGGATTCAATTTTCTGCATCAAGCACTGCCCCCACCTCTAACAGGCTGCTACAAATAATGCATACCCAGTCACTGAAAAGGACATGGGGTATTTTCAGATGTTACGAGATCACACTCAACCACGGTGAATCCCCACATGGTGAGCATGATCACGTAATGTCTGTTGGGGGAATGGAAGCTCCTCACCAGATGTTCACCCCCATGAATCATGGGGGGGAATCACATTCAGCACGCAAACAGAGGTCCTGGCCGGACCATCTCTGTTTGTGTATCGAATGTGATTTCCCCCCCGTGATTCACGGGGGTGACCACCCGGTGTAACACTGAAGAGACAGGGAATTCCCTGTGGTTGAGCGTGTCAACATCATGTCTGGCTGCTGACCATAGTCCAGAATCAGCAGCCGTGCTCGCCGCCGATTCCGGGCCATGGTCAATTTCCCGGGGATGGGCGGGCGCAGCGGCTG
>QEPC01012366.1:0-11180 GCA_003113815.1 Sphenodon punctatus
CTGCTCCCCAATTTCTGTGTGGCCCCTTTGGAGCTTGTATTCACTTTCAAAGTGGCCCCATAGAAGGAAAAAGGGCCCTCGCCCCTGTGCTTTAGGTATAGGGTGTTCTGACTCAGGGCAGTGGGGTGAACTAGATGATTTTGAGCTCCCTTCCGACAAGATCCTACAACACCTGTCCAGGGAAGGCCTCTGTGAAGCTTAAAGGTTCAGACGATCTCTCGCCAGTAGAAAGCTGGTCCTATCAAAGGCATCCTCTGAGGCAGGGGAGGGGTCGCAACGGAGAGGGGTAGCTTAGTTAAAATGGGTCCCGGGGCAGAAGGCGGAATAGGAGCTCCTGCTGCCTCTCAGGGGGGTGCCGCGCACACCAGGGAGCTCCCATTGTAGCTACGCTCTTGGGCTGGACTCTTTTTGCAGACGGGGAAACCAGAGCGCGGGAGGCTAAGGGACGTGGCCCACAAGCACGTGAGACATCATTGATGGGAAAACCGAACCCAGGAGTCCTGGCAGCCAGACACTGCTCAAACCTTATCCCCCTCCTAGAGGGTGAATTGGAGGAGGACAAGCTTCGGGCGCCAGCTCCCACAGGGACGTAAAGACTGAGGCACGGTCCATCGTGTTGTGACATGGCAAGGGGGAGGCCCCATCCCCTGGCCTCACAGGGCCCTAGCATAGATGCAGGCCCTGCAACATGCATTTTTCATAAGTGTTCCTTAAACATGTACATCGGTGGCAACCCTATGCTAGCACCCCCCAGTCTCCAGAGCCACCTCCTCCCTGCCCAAGCTCCTCCGCCAGCAAGGGCAGAGGTATAACAGGGGCAGGTGGTGGGTTCCCACCTCCTGGTGCAACCGTGTCCCCTGCCATGGGGAGAGGAGCTGGGGGGCCCCATACCATCTCCTCCCCCTTCCTCCGGGCATGTTCCTGCCTAGCTATGGTGTCGCCCCTGTCCCTTCCTGACTGTGCCAGCTGGAGCAGTTTGGCCAGGTTGCCACCAGGGGGCACTGGAGATTAGGGAATGAGCGCTCTTTGCCGGGTTTGGAGAAGGAATGACTCTCTTAGCCTCACCGGTTCCGCTCCTACTGTTCTCAAGGGCTAGGCGACCCCTCTGAATGGGCCTGCTCCCGCGCTTCCTCCCTTATGCAGCATCATTTGGGAGACTCCCAGGCACCCCTGGAAAGTCTAGGGATCCCCACCCAGGACAGTCTTCCTGCCTACTGCCTGCCCCTCTTGGAGAGTTACCCTTGCCCGTCTCCTTGTTGGCTCAGCTCAGCCAGGAGACCCCGTTTTCAGCGAGTTGCTACCCAGCACCCCTTGTTTGGTGCTAAGCTGCTTCCCTGCTCCACCCCAGAGGCGGCTGCATTTCCGGGATCGAAGGGACTGGATACGGTTCCTGCCAGCCTGGGTCAGCTCAATGGTCCATCCAGCCCAGCATCCTGTCTCTGACAGTAGCAGCACCACATGTGTCAGGAGGAAGAGCAGGAGACATGGAGTGCTCCATCTTAGCAGAGTTACTTTGACCAGAAAGTATGTCGCCATATTTGGGGGGGGGGCATCACACCCCTTCTTGCCATAACCAATGTCCTCTCTGAGGACGGAGACATGCTCAGTGGGGACCAGGTGGACTGAGCATGCTCGGGGCGTAGGCTCAGTTGAGGGGGGGGGCAGTGTAGGAGCAGGAGCTAGGGCTGTGAGCGTCCGGCTCCAGGAGAGTAACCTTGGGGAAGGGTCAGCTTAGAGCAGAGGGCCCTGTGCCCAGATGGAGGGCTAAGGTGGATACATAGAGTAGGGCTTTGGGCCTAGACATAGAGACTCTGCGCACATATGGTTTGTGAGGGGCTGTGAGGGGCAGTAGGACACCAAGGGTGGGGCCGCTACAGGGGAAGCCCAGAGAGTGCACCTCCCTACTTGTGGGGTGGGGGGATACAGCCGGGTTGAGGGCTGAATAGGAATGGCGGTGGGGTTTGCTCAGACTCCTGTGGACACCTCAGCTCCCCCGCGTGGCCCTGGGAAGACCCCCTGCTACAGTAGCAGAGCTGGGCTTTTAGAAAAGGATTGGACACGTTCTTGGAGGGCAGGTCCATTAACGGCGATTAGCCAAGCAGGTTGGGGGAGTGTAACCTCTGATTGTCAGGAGCTGGGAGTGAATCGCCCCATTGGGACCGGCTGGGGACTTCTCCCAAGAGACCGAGACTGGCCGCTGTCGGAGACAGGATGCTGGGCTGGATGGACCATTAGTCTGACCTAGTACAGCACTTCTTATGTTCTTAAAGGAGGTGGGGCAAAGGGAAAATCATGCCCCTTTCTGATGTAACTCCACCACTTCTGGAGCATCGCCAAATATTAAAACAAAGGACTAACCAAACAGCCCAAAATAAAAAAAACCCAGATATGCGACTATCCATTTTGGTGGCAGATATCATTCAGATAGTCAGAGAGCTACCTGAAAATGTGGTATTTTGTGTTTATTATTATTATTATTATTATTATTATTATTATTATTATTAATACTAATAATACTAATAATAATAATACTAATAATAATAATAATAATAAATAAATCCATAATAAAAAACCCTCCAGTTTACAAGAAGAGTTAAGGCTCTTGCAAATTCAGTCATGCACTAAAAAGCACGGAAATTGCAAGTTAAGGCTCCTGTCTTAACTTCCATGCCATGTTAATAGCAAACACATTGTACAGTCTCACATATTGTGCTCACTTACAACTTAGGCTTCATGCACCCACGCTTTGCCTTCATCTTTCAGCCCCAATCCTCTTCCTCTTTGCAGGTTGAGGGAAACACTGAAGCCGGGGACAGGAAGGCGTGAGCTGACCCCTCACCCCCTCTGTTTCCTCTTTAATAAAGAGAGAGCATAGGAATTCTGGCTCCCACCCCTTCTCCCCTCTAATCTCCTTAGTCTCAGCCCTGTAACAGAGAACGCAGGACTCCTGGCTTCCAGCCTCTCCACCCCACTCGAATCCAGGAGGCTGCACTCCCTTCACAGGCAACTCAATAGTCCTAGTTCCGAGCCTGATCTCCTCTCCCCTGATCTCAACCTTGTATCAGACAACCCAGGAGTCCTGGGTCCAAGTCACCCCTCAAACCCTGTAGCCCCCACTCCCCTTAGTGGGGTTGGGAAAGTTGGAGGGAGAAGCGCCGAAAGAAGATTGATTCCATCCCGCCTGTAGCCTCCTGTCCTTGTCTCCGGGATAAACCTCTGCCCTCTTCCTGCACCTGGGACCATCCCAGGCAAACTCCAGTGCTCCGGCCCCAGCCATGCTCCCCCAGTGGGGCGCCCCATTGGAGCCGCAGCCCAGACACCCCATGTTTTTGGAGGGGGAAGCGCTGTCACTGAAATCCATGCGCTCTGTGGTTTTAGGCAGGTTTAGGGGGCAAGATCAGCCACCCCACACGTCACTGCAGGATTAGCTAGCGCTGTTTAGCCATCACGGCATCCCTGGCCCCCAAGCCGAGGGGCCTGCTGTGCGGGATCGGATCCGAATGGCCTTCCGCTCTCTCCCTTCCACAGGCCTTACTCTCCTCCTCTCCCCACCGGATCAGCGTGTTTGCTTTGCTCCGACAGCCACCGCCAGTACGTGCCTGGGAATGCCGCGGCTCCAGGCACCCTCCAGGACCAGCCCAAGAATGTGTAGGGACCAGGACAGCAGGGGGTAGGTCTCTGGGGGAACAGGGCTTCCGGGACAGGGAGAGGGGTCACTGGAGGTGAGCATGGCTTACCTGGATGGGGCAATCAGGATCATGCCAGAAACATTTGTCCTGTTGCTTTTCCACAGGTGCCCCAGGAGACCCCTGACCATGGGGCTCGGGGCCACAGCCCCACTCTCAGGCTGGCTCTGGTGCCTTGTGCCGGCAGAAATGTCCAACTGGCTTGGTGGACTGAGCAGGTTCAAGTCCAGAGTGGTTTTGTTTCACAGGCCACTCCCCGCTTGGGGATTAGCCAGGAATCTTTGGTGAAAACTTTGTTTTATTAACAACTTTGGCGCCCATAGGCCTCGCCCTGCAACGCTTTCTGGAAACCAAATAGGTACTGGCAGCTCCCTTGTTACAGAGTCCGGAAAGCCCTGCTCTCTGGCAGTTCCATGGCGCAAGGAAGCTCTGTCTTGGTGTTGCACACTGTCCTTTTGGTCACCAACTAGCTCAAACTAAGTTGGGTGTAGGTGTAGTTGTGGCCAGCTCTCTCTCTCTCCCACGGTGCAGAAAGTTTGGCTGCTTCCTACTGTGAAGGCCAAGCCACACTCTTGACATATTCACTGAATTCAACTGAGGTCAGCTGTTGATGTCACAGCTAAACCTCTTGGGGGGGGAGAGAGCAGCCCCGTTTGCAATCACTGCCGTCGTGTAAGGTCTGATCCCACAGCATCATTTGAACCCGGACCTTTGCTCAGCCTGGCCTTGAACTCGCCTTACCGTTTTGGGTGCCTTATTTTAAGAAGGGTAGTGACAAATTGGAGTGGGCTCAGAGGAGGGTAACAACGGTGATCATGGGTCTGGAAAACAAGTCTGAGGAGGCAAGTGACAAGAAGAGAGATTTCGGTTGGATATCCTAGCAGGCAGAGCAGTGCGGCAATGGGGCGAGCTGCCTAGGGGGGTTGTAGCCTCTCCATTGCTGGAGGGTTTCAAGCAGAGGCCGGACAGTCATCTGTCAGGGATGCTGTAGCTGTTGTCACCCTGCGTTCAAGGCAGGGGCTGGATCCCTTGCAATTCTAAGATGTTATTATTCTGTCCCATCTGCCATTTCAATAGGCCGGGGGGAAGTGCAGGATTTGGGAGTGGGTGAATATGCTATCCCCGCCTGTGAGGGGGTGGGGGGCTGGATTCTGGGTATTTTGGAAGGGTGCAGGGGAGGGGTTTGAGTTCCCCCCCAGTTACCTTGTGGCCAGCCTTGTTAGTGTGGCTCCTGGGGGGAGGGCAGGGGGGTTTGACCTATTTCCAGGCTCTGGCTGCCTTTTAAAACATTTCTGTTCAGGAAAGCGTCTGGTGGCCGGGGTGGGCTAGGTGTTACAGGGCTAGATATTTTTGAATGATATAGACCTGGTTTTACTCCTCCTCTTTCTCCTAATAATAATGAATAATTCATGAATTATGACTAAATTTTATAGTGCCTCGCCTCCTGTTGAATGGAGCTCTGAACGCTTCACAAGCCATGAAGTAAAATACCGTAAAACAATATCAAATCCATTTAAAAACAACGTAAAGAGGGAGGAGAAAACACACGAAGAAAGGAAACTGTCCCACCTCAGCAAAGGCCAGATCGGCCTCTCCCTTACGGTGCGATAGCCGGATCCCCAAACAGCAGGTGGTTTCCACGCAGATAACCACCAAGGTGAGGCTCCAGGAGCAAGTCTTGAATATTATTGCAGCCCGTCCCAAGTAGGTTTATTTTTGTGGGATGGGTGATAGAATAGAATAGAATAGAATAGGAGCAGCCTCAGCTGGACGGGGGCGGGCAGGGCAGTATCTCCATCCCCCATCTTAATTGCAAGTTGCCGCTGGTAACCAGTCTGAGTGACTCGTCTCACTGGCGTCAGACTCCCCCGACTCCAGTATCCGGGAATGATCTAAATGCTTGTGACTTAATTGGTCCTGAGGACGGCGGTGAGTGATTCTCTGCTTGAGTGAGCACCGGCAACAGCGCACCGCGTTACCAGCCCCCTGGAAGGAGGGAGATAGCAGCCCTGCACTCACAGCATGACACAGGGAAGTAAGGGCTGTGGGAGCAGCAGACCTGCCTGCCCCATGCCTCCTTCTACACATGTCATGGGCTGTTGTGCTCTAATGTTCCAGTTATGGTGGGTTCCTGTGGATTCCTTGTTCTAGATTAAAAGGAGGTATTCTCTCCCCTTCTTGTGGCAGCACTGGGCCACACAGAGGCTGTGGCACTCTGTCCCCTCTAGTGGTGGCGGTGGGCCATGCAGAGACTGCGGCGCTCTGTCCCCCTCTAGTGGTGGTGCTGGGCCACACAGAAGCTGTGGCGCTCTGTCCCCCTCTAGTGGTGGTGCTGGGCCACACAGAAGCTGTGGCGCTCTGTCCCCCTCTAGTGGAGGTGCTGGGCCACACAGAAGCTGTGGCGCTCTGTCCCCCTCTAGTGGTGGCACTGGGCAACACAGAAGCTGTGGCGCTCTGTCCCCCTCTAGTGGAGGTGCTGGGCCACACAGAAGCTACGGCACTCTGTCCCCCTCTAGTGGTGGCGCTGGGCCACACAGAAGCTGTGGTGCTCTGTCCCCCTCTAGTGGTGGTGCTGGGACACACAGGTTGTGGCGCTCTGTCCCCGTCTAGTAGGGGTCCAGATCATGGGTCTGTGAGTCCAGCCCCATCCTGTCATCACTCTTGCCTTTCCATCTGTGCATGCTTCTTCAGTGCTTGAGATTAGGGGGCTGAACCCAAGGGCCAGATTCAAGAACTGCAAAGGGCTCAGGCAGAAACCAGTTGTGGGTCAGATCTGGCCTATGGTTGGAGATTTCCCAGCCCCAGGGTATAGAGTCTTGCATGGTGAAAAGCCACTGGATTGTGAAAAGTCCAGTCTTGCAGATAAAGGCGGAACAAGAGCTAGTGACTGAAAGATGAAGAGTGACAAATTCAGCTTCAAAAAGGTTATCCATTTCAAACAGGGAGGGGAACTACTCACTGGGAAAATGGGTGGAATTGCACCCCTTGGAGCCTTTAACCTGAGACTGGATCTCTTGGGACGAGCCAGGCTGGAATTCAGCTAAGATAAATTCCAGGGGTGTGTGTGTCAGACTAGATGATCTCTAGGGTCACTTCTGGCTATACAGACTGTGGAACAATTAACCCACGGCCTGGGTTTGATTTAGGGGACATCAGTCAAGGGCCTCACCTGACTGGGACACTGAGTGCAGCCAAACAAGATGTTACTGTGATTCGTAGAGCTTCGTGCCCAGCAGCCGCCAGATGTTCACCCCGCCCTGGGGCAGGGCAGGCCAAGGGCTGCTACGCCCTGCGTCCTCCAAAAAAGACTGAGGTCGGATGCAGGGCATAGCAGCCTTCCCCAGAGGGGAGTAAAGCTGCCCAAATCGTGGTAGCACATCACCGGTCTCCATCTGCCCAGCCCACGCTGTGGCTGATAGACCCCTCCGGCATCTCTCCCATCCTTTCTTTGCTTTTTGCTATATGGAGTGGCTGCAAAAACCGGTTGTGTACAAATATGAGCAAGAGGCTTTTTCAATATTTAAATCCCCCCGCGGCCCGGTTTTCCCTGTGTGCCCACTGCTCTGTGTTCCTGCTGCTGCCGCCAAGCTCTCAGGAAGTCAGAGTATCAGGCTCCTTGGGGGATTTTCCTGTTTGAGTCACATGAAGCGAGGGGATCTGAAAGGCATGGCCCAGGAAACCCAGGGGCCTAGCAGCTGCGGCCGCAGGAAGGCAGGCGTAGTCATTCTGACAGAAGGAGTGGCAGGCAGCCAGTGGGAGGAATTGCCGTTGAGAGGAGGAGAAACATGCTGCCCTCCTCTCCAAAACGGGGGCGAATGGGGTCGGGGGACAAGAGGAAACAGCCGTTGTCCGTTCATTTTGCTTGGTCCATTTCTAGAGATTTCCTGCCTTATTTCTCTGTGTCTAGTGTGTCTGCCGTGCCGGACCCATGTATCACCTCTGAGACGCAAATTAGTTCAGATGCCATTTTTTATTGGACCGAAAACTGAAATGAATTCCCGCTGAAAACAAGTATACCCACTGAAACTGCGGTACTCGAATGGGTACCAGGTATTAATAAATACCTTTATTAATGAAATCAATGCAAATTAATAATGAATTAATGAAAATAATAAATTAATTAAATGTATTAATGGAATTAATAAATACCTTTATTAATGACTCGGATGAAGGAGCAGAGGGGATGCGTTTCCAATTTGCAGATGACACAAACCTGGGAGGGAGAGAGCTAACACCTTAGAAGACAGAACCAAGATTCAAAATGATCTGGATAAGTTGAAAAACTGTCCTGAAACTAACAAAATGAAGTTCAAGAGAAATAAAAGTAAAGTTCTGTATTTAGGTAAGAAAAATCAAATGTACAAGTACAGGGTGGGGGATCCCTGGCGTGGCAGCAGTACGTGTGAAAAGGATCTTGGGGCTGTAGTTGCTCACAAGCTGAACGTGAGTCAGCCGGGCGATGCAGCGGCTAAAAAGGCTAATGCAGTTTTAGGCGGCAATAACAGAAGCATCATGCCCAGGTCACGAGAAGTCGTAGTTTCACTCTATTCTGCGCTGGTCAGAGCTCGTCTGGAGTCCTGCGTCCAGTTCTGGGCACCGCAGTTTAGGAAGGCCATTGACAAATTGCAACGGGTTCAGAGGAGAGCAACAAAGAGGGTCAGGGGATCTGGAAACCAAGTCCTGTGAGGAAAGGTTGGAGGAGCCGGGTGTGTTTAGCCTGGAGAATTGAAGACCGAGGGGAGAGATCATGATCACCATCTTCAAATCTCTGAAGGGCCGTCACATAGAAGATGGTGCAGACTTGCTCTCTGTTGCCCCTGAGGGCAGGACTAGAACCAATGGGATCAAATGACAAGAAAGCAGATTTCGGCTGAACATTAGGAAGAGCTTCCGAACGGTAAGAGCCATATCTTCCCTCCACCCTTAATTCATCTCCTTTTGGGGCTGGAAAGTCCTATATTTTGATCGTCTACATGGAAATTGTTCCATATGAGGAGAAACTAAGCCTGTTTCTCTCTGTCCTACTGTTCCTCATACGCCCCCCCCCCCCCACTCTGTGCCTTGCTTTCTTGTCTAACAGGGAATTTTAGATGCATTTAACAGTGACCGAGCCGCCTTCGCCTCCTCCTTGCTAATGCGCTGACAGAGCCCCCTCAATGGGGCTTTGTCAGGGAGACTGATCCATAACACTTAATCTGCCAGACTATGAATCATGCTCCCCAGACATCGGCATTTAACCAAGGGGCGATTAGTGGTTGGGCTTGGTTTGTGTCTAAACAATGCTGTGCTAATACCCCCCTACAACAATCCCTTCCATGCATTGCTGCCGGAGAGCATGGAGTGGGGAAGAGGGTGGAGGGACAAGCCTGGAGACCTCCAGGGAGGGAAACAAAGGCAAGGCACTGGCCTTGTGGGGAGGGTGCAAATGTAGGATTCCAAAGAGCCGAGCTCAAGTCCTGCCTTGCAATTGGACCGTTTAGCCCATGCTGTTCTTTCTGAGGAGTACGGCTCAGATTAATATTTCCAGCAAATATAGTATCCAACAAATTCACCCTCTTTGATTCGGGTGCAAAGAAGTGGAAAAGAAGTGCCAGACTGAGTCAGACCAACGGTCCATCCAGCCCAGCATCCTGTCTCCGAGAGCGGCCAATCTCATTCGCTTGAAAGAAGTCCCCGACAGGTCCCAACGGGGCAAGCCATTCCCTGCTGCTCACTCCCAGCTCCCGACACTCAGAGGTTACGTACGTTCCCCAACCCTACCTGACTAACAGCTGCTAATGGACTGATCCTCCAAGAACTCATCCAAATCTCCATTAGCTTGTGCTTCGCCAGATAGTCATTCTGAGTAGTCTGTTACTTTTGTGGGTCTTTTCTTTCTTTTGTTTGTGGTGGTCATTCGGTTCAGTCATTTTGGTTTGGGCACTATTACAGAGGTGTGAAAAACCTTCCCCGTAAGGGGCACCAAAGTCCAAGCCTGAGTCCTTTCCAGAGACAACGTACGGCCAATTTATTCGGCCAGCTGCTTGGCAGGTGGGGGCTGCTTTAATGGGAGCTTTTCTATATTTATACAATTTGTCTTTCTAAGGATTTTGTTTTAAAGATCTTTTACGTTTCTGTGCATATTGCTGTTACCCTCCCCGAGAGCTTTTGGGAAAGGGTGAGCTAGAAATGGAAACCAATCAATACTAAACTAAATAAATGGAGTAACCAAATAACCAAAACAATGAAGCAAAGGCGAGTAGCAGAACTGGGATACTCCTGAGCAGATAGGTGAAGATCTGTTTCGATTACAAATACTGGCCACATAGAGAAACTCCAGTAATAACCATGACTTTCAGATCTGCTATTTTGTTTCAGCTGTAGCTACGTGCAGGGGAGGTTTAGGACCAGAGAATCCTACGGTGGGTACAGGTCGTGAAGATCACTGAGTCCTGCCCCTTGCTCGGTACAGGGCTTGCCAGACCTAGACTGTCCAGACACAGGCTCCAACGCCCTCCTCTTAAAACCTCCAAGAATGGAGAATCCAGAGCGTCCCTAGGCAGCCACGTTCCGCTGCCCGACTGCCCGTACAGCCAGGAATTTTTCCCTGACGTTCAGTCTAAATCTCCCCTTCCTGTAGCTCGTCCCAGGGTAAGAACAGATGTGACGGTAGCCTGTTGTGGCCCGCGGGCCATCAGCACATCTATTGAGGCGCTGCCAGATGTTGTCCCACAATTGTCCTCCCAGACCGTGTTGGCAGCGAGCCTGGGCTATGACTTCGGAAAACCTCAGTGGTCACAGCCCAAGCTAGGGCCCACCTGACTGGGCCAAAGTGAGCCACAGCAGGCTATCATATTAGCGGTGGCCTGCCATGACCATTATTGGTGTCATTCACCGGGGCAGGGGCTGTTAGGGCCACCTTTTGTGAACTTGACCCGTGCCCGTCCTGGCTGGTTAAGGCCAGCTGGGAGATGGTGGAGCCATTGCTGGTGGAGGTGATCAATGCCTCCCCTTAGGGAGGGCAGAGTGCCGGGCTGCCTCAAGGAGGCGGTGGTGCAGTCTCTGCTAAAAAAACATCACTTGACGTTGATTTCCTCGCCAGTTATCGGCCGGTCTCTAGCCTTCCCTTTTTAGGGAAGGTTATTGAGCGGGTGGTGACCCAGCAGCTGCAGGGGCATCTAGACCGCACTGGTTTTCTGGATCCCTTTCAGTTCGGTTTTCGGCCGGGGTGTGGCACAGAGACTGCGCTTGTAGCTTTGGTCGATGACCTTCGCCGTGAATTAGATCACGGTCTATCGACCCTGCTAATTTTGTTAGATCTGTCGGCTGCTTTTGATACCGTTGACCATGAGATGTTGGTGACTCGCTTGCGGAATCGAGCTGGAGTGGGCGGGATCGTCCTTGACCGGTTCTGCTCCTTCCTGGCCAGGAGGACTCAGCGTGTGGTGCCTGGGGATTGTTCTTCACCTCCACGGGACCTCACGTGTGGTGTCCCGCAAGGTTCTATTCTGTCCC